>CM023100.1:20273789-20794739 GCA_013103745.1 Gardenia jasminoides | reverse complement strand
GATTTGACACCCCTCAATAATTTAATCATAACTGTGGCCACACTTATCGGATTGGGGTGTACTTTATGGAGTTCCGAAACTAAGACCTAGCCCTAAAACTTTCATGAAGAGGTAAAACATCAACTCATGCTTAATCATAGTCAAAATGGCAAATCTCAGAGTCGCAAGAAAACTGTCAGGATGGTTATAGGTTGGTCGAGCAGTCTCAGCAAAACAGCCATAACTCAACGTAGAAAAATTGAAATCAAGCTCCGTCAGCGCCGTTTAAAACTAGGTTTATAGAAATTTCTAACGGTATAAGGCTCAGGCTCTAATTCATTTTCTACAATCAACAGAAACCTCAGAAATTTCACTATTTTTCATTTCTAATTTCCTGTGAAATTTTCAGCCTTGATGCATATTCTTCAATCAACTCTTTAAAGTTATTTCCATCACTTAACAAGGTGTTTAACATGCTAAAACAGCAAATAACTCCATCATCAAAGTATCACAAATCAACAAACAATTCAGCAAATACTTGGTAGCCTAAAATGAAAACCGAAACTCTAGTTCCCAAACATAAGATTTCCTTCCAATATCTTTCCTTCCAAGCAACCATAAACACTTCAATCACACCTAACTAACATCCTCTTTGAATTTAAGGTTCATTAAAGCATGATTAAGTGAGGTTTACCTTGCTAAAAAAGTGAGAAAATCCACCCAAGAACTTCGGCTCCTTGCACACAAAAGCTTGAGGTTTAAGTAGTAATCTAGGCTAGGATTTCACTTAAAGCTGTTTTCTTCACTAAAATGACTAATTTCTAGCTTAAGGTTTGGTGTTCTTCAAGCTTAGGGTGGCAGAGGGAGAGAGAAGAGGAAATTTAGTTCAAATTTTTGAAATTGAAGGATTAAATAGAAGGGCTTAAGTCAAGAGGTTAAGGGATGGTTGACAAATGGCCAAATCTTGGCCAAGAATTGGATATTATTTTTGCAATTTGCCTTCTAATCCCTTAATGTAAATGTGACTCACTAATACCACATAAGTTGTATGCATTTGTCCATATAAAACATGAAAAATGAAATCCTAAATTAAACCATGCAATACACACAAAGTTGAGTACTTTAGGAAAATTAATGCACTAAATGATTAAATGGTGCACTCAATTAAAATTTTCTAGGGTTCTCACACCTTTAGTTAACGGATCAGTTAGATTTTTTTTGACCTTACAAAGTCAATAGATATAACACCATTTCGTTCATATCTCGACTAGACTATGTCTCAAACCAACATGTCTAGATTTCTCATTGTACATGACCTATGACTTTAGCAAGTATAGCAGCACTATCACAATGTACAAAGATTGATAAAAATGGTTTTGGCCACATAGGTATCTCATGTAACAAATTTCTTAACTATTCAACTTCTTTGCTAGCCGAAGCCAAAGCTATAAACTCAGCTGCCATTATAGAGTCGGTAATGCAAGTTTGTTTCTTGGATGCCCAAGAAATTGCTCCTCTCCTTAACACAAAGATCCAACCACTCATAGAAGAATTATCATCTTTGTTTGTTATCTAACTTACATCTGAAAACCTTCTACAACGAAGGATTGCTTTGTAGCAAATGCCATAGTCTTTGGTATGTTTGAGATATCTTAAGACTCTAGTCACACATAACCAGTGCTGTCTACTTGGATTGCTTATATATCTACTTAACATGCCTACAACATAAGCTATATCTTGCCTTGTACATGTCATGCATATATCAAGCATCCAATCACTTTGATGTCATCCAATTGAGACAAGGGATGCCAATATTCTTAATGAAGTCAATTTTAGGATCAATGGGAGTTGAGACTGGTTTACAATCTTGATAATTGAAATGATTAATAATCTTCTCAATGTAATGAAACTACAAAAGCAAAATATGCCCTTACTCTTTCTTGATTCTTATACTTAAGATAACATCAGCCACTCCCATATCCTTCATCTCAAACTTTGATGACAACAACCTTTTAGTCTCAATGATTTGCTCTAAGCCAGTACCAAAGATTAACGTATCATCTATATACAAGCAAATAATAGCACCTTTGCCATTTGCATACTTGCTATAAATACATTTGTCCTTTTCATTAATTTTGAATCCATTAGCAAGTATCACTTGATCAAATTTTTGGTGTCATTGCTTTGGAGCTTGTTTCAATTTGTATAAGGACTTTACAAGTTTATAGACCTTATGCTCTTACCCAAGTACTACAAACCCTTCGAGTCGTTTCATGTATATTTCTTCGTCCAACTCAATATTAAGGAATGCCGTTTTGACATCCATTTGGTGAATTACCCATTTTTAAATTGAAATTATGGCAAGTAACATCCTTATAATAGCTATTCTAGCTATTGGTGAGTATGTATCAAAATAATTGATACCATGTTTTTGAGTAAACTCCTTGGCAACCAACCTGGCCTTAAACTTGTCTATAAATCCATCAATTTTCAACTTCTTCTTGAAGATTCATTTACAATCAATTGGTTTGGAACTTGGTGGTAAATCCACTAATTTCCAAGTTTTGTTGGCCATAATTGAGTCCATTTCATCATTTATAGCCTCTTTCCAAAACAAAGCATCTTGTGACTTTATTACTTCATCAAATGTTTTTGGATCAGTTTCGATATTAAAACAACAAGGAATTGTGCTACTTATTTCATTCCTTGTTCTTTCAACAAGGTAAGTAACAAAATCTGAACCAAAAGTCTTAACCTTTTTGGCACCTTTGCTCCTTCTAAGTTCAATGACTTTATTTTCATCACCTATACTGCCTTTAGATAATTCATTCTGGTTAGGTGCATTATTAATTTCTTTAGGTGTATAGGTGAATATTGTCTCATCAAAAATAGCATCTTTTGATTCAATTACCGTATTGACTGATATTGAATCATTAGTCTCTATTATCATGAATCTATAGGCCTTGTTATTTTGTACATAGTCTAAGAATATGCACTCAACACCTCTTTTGCCCAATTTTCTTTTCTTACATTTAGGAACTTTGGCAATGGCTCTACAGTCCCAAACTTTCAAGTATTTGAAATTTGATTTTCATTTGTACCAAAGTTCATAAGGAGTCATAGAATTCCTTTTATTTGGAACTCTATTTAATATGTAAGAAGTTATAAGTACAGCTTCTCTCCAAAAACCTTGACTCAAACTAGAATTTGATAGCATTGCATTCACCATTTCTATAAGAACCCATTGCTTCCTTTCGACCAAACCATTTTGTTAAGGTGGTATGGAGCAGTGACTTTATGCTTGATACCACTAGATACAAAATATTCCTTTTGATAAGACTCACCACCACGGTCTATTCTTAAATATTTAATATGAGTATCACATAAAAGCTCAACATTTACTTTGTATATCTTGAACATATGCATAACTTCATCTTTTGAGTGTAACAAATACACATAACAAAATCTAATATGATCATCTATGAATATAGCAAAGTATTTATTACCACCTAAAGACAAAGTACCATATAGATCACAAATATCGCTATATACAAGATCTAACTTATTTGTTTTCCTTTCAACTTTTGGAAATGGTTGTCTAGTAATTTTTGTTAACATGCAAGTTCTACATTTATTATCTCCCTTTTGAACACAAGACAACAAATCAAATTTGATCATATCATGAATTTGTCTATAATTCACATGTCCAAATTTATTGTGCCACAAAACAGAAGCAAACTCAACCACATAAGCAAAAGAAACATTCTTATCCATCTTATTGATAGTTATTGCATTAAATTTGAACATACCATTACAAAGATACCATTTTCCCACAAACATTCCTCCCTTGGAAAGTACAAACTTATTAGCCTTAAATACAAGTTGAAATCCAAATTTATTCATCAAACTATTCGAAACCAAATTTTTTCTTACTTTTGGAACAAATAGGACATTACTAAGGGTTACAACATGTCTAGAAGTAAATTTTAAATCTACTTCATATACTCCTTTAATAGGAACAGTCGCTCCACTGCCCATGCATGCAATGAACTGATCATCAACCACTTTATTTAAGGACTTGAAGAACTCCTTATTCTTGCACACATGGCGGGTAGCACCGACATCAATCTATCAAGAAAAATCTTCCTCAATTAATTTGAGTTTTGAGATCATTGCCACAAGATTCTTGACCTCATTGTTGGAAGATATGGGGTTTTTTATATTTTCCTTCTTAAGAAGTTTGCATTCATACTCATAATGCCCTTTCTCCTTACAATGGAAGCACTTCCCATTTTTCTTCCTTCTCTTGTTCTTGTAAGATTGATCCATTGACTGGTTGGAACTCTTGTAATTTTTAGATTTACTAGTTTGTCCCACTTCAACCACATTAACTTTGGAAAACTGATCTAAATCCTTTTCTTCTTTCTTTGATTGAACCTCTTTATTTTTCTACATTCTAACTCTTTCTCAAGATGAAAAGAATTAGCAAGAATCTCAAGAGTGATTTCATCCTTTTTGCGTTTGAGATCTCTATTGAAATCTTTCCAAGAGGGTGGAAGTTTATCAATGATGGAACTAATAATGATAGTTTCATCCACAAACATATTGTGAACATCTTTTCCAATTTAGCAAATTGATTTGTAATAGGCCTTTTGTCTACCATTTTATAATTAAAGAAAGGGTTAACTACCGAAAAACTCCCTGTGGTTTACATAATGTTCAACTTAACTCCCTGATGTTTGGAAACCTACAATTTAACTCCCTGTGGTTCTAACTAAAATGCATTTTTGACAGAAATCATTTAAACTAACGGTACGATGTAAAATGTCAAAATTGCCCTTATAAATATATAAAAATATAAAGTTATTTCACTCATTTTTTTTATAATGAACACCGAAAAGTAAGAGACAAAGAAAGAGGTGAAAAAACAAAAAAAAAAATAGTTCGAAAGAATCTCAAATCGGAAGTGGGTCATTCAACACAGGGTTAAAATCGGAAGCAAATGTCATCCTTTTCTTTTAAATATCGTTTATTGCAACCCTCAAATGCACTAGCAGCTCGTGACTCTCAAACGCCATTAGTTTAAATGGTTTCTGTCAAAATTGCATTTTAGTTAGAACCACAGGGAGTTAAATTGTAGGTTTCCAAACATCAGGAAGTTAAGTTGAACATTACGTAAACCACAGGGAGTTTCTTGGTATTTTACCCTTAAAGAAACTAGAGACAAGAAATTTCTCACTTATTGCATCTTCTCTCATATACTATGTTTCTAACTTGTCCTATAGTTCCTTGGTTGTGGTGATTGAACGGTAAGTATCAAAGAGCCTGTCACTCATTGCATTAAGAATATGTCCTCTGCAAATCTCATCATCCGTGTCCCACTTTTGTGTATTATGGATATCATCCATTGTCTCTTCTTCGTCATTTGTTACAGGCCTTGGAGTAGTGAGAACATATGTCAGTTTGAGAGCAACTAGAAGGAAATGTACACATTTTTCCAACGTATTAAATTTCCCCCATCAAAACGTTCAAGTTTGACTATATTAGATGGCAAATCTTTGATAGTATTAGCCATTTCAAAAAGAAATAAAGCTTTAAGATGTTAAATTGAGTTATGATTGGTAGGTGAGAGTGTAAATATCAATTCAGAGTTCAAATGTGTATCCATTAGTGACTGCTAGGTGGATGAGTGTTATCTGTTAGTGGTTATATCAATTAATGATTGATATCAATCAATGAGTGATAGGTGGTAGGAAATTAATTCTTGTAAGCCTATAAATGTCTTTCCAACATAAGATTGTTGGAACAATGCAAAGAGAAAACAAGAAATGGCTGTAAAAGTAAACAAAGAATAGCTTCAAATCGTGATCATAGATCACTTTCCTTTAACCTTTATTCATCCACTATATTGTGCAAGAAATCAAGAACAAATATCCTCTTGGATAAGATGAATCTTGATTATGTAGACTCTGCACTAAATCTAATAACCCCCTACAACAAAGAAAAGAAGAGCGGAATTTTTCTAAACTTCATAGATCTTAAGTCTATAGCCAAAAGACTCCAAATTGATCCATATAAATGAGTTTTCATGTCCCTTAAACAATCTCTAACCGTTATGAAATGTTTAAAGTAAAATCATTTCAAGTAACGGTTAAAATCTGAAAGGCTGCAAACGAAATGCAAACAGACACTTCAAATCCATGGCCAGATTCACTATGTGGTCGGCCGGATTGGTGGGCCTGATTCTATCCAAAAAGATGTTTACATTCTACCTTGAATCTATGGCATACCTTCACAATCCATGGATGGATTTGAATCCGGTCCACTCAATCCATAGAGGGATTCTGTCTAGAGATTTTGTACGAATTTCAATATAGTTGAAATCCTCCAACATCTTCCGAATTGCTTCGTTTAGCTTTCGTGTGCTGTAGTTTACTACTAGCGATTTGTTCTTTGATTCATTTTTTGATGTTTGTGACAAGCATTCACTGTTGGTTACAATATAAATACTAGAAGGATGAATGTGGGCAAGGATAGTTATATCAGATATGTATTCTCTTTATATGTAAACTAGTACAATGGTACTAATTTACCCATTCTAATAAGCGTAAAACAGGTAACTCATCTTAGATTTTATATAAAGAGAGATATGGTACAAATATTTGTATTAATACCATTTCTCTTTCTACTCTATTTTCATATTTTATAAATTTTAGTTTTAATTTATGTTTTAAAGAATTTATTCACCATTGTGTATTTGAAAAGTGTAACTACCTGATTTTGCTTCAAACTAACAATTTTGTATTTCTTAGTGTATACATATTTTCTATCCAACAGAAAGAAAACAATATAAAATAAATGTGAAACTAAAACAAAAAAAAGGTTTAACGTTTTTCTTTTCAAGTCATTGAAAGAACAATCTTAGTGGATGAAATTAGAATGAATAAAAAAGAAGAGAAGAATTAGTTATATATATATATATATATATATATATATATATATTAATTTCCATGCCAACTTTTTTTTGAACCATAGTTTTCATGTTTGAATTATTACACTGATTTCAAACTGTAAGATATAGGATAACTTTTTTATATACTGTCAATGTATAAGTTTTTTTACATTAGCAGATTTAAATTATACCACATAATACAAATTTAAATTTGAAATTCAAATTATGCATATATGGCATGCATCCAAAACTTTTAGTGTAGAAAAATCATGACATTGTCAGTGTACAAAAAGTTAATCCTAAGATATATTAATCACCCAAAGTGAAACCTAAAAATTAAAAGTTATAAACCTCAACTAATATTTAGCCTATGCTTTAGAGTGTTTTTTTATTAGTTGTAAATTAGAGAAAGTATAAATAACCAAATAAAAAATCAACAATTCTACATATTTATTAATATTAGTTTTAAAAAAATTAATTTTTTGTAAGTATTTAACTGCTCTACTAATTTTTATAGACATGTATACATACTTTTACTTTAATGTAAGAATCTTCATCAAATACTACAATGTATACCGAAAAATTGATGGATATTGAATTTTTACAATGACCATAAATCTAGAACTACATATCTGTACTAAATTAAATACAAAAGATACAACAATTCATTTCTCATAAATGATACCCAATTTTCTGTAACAAAAATAGTTTAATGATGTAATAATTAAAATAACACTAAGTAAAGTTAATCCATATTGATAAAACAAATAATACAAATTTATTAACAAAAAATTATTAAAAAAAAGAAAACATAAAAAAATAATTTAGACTAATTGAAAAGAAAAAAAGTTATAAGAAGATACCAAAGCTATAAATAAAATAATTAGGGAAGAGGTGAATAGAAATATGCAAACAACTCAAGCATTCAAGTGACCTATTAATTCTCTTCAATTAGACATGTGACTTTCATAGAGAGAAGATGGTTGATTAGATTTTTGATCGGTGTGGCTCTCTTGCTTATGTTTTATCTTTACAACTTTGCTTACAGTACACCAGGTTCCGACTTCTGTTACTATTCTTGTCATATTATAAAATTCTTAATGGCGATGCTGATGGGCATGGCTGGAATTAACCAATTAATCCAGGAACTGCTACACAAGTGGCATGGCTGGGATTAACCGATTAATTCAGGAACTGCTACACAAGTATCATTCCCTTGAGAAATGTTGTTTTGTACAGTTGGGTGTAGAAGTGTTAATCACAACCCACCCATTTATACCCATTTAATTAATGGGTAGTGAGTTGACTTGACTCATCCATTTAACCCGTTTAAAGATAAATATACATTTTATTCAAATTTTAGTGTGTGTAAAGGAAATAAATTTGAATTTTTTACCAATGTAATAACTATAAAATGCCATTATTTCTTATCAAACACCATGTAAAAAATTTTTAAAAAATAAATAATATTTCAAATGAGTCATAAATGGGTACTTGGGTATACCCATACCCATTTATTTAAACGGGTATAAATGGGTTGACTCAATTATATCCATTACCCAATTATGACTTACACAAACCAAATTACCCATTTTGACACCAATAGTTGGGTGTTAATCAATTTATGGGGATATATTTAGTGTAGTTTCCATTTCTTGGAGACAATTCACATAAGATTTCAGTCGTGTTTGATAATTCAATTCAGCACTTAAGCTTAATTGGATTCAAATCTTAACATATTTAGACGCATTTGATAATAAAAAAAAAAGAATATTAAATTAATTAAGTAATGCTGAATTTTTTAGACAAAACTTACTCCCAAAAATAAATGATAGATTATTCATTTATCACTTAATGTGACATACACTCAAACACATCAAATTTAATACTTAACAATTCAGTAACTTAATGAATTCAAACTTCATATTTCAAGTTTCAGTTTTTTAACTTTAATTTTATCAAACGCGCCCTTAGTTCTCTAGAGTATTATTTTTAAAAGCATTTGTATTGATAAATTTGCAAATATATCACGCAAAAAAAGCTCAAAAATGGGGTAAAACCATAAGACTTGCAAAGCCAAGTGAATGTATGTAGTTTGATGTTAGAATAGTGTTCTTCGAAAATTAACATGTGTTTGATCATGCATAGTGGTGGAGATAGGCCTTTCGCCATTGGGGCAATATTATACCTTATAAAATTATTTTGCAATGAGATATTTGATTTGAAATTGTGTTGTTACTTATTCAAGTAGTATTAATTTTTTTTTAATTATTTTTAGTTTTGAAACAATTGTACCATGAGGAGAGATGTCTGAAGTTATTGGTTTCTTAGAATTTTTTTTAGGGGGGAGGGCAAATGTGACAGAAACCTTAGACTTTGTAAAGATTTTTATGGCTATTCTATAAATTCTACAAAATTGAAGGGGGGCAGTTGCCCAGCCTCAAAAGATTTGACAAAAGCAGTTCGAAAGCCTACTGTTGAGTACGACTGTGAAACTGTGGGTTTTTTTTTTTTTTTTTTTTTTGGGTCACCCATAAAAATGAAAACATAAAATAAATAAAGTAGCATAGGCTCTCACAATCGGCAAAAACGTGTTCTTCGTCAAAGGAATGAAAAACCAGAAATTACATTTCATTATTTGTTCTACTGGATAACTTCAAGAATATTTCTGGGGAATTCTTCATGTCCCACTCAAGAGGAAGTTACTCAAAAATCTAGTAAGGTTTCAATTTGGTTAGATAAAACAGAATAACAAGAAAAGAAAAATTGAATGTGGAAAGGTGGGGAATTATGATTAGGATATCCAGAACTGTGTCACACAGCTTATCGATCTCATCCACAAATAATTGAATATGTTTGCGTGCCTGTCTAGTCTTTATATCCAACATGTTTTACTGAGCTTTTATGTTGTTGATTTAGAAAATGATATAGATTGCGTTTCCTAGGGGTAGCAATTTTCCACATGACCTGAAAACCCGACACGAACCTAACACGAAAATAATGAGTTTAGGTCAAGGCTTGGCGGGTTCGAGTCAGAATCGGGTCGAACCCGACTGACCCGAAAAATAAACAGGTCAGATCGGGTCATTAACGGGTTGACCCGTTTGACCGGATTGACCTGTTAAAGGTAAAAAAATTCGGGTCATTTCGGGTCGACCCGCCAGCCTGTATCAGGTCGTGTTCAGGTTGGGTAGTTTCGGGTTGGCGGGTCGGGTTCGGATCAGTGGGTTTTGTCTTATACCAATCTCTCAACCCGACTTGTCAACCCGAACCCGACCCGATTGCCACCCCTGTCGTTTCCCTTCAACTTATGTCTGTTATAAATGCAATCAGTCTAAAGCGACTCATTGCTTGTTGTAAAAGGGGAAACATCTATCATATATGTATTGCAGGCCAGTTTTTTAGATTGGTTAAATCATAAGCCTTCTAACTTCCTATTCTTTTTTTTGTAGAATTTTGAAATTTTTTTAATTATCAAATATCTATTCATACCTTTTGAATTTCAAATATAAGAAATGGCACCATAAATGTAGGAATTTGGATAAAATTTAGTCATATGAAGGTAAATTAAAATAAAACATCATAAGTCCTATTAAAAGTTAAAAGAGTAAATAATAATATTTTACTGTTTAACTCAGTAATGCTAACTAAAATGATATACTACATGAAAAATAATATTCAATGGTCATGGATTTAAAAAACCAATAGTAGTACTAATCCTGAAAGCTATGAAATCACTAAATTAACAACAAAATCCTACTGGTGTGTCATAATGAAAATTACTGTGTAAAATCTTTATCTTTGATAAATAATAACAATATCAACAACATCAATCCTACAAAAAATGAAAAGTAAGTAACAATATAGTTTAAGATAAAATATATAGTATATTTGTCCGTAAATTATATCTACTCAATTGGTATATATTTGATCCAAATTTCAGTCTAATTAGGTTTAAAGAAGAGTGTAAAATCCAACCACTAAGAATAATCTTGAGTATTATTGATTATGTTATATATTTTTATTATTTTCTTCAATGTAAATATGTAATACTACTATGTCATTTTTAGAAAAATGATTAAAACTTTTTTTTTGTGCAATTGTTGGAGATATTATCTGTTTTTTATTTGCAGTTTGAGATGCCAATAATTATATGTATTGTGATTAATTATTGGTTTTACATAGTTTCATATTATGGGAGGTAAAATTAAATATATTCTAAAAATTACGGGTTTTGGGTTCTTTGCTCCCTTTTGTTTTAAATTATATCTTTCAATTTGGAGGATGAATATGAAATCAACTATGAACATTATCAAAAGTACAGTTGCCAACATTCAATCCAAATTTATACTATAAATAACTATACCTGGTGCTTTTATTTTAAAATTATAAAAATAAGTATATTTTAAAAGTTTAAAACTATACTGAAAATTACAAAAAATTTTCTTTTTCTTAAATATTAACTTTCTAATTTCAAGATTGGAATATAAACACTTTTGAACCCAATTAAATTACATACTCAAACTCATATTTGTTGATAGGCCAATCAAAGTAAATAGGTTATCATTTACAATTATAAATAGTTGAAAAGTATAGTAGACTAGGAGATAAATATGTTATAAAATTAGGTCAAAAGGAGGACAATTAGATGATAATATGGTAGCATAAAGAAAAGATAAAATTTAGGGGTGGGGGAAAGGGTTGCAAAAATTTGGAAAGATTGGGTCAAAGAGGTGAGAAATGGTGAGAAGAGAGGAGTTGTGAGGTGGAAGAAGTGACGTGAAGAGGAGGTGGAGATGTAATATTATGTTTGGTGTGCTGTTGATATTTCTTTAAATATTTTTATAATTCTTTCTTATATGTTTTAGAATATTTTAAGGTTTTAGATAAAACACATAAATAGAGTATGAATTAGATTCTAAAATAATTTTTTTTATTTTTAACTTATTTTTTATATAACTATTACAAATAATTTATTAATTATTATTACCACTATTTTAAATATAAACCCGTGCATAGCACGGGTCAGAATTCTTGTTGGTATATATTTTAGGGTTAAGATTTTAGAAAATTATGTGGTATTTTTTGAATATCATTTTTTTAACTTGTATCTCTCACTAAAAATAATGATTTAAATTTTCTTAACACTGTTTAATCTACAGATTAATAACGCTTCTTTCACTATCTAACGGTGAATTTCATTTATAGATATGATACCAAAAGGGACAGTGGGATCTCCTAAAAGAATTTTTATGTGGAAATGTATCGATGGGGCTCTACCAGTCAGGCAGCAGATTTACTCCAAGACAAGAAAAGGTGATCCTGTTTGCAGAAGATGTGGAGAGCACGGGGAAACTATAGAACATGCTTTGATTAGTTGTGACAAAGCTAAGGAAGCCTAGAGGGTTTCTCCAATCCAGTGGGATGGATCTATGGAAAACAGAATTGCTTCGAGAAATGGTGGTCCATAATCAGTGAAGCAACAAACAGAACTGAAGGAACAAGGCATCTGACATTGACTGCTAACATATTGTGGCAAATTTGAAAAGGCAGGAACTTGAAAGAATTTGAAGAAAGAGAGCAAGAGTCATTAGAAACTATCCAAAAAGCTCAAAAGGAATGGTTGGAGTTTGAAGAAGCTAATCTCAACTCAGCAATCAAGAGCACAGAAGAAACATCAAGGGAGAGCAGAACATCTATACAGCAAACATGTCATCGACCAGTCATGCTCAGCATTACAACTCTGAAGCAGAACGGGACCAACAAGATGGGTATTGGAGTGGCAGCTTTGGACCAAAATAACAATTACATCAAGGGCTGGGCACTGGTCGAAAGAACTATTGGCTCACAACTGCAGGATGAGGCAATGGCAATAGTTCTAACATTGAGCAAAGCTGTGACACAAGACTAGCAGAACATTGAGGTGCACATTCACAATAAAAAGCTGCTCAAGCTTATTGAGCAGCAAACAGCACCAGACATTAGACTGTCGACATTGGTGGAAGACATTTGTTGCCTAAACCGAATGTTTCATATGTGCTTGTTTGGATTAACTGATAATGTTATTAGTTACTGGAGTGAAAATATTAGCTCATATGCTATGAATATTGCTTTAGATGAGGAAGTAAGTGATTCTTGGTGTCTCAGTACACTTGGTCTGTAGAATTGTCGAGCCTTTGCTCGTGGGTTGTATTTTTCCCTTTTATCAATATATCACCTACCGTTTCGAAAAAAAAAAAAAGAACGGAGATGTCTTAGTGGCCCACTGCTACACTGATTGACAAGGTCTTCACATAATCCGTGATATGACATCCTTAAAAAATAGACAACGTTATTCCTCAGCCTGGAATACGATAACCAGACCTGCTCCTATAAACGAAGTTAATCAAAAGCCACCAATTTTTGAAATGAAAGGTTGAGAGCATGAGTCAAATTAATTTCCCATTATTCGTTGTATGAGGCTTCTGATCCAACTTCCCATGTGACCTTTAATAGGGTAGGAAGGCATGAAAGCATTGATTACACCTAGCATCAATTGTTTTCTTTTTAATAACAAAAGAGTTAGACGATTTCGACTCGAGTCACTAGATTTGTATAAATCCTTGAAAATATATGTAATTTACATGGCACTTTCATACAATGTTTTCAGAACCAGACCAGACCGGCCGGTTCAACCGGTTGAACTGCGAACCGGACATGCCATCGGTCCGGTCTAGTTCAAAAGCCGAAAGTTAACAAAAAATCGTAAAAAATCTGTTGAACCCTACGAACCGTTAATTACCATAAGAACCGTAACCCGACGGTTTTCTAATTTTGTACAAAATGACTTTAACTAAAAACCAACGGCCCCACTTCAAATGACTAGCAAAAGAAGGCAAAACAAAAAATGAAAACCTAAAGGATTTGTCCTTGAAGTTTGCTGCTCAAACCAGCCGCCAACATCCATCTTTCCTTACTTCCATTTTGTTTTCTGATATCATTTTCATTTCTCTAACTCTTCTTCAATCTCTTTCACTTTTGATATTTGTAATTCTTATGACTCCATGACTTGTTAATCTCCCTTCTTTGTTCTCATCCTCCAATTTGCAAAATACAATTGGCTCTTTTTTTTTCATTTCTATTTTCCAGATCTAATAGTAGTTAGTTTAAATTTATTTTTTATTTTTTCTTATTCATGATAGTGGTTGGCGGCTCCATGGCTTCTCCATTTGCAAACTACAAGGTAATTTTCTTTTCTGCCAGATCTGCAAACTTAGATTTGGAAGTCTAATTTTTTCTTTTTCTAATAGTTTTTATCATTTTTTTTTTGTCAGGACTAATCATTGTGCATGAAGTTTTCTTTCTTCCTGTATTTATCCATTTTTTCTTCTGGCTATTATTATTTTTAATCTATTTATTTACTCTATAGTACTATTTTTTTTGTTGTTTTCCTGGTATATGTTGTCATCATAAATGGAAGACAAAGGGATGGTGAAGAAGATGGTTTTTGTTGTTTTCCTGGTATATGTCGTCATAAATGGAAGACGAAGGGATAGTGAAGAAGATGGATACTATGCAACGGAATAGTCAACTTTGATGAAGTTTGAGAAGATAGCATAGGATTTTTTTGGCAATTTTATGGATCTGAAGTCTTAATTTCGAAATTTTTAGGATTTTTTTGGGAAATTCCATTCGTCATGTGAAAGTCCTAATTTCTAGGAAATTTTGGACTTTGATTTGTATTTATCTCAAAGTACTTTTTGGGATTTTTTTTTTAAATTCCATTTGTCATGTGAAAGCCCTATTTTTTAGGAAATTTTGGACTTTGATTTGTATTTATGTCAAAGTATTCTTTGGATTTTTGCGGAAATTCCATTCATCATCTAAAAGCCCTAATTTTTAGGGAATTTTAGACTTTGTTCTATATTTATCTCAAAGTTTCTCTACTGATTGTGGTCCGAACGGCAGTAGAGAAGGTAAGTACAAAAATTTCGTTGGTCAAAGTTTGGGTTGTTTCCTAATATTCATATGATAATCATTTAATTTGGATAGTTTTTTAAACTTGGTATGATAACTTAATTTCTTTGTAACAGATTCCTAGTGCGTGCTCTAAATGCTTTCATAAACTATAATCTTTTATTTTTTAAAATAAAAAAGCAGCGAACCGTTAAACCGGCAGGTTGAACCGGTTGAACCGGTTAAACTGCAAACCGACCACCCAACCGGTTCTCCTACCGGTCCAAGTTTTAAAACATTGCTTTCATATTGCGCGTCAAAATCAATCATCACCTTCGTAATAGATTTAAAAACATAGTATTTTTAGAAAATAAAGTACATCCTTGCTACCTGCGTGGGTTGGAGAGGTGCTTATAAATATGTTTTATGGTGATAATTTCGCAACCTCCTTTAGAATGGTTATTTCAGCTTAAATTACTATTTGACGGAGCCCAGATTTCGAGCTTTAGGTTTCACTTTAAAAGCACTCCACCAAAGGAAATGAAGATCTCAGCTGCTTCTTTTTTACGGAGCTTGAAGTTGGTGGTTTTGGATTTGAAACCTACTTCACCAAAAGCATTAGAAGTTTCAAACTCTGTTATTGTTGTAATATAGTATATCATCTTTTACCAAGATAAATATAGAATTATCATGTACATGTTGCATGGAATTCTGTTACCACAACCAGTGTTCCGGATTCTTTCCCTTTTCATTTTTTGGGCTAAAAGCAAAAGCTACGGCTGTTGACTGAGTTACCCTGCAAATATAAAGAAGGGCTATTTGCAGAAACTGGCGACCTTTACTTTTTCCCCAAAATGTTCCAAATAAAAATAGAAATTAAAGGAGAAAGAATGAGAGCAAAGAATAAAAAGCAGACAAGTCCAGTCGCATTCTGGAAACAATCTTGCGTGAGACAGCAAGAAAAAGACGTTTCTAATGCAAAACAGGAAAATCCAAGCGGAAACTAAAACCTTGTCCATAACGTCCCTATGAGAAAATATTGGACAACTCAATCCCCCTTTCAATGTCTGCCATAAGGAGGTAGAGTGCAGGAGAAAGGAAATGAACTAAGCAAGTTACACCGAAAGGTTGAGGCTAAGCATATAGTAGCCACCCAGATTATCTCCAAAGCAGCAGTTAATTGTTCCAATATTGAAACTTTTAAAAACAGGAAAGACTTCAAACAACATATAATATCATAACTAATGAATTTGGTGACAACTGGAGCATTAGACTTTTGCTCAAAAGAATATGGTAGCATGGATGCGTCATTTCTGATAAAGATTCATGAAAGTTGGCCCATGTGAAGTGCTCATAAAATGTTACAGTGGCTGTAATAATCATCACTAAGCACGTACCAAACATCACATCTCTGACATGTTCTTGGCAGAGCAGGAATCGCATCTTTCTTGTCATCCTTCTTCTCTTCCTTGGGAGGACCAATGCTTGTTATTTGTGCAGTTCTACTGAATTTCCTGACTTGTTTGATAATGCATACTGGATCAGCCTCGCCAATAACTGTTACTGTACTTTTGGATGGGTCAAGGACAATAGAAGTTATTCCTTCTATCTTTGATATTAACTTCATGACCTTCATTCTGCATTTTGAGCAGAGTAGATCCACTGACACCACTGTTTTCTGCAATGAAATCAAGAGAAACAGTTACTAGGTTACTTTTTTCTGAACTCTAGAAGTAAACATTCTGTGCCACATCAGATGAGCAGAAAAAGGTACTGCAGAGTGTCAGTTTGAGAAGAAACTAGCACTCAATTACTGATGAACATTTAGTAGATTCAGGACAGAATACCGCATTAAGCAACAAACAGAATACTGCATTAAGCAACAAAAAGTGTAAAATTGAAAAATGAAACTTGCAAGCCAATAAGAAAACCTTTGCGATCAATGACATGGTACCAAGCACAAAGAGTAGGGAAAACTGTTTTTCTGAACTCTGAAGTTAATTTACAGATACAAGTTATATGTATTATATCTCTACCATGGAATCATCAAATTATTTTGTATATATATGTCCTTTTTCCTAATTGTTCGTCTCTTATTTGTTTTAGTTTTTCATACAGGTCTGGCACATCATAGTAAATGTACTGACAGTGTTAGGTGGTGAATGAGAGTAAATGCAAGTCAGAACGTTTCCAGAGGTTACCTGTTAACTTTACTCTGCATTTAATGAGTCTATGTGTGTATGTGTGTGCTTGTGTTGCACCACTATCCCTAAGATGGCATTATGAAATTAAACAAACAATGAAGCCTTAGATCTATTAACATGCGGTCATTTGCACGATCGATTTCATTATCTTCAACTGGCGTGTAAGGGGCCTGTTGCATGCATAAACGTCACAAAGTAGCCTGCAGCATACAGAAATTTTTCACAAAGTAAACTCCCTCAGAGTTAAACACTCAACTTCAGCCAAAAACTGTAGATTGTTATGAATTACCGTCAAATGATTACTCCAGTGCTCAAATGGATTTCTTCTGAGTGCTATACATTAAAGATGACAAAAACCACTACACGATATATTGCAACATGCCCTTAAAAAACATCAGACTTTTGGTAAATCATCAAGTGCTAGTTTTGTAGTCAGAACCATTACTTCCAGGAAGAAGAATTCATCGAAAACACACACTGGCACCCATATGTATGCTTGTGAGAGAGATGGAGGGAGGGAGGGAGGGAGGGAGAGAGACCTTTAAATTGAATAATTTGAGCTACCAAACAGCTTGTCCACTTCTTGAACAGGGAACAGGTGTTCATCTTCATTTACACAGCCGATTCATGAGCATCCTGGAAAACTAAGCGTTTATTCTGCTCTAATATGGAAGCCAACTATGACTTTGTTATCTTGCACAGCACAAGCAAAATTCTGTAATTTACTCCAAAATCTACTTAGACTTACAAAGCGAAAATTAGATACATGATCAAATTAATCTAAACTGATCCTGTTTTCTTGCATAATTTACTGCCATAGATTCAGTAGAAAGTTAGAAAATTCAATAGCTACAGCTCAACTTGCTGGAGTGATGAAATTTGAATAGTCAGAAATAGGAGTCAAGGGGGTATACAAACATTTATTAACTGCAAATGGTCCAGCAATAGGGACCTGGACATCTAATCTCAGAACTGCACCAAGAACCGGTGACTACTACAATAAAAGTTGAAGATGAACTTGTTTGAAAGCTGAAAGTGTCATCTCTAATGCCTATGAAGAGTCATGAGAAGCCACTTCACTACTCACGCACTCTCAATTCCATGCATAACAATCACGCAAGTATAGACACTTTTACATGTCCAATGTGCCATGATGGAAATGATATACAGCAATCGAATTTCCATTTTTCATTCATATTTGTGGTCAAGACAACTAGTAGCACACCATTCAAGCCCCATGAGTTTCACTAAAAGTTCAATTTGCTATCACTACAAATAGGTATGGAGGTATGTGGGGTTCAAAAGCTTCCCATCATGGAGTTCAGGATATTTTACAACAATAAATTACAACAGCAAATGGTTACATTTTGTGAGACTCACCTTCAAACCTGAAGGGTAAAAATAATTATACGGGAGTAAGATATGTGAGCATATCCATGGATTCGCAGCTTGTCACACAAACATAAATCAGTCTTCTTGACTTTCAGCATCTTACATAATTGTGTACCTCATGATTAATTGAGTCTCCAGCTGTGTTCAGTAATTAGCTCATGTGGTCTTGGGAGGCAAGGCAACAAGGTAGCTGATATATCACTTTCTCGATGGGGATGGAAATTTCTGACATGTCTCTTTCAACATATGTTCTTCAACAACTATTTCTGAAAAAACTGGAAGACCAGCTAATTAAGCCATTTATGACCAACAATATCATTTACATATTAACATCACCAGAATCCAACCCAACGAGTTTGTTAAAATAGCATTAGACGGCAGCAATATTACTTGGGGTACTTTCGTACCTCAACTAAATTACAGGAAAAAACTGAGACCAAAACCAGTTCCTAATATGCAAATGCATTGTGAACTGAGATTTATGAAAGCCACAGGCATTTTGACTCACCAAATGATGATCGATGACTCAGCAACTGAATCACAACCTTATCCATAAACTACAGCTCAAATCAAACTGCCTTCATACCAAACCACTGACATTGATCCATAAATCCTTCATAAAGGTCAACAACATAGCAACCAACAAAACAACAAATGGCAACGTAATACCTTAAATGAGCCGTTCAATTTTGAATTCCTCAACCACTCAAGCCCCAAATTCTTACTCAGAGGTCTGATAAGCAGCCCTAACACATCATCGCCACAAACTCTACGAGAAATAGCAAAATTCTGCGTATTTTTGCCAAAATCATAGCTGGGCTCGAAAATCGAAAGTGGTCAGGCCACCATGGAAGTAAGTGTATTCCAACTTAACAATTCCCCGACACCAGCACCTGGTTTTTCACTTTTTCTACAGCTAGAGCTAAACCTTTTAAGCTGGGGCCGTTGACTATGGTGGCTTCAGTCATGGAAGCCCGGAGATTAACGTCACACGCGTTAACTGCGACAGTACCGGCGGCGGTCGCTTTGTCTGTTTCATATCTGCCTTTTGGAAACGTTATTGGAAGAATGCTTGGAAGTCTCTCTTTAATTGACATATTTGCACGCCTTCAGTTCACCAGAAGAGGAGGCATAGAACAGCTTGTTTTGACGCATTAAAATTTGGCGAGTCAATGAGGCAAAGAAGGAACTTGAAAAGCACGCCTTTTAAGGTTTGAAAGCACCCGTTTTAGATGTTGAGTTTTTTGGGCATTTGCAAAAAAGTTTATTGTAGCTGACTCTAAAGGTTATAGAAAAACTTTAACTGTATATGAATGTGTATTGTTTTTCAAAAACTATTTTTGTTTTTTGGAGTTTATAATAATACTCTAAAAACAATTTTAAAAACACACATAATTTCAAATACGTCTAAAAAGCAAATAAAATAAAATAAAATAAATTATACTCTCTTTCTTCTTTCACCCATCACCATCCACCACACACCACTGCTCCCACCTACCACCGTCCCCATCTATGTTTTTAAACTCGAACTGGATCGACCGGTCTGACCAGTTGAACCAGGAATCGGTTAAGCATCCGATTCGAATCATCTTTAAAAACCGGAAATTCAAAACCTGATCAAAGTCGGTCAAAACCCAGGTTTGACCCGGTGAACTTGTTGACCAAATTTGTCTATTTGACCAGGTTTTTTTTTTTTAACCTTTAATCCATCATATCCTTTCAAACTCACTTTTTAAGTTTTAGCAAATATGCTTTAACCTCTCATTATTTTAATAAAGTGTAAAATTAATCCAATACATTTTTTAAGTTACATTTCTATATATATATATATATAATATTCTTTAAGTCAAATTTGTGATTAAATATTAAATTCTCAAATTTGTATATAAAGTCATAAATCACCAATTTAAGAAAAAATTTTATATATATAAAATTGAAAACTACCAATTTGAGGGAATTTTTATATACTATTTTTTAAGGGAATTTTTTTATATACCATTTTGATTATATATTATTAATATATATTTATGACATATTTATGACGTTTTCCGATTCGACCTCTCAGTAGAATCCGGTCGAACCCATTGACCCCTGACCCCTGAGTTCAACTGGTTCGATTCCCGATCCGAATCTAAAAACATAGGTCCCCATCCCCTCCACCCCTCCCCCTCTTTCTCCATTTTCTTCCTCATTTCTCCTCCTCCATCTTCCTCCCTTCCCCTCCTTTCTCTTCCTTTACACCTTGAAAAATATGGTCTGAAAGCTAGACTGGAGAGTGCAGAATTGCAAAGTTGCAAAAAATATGGTCTGAAAACTAGACTAGAGAGTGCAGAATTGCAAAGTTGCAGAGATAGAAAAGTATAGAGGAGTAGTTTTTCACTAATGACCAATAGTAATAAATAAATAAATAAACTCTATTCATCCCTTCCTCCTATTAGAATTGGCGTGTTGGAGATAGGAAAAAGGTAGTGTTAATATATTGGGAGAAAACACAAGAATTACTGATAGAAAAATCTAACAAAAGTAAAAGGACGAGGGACCTCTTCTCTGCAGTCTATGTACATATAATTCTTTTCCCCCATTCTTGCAGTAAAGTCCAAATTGGGTTTTGTTTGCCTTTGTTTCGGCTTATGAATTGGGTTCTATTTGTGTATCTACAATTTTTTGTTAAGTAAATGGCACCAGCTATACACTTGTACTAGTGTGGGTCATTAAACTATTTTCTTGGCTGAAAATGTCACTAAACTAAATAAATTACATGTTTTGTGTCATTCAATGTAATTTGACCATCAAGACAAACAAAATGGACGTCACATGACTTGCAAGCTTAGTTTTTGAGGGGCAAAATCGTCAGTTCAACTCTTTGGTTGATATTCGTCTTCGTTCCCTGAACATTATAGACAAATATGAGGCTTTATTCTCTTTTTCAATCCTACGGCTCTTGGGAATTTGTGCCCAAATCTAAAGTGAGTTTCTCCTTGTCATCTCCCACATCACTAGCTAGCAAATGGTTGGGATTCATAATGCTCTCTTTTGAATGGCATGGCCTCTTCTCCTTCCAAGAAAAGGAATAGGATTTTTCAAGTTTTCTCTTTTTCATTTTTACAAACAGGTTTTGGGCATTACATAAAATGAAACTTTTCATTCAAATGTGTCTTTTGCTTTTCCAAAATTGCAACCAATATACAATCAGTCAAATAAAAGAGCAAAAAATCAAACCTCTCCAATTCTTTTCCTTTCCTTTTGTCTCCTGTTTGCTCAACATAAACTATGCTTAAAAACCTTCTCAAATTTTCTATTCTACCCTAAACGCCTAATTAGGCATTCAAGTTTCGATGATCCAAATCAAAGCTATGGCGATGCAGCAACTTGCACATAGAATTTCTCATAACTATTTGCAGCTGGATCGTCATCGTCACTAGTTGGGTTTGGCTCTTTATTCATGAAGAGGAGAGAAGGATTAACTACTAGGGCTCCACCACGGTCCCCGCTACTGGTATCTTTGCCCTGGGTAAAGATTTTGGAAAATTTCACCAGTGACTGAACCTTTGTAATTTCTTAGGAAAAGGAAGAGGATTTTTTCACAATCACAAAAATTTCACTGTTGACTTGAACCCTTTCCTTCCCAATCACAAGCCTTTCCAAAATAATAAATCCTTAGCTCAGAGCTAAAACCATGCCAATTCAAAACTATATTGAAGCTATAATTTTTTTAGCCTTTTTTTGGGTTTTAGAGGGGAAGATTTAAACTTTTCTTTGCTGCTAAAAATTGAGAGAGTAAAAGAGAGAGAGATCTGTGAGTAAAGAGGGAGAAAAGCTTCAAGCAAAAACTATTTAGACAAGTTTGCCCCAGAAAAAGTCACTCTACAAGTCACTTGACCTCGTTCCATCTCCTTTGATGGTTAAATTAGATAGAATGACATAAAACATGTAATTTGGTTAGTTCAATGATATTTTCAATTAAGAAAATAGTTTAGTGACCTAAATTAGAACAAGTGTACAGTTTAGTGACATTCAGTGCAATTTGCTCTTTTTTATTTCTACTAAACTTATAACTTTGCAACTTGATGAAAAAGAGGAGGGAAGGAGGACGAGGATTCCTATCACGCCCCTAGCCCACACGTGCTAGGCATGAGATATTTGCCATATCTTCAAAGCTCGAGAACACAAGGCAATCATAACATTCTAGAAATACTCATTAATAGGACAACTAAAAGTGCAATACATAACTAATAATAAGAAAATAACATGACATCTAGTTTGGGGCCACACACCAGATCAACTAACAACAATGTAAATTTAAAATTATTCTGGTACATGTCTAGTACTACATAACATTGAAATCCTAACACTAATATCCATTTCTCTAAAACTACATATCCTTAGTAGAATTCATTTTCTAATTCCTCAATATAAACTACCTCATAGTCCTCAAAGTCTACAAAAATGGTAAATGAGAACAGGTCGGGCAGTGCAACGCTCAGTAGGCAATATTTATTCCTCTATTGAATCATGTAACTATTATACATATACACAAACTGTACTTTTGTAACACATGTCATGCCATATCACATGCATAGTTAGTTGAATATAATTTCAATGTTAATTAATATACATAAACATATCATTCAAAAACTGAGTGGCATCAAATCATATGACATAACATGAGAATATTCGTAGAATAATTTGACAAATAAGAAAGTATATCAAACATAACTTATAAACAAGTCCATGTAATATCTGATTTCTGAGTACTCATTCTAGAGTTTAACCCCTTCTAAGAGGGTGATAGATCAAGTATTTTCCTTGATTTTCACTTGATCTACCCATACATGAGTCGATTGGCGGGGCACAATGCCTATCATGACTATTCATAACCGATCAAGCATTTTTCTTAATCTTTACTTGATCGTTATACATAATAGAGCTATAATAATCCCTACCATCTATTTCATGACCAATTAGAGTCCTTTGTACATAAAATTATTTTATATGTCACATGCATATTTCATTTATTTCGTGAAAATATACCACTCATTTCGTAGAGTTTAGCATATCTGAACATTTAAAGTAGGCATACATGATCCATTTTTTTGCATATATCAAAATAAAATATTTACTTGAGAAAATTCCCAATTAAGATCTCAGAGGGTAAGTACCACCTACCTCAAACTACTCGTGTGAAATACTCCTAATGCTCTTCACCCTTGGCTTGTATATACAATAGATACATGTTCATTCTAGTTACTTTGCATTTCTTGTTCATAGAGTTTCCTTGTTTCTAAATATCCTATTATTCATGTCTCGACAATTTATAAAGAGTATTGAAAAGTTTTTCAAAATAAAAACTTTCAATTTTAGAAAGTTTATTAATATAGAATGTTTCCCATCTTTTAGAAGATTTATTGACTTAGGAAAAATTTCCTTTTGTAGAAGGTGGTGATTAATTAATGTTCCAAGAAATAATTTTTTTTCATTTTATAAAATAGACTCAAAAGAATTTGGGCTGGATTTGGGTCTGAATTAGACCCAGGACTAGATCCATCAAATAGTTGGGCTTCCTTTAGTTGAACTTGTACTTAGTACTTTTTTTGGGCTTCAAAATTTGTCCTTGAATTGCCTAAATAATATTAGGTGAATATAATCAAGTTGGACATTAAAAAATATATTTTTGAGCTTAAGCAAATGAATTATGGGCCTTGACAAAAATGTTCCAGCTTATAGCAAAGAAGTTATATTGGGGCCTCTATAGTTTAATGACTACAAATGTTTACCTTTTAATTATTGGACTTGTTAAATAAGTCCATTTATCTTTTTAGAAACCTATTAGGCCCAGACCATCTAAAGTTGTCCCAAGTTACACAATCTCATTATTGATAAGACAAATTAACCAATTCTGGCCCACTTAGGCTAATTAAATAGGCAACCCATCTACTGACCGAACATTGAAACCAAACAGCCCACTTTAATATCCAATCATTGTTAAGCCCAAAACTCATTAAATGAATATGACCCATTTCAGAAAAATGGATTAACTCAGAAAAATGGATTAACTCAAAACCAAGAAACCCGACTCATTTTCCACATGATCCCTTTCTTCTCTAAATCACAAAAAACCCTAACTTCAAACCCTAAATTACCACTACCTTCCTCACCATTGTCAACTCATCATCTCCATCAATCATCACCATCTCGTCAGTTGGATTATAGATGGCTGCTGCTGCTGCTGTGGCTCCATTGCTACAGCTGTATTGCTGTTGCTAGTGGTTATCGAACTGCAACCGCGGCCTCCATCTTTGGCCAGCCAAGGCTGGCCAATACTTAGGATGAGAGTCACCAGCGTAACAATGCAAATATGGAGGGTCATCCCACCCTCCTCTCTCTCTCATTCGTTTCTACTCCCGCTTCTTCTTTTTTCTTTTTTTTTTTCCTTTTTTTTATCTCCCCTTAACTTGTCCAGATTTCCTTTTCTCCTCTAAAGTTCATCCTATCATTAATGAAGGCTTCTACTTTGACCCTAACTCTTTAAAGCTTTCTGCAATTTTGCCCTAATTTCATAAATTGTAATTTTAACAAATTTTTCCCCTTTTGCAAAGTCATGATCACAACGTGTTTTATTATCCTAACAAACTCTAAAATGTAAATTTGTCCGGACATGAACTAAAGTAATTAATACATAATGATCTTATATAACAAGTCTTACATAACTAATAATAAAGATAGGAAGTTAGCAAATTTTTGAAGTAAGGAAAAGAAAGAGATAACACTAGATTGATACTTACTTGATCAAGTCTCTGAAAAGGTGTGTCCTAATTGGGGTTTCATTTGATCCCTTAGGTTTCTCCCTTCTTCACTTAAATTCCAAGTGTGTCTAATATTGAGAGATTGTGAGAGATGGAAAATGTCATAGTTTCATCAGATAACTTGTAATATAGGTAGTTAATTTGAGAAGTTAAATTTTCTTCTGGTAACCACCTAGCCAACATCAGAACTTATCTCCCCATTTTGCTACCCATACTTGATAACCTCTTTTACTCTAATAAGTTTCTTTATCCTAATAACTTCTTTCATTCATTATTAGTTTATTTATTATATTTTATTTTTTAATGAAATGGATTGAATGTAAAATAAATTTCTCCTATAACCACCAGTAAGGAGGGAAAGCAATGGAAGGGAGGGAAGGAAAGAAAGAAAGGAGAGAAAGAGGGAGAGGAAGGAGAGAGGAAGATGGAGGTGGTGATGACAACGGGGGTGGTAGTGATGGATGATATTATTTTTTATTTTCAAAAATATTCTAAAAAGTTTTAAATTCTAAAAACTTCTCAAATGCATCCTCAAAAATACTTCAAAAACACCCTTCAAACTTATTTCTAAAATGCCCCTCCCTTTCTCCCGCACCCCTTCGCCTCCCTATCCGCGAGACCAGAAGTATGACTAGTGTTTTGGTCATGTGGCCAAAGGGAAGGGATAGAGCGAGGAGGAGAGGATGACAGGAGGGGAGAAGGGGAAGGAGGTGGCAAAAGGAGAGAAGAGAAGGAGAGAAAAAAGGGAGGAGGAGAAGGGAGGAGGAGATGGGAGGAAGAGGAGGAGAGAGGGGAGAGAGAGAGACAAAAAAAGGGAGGGTACCGACGGCCCATGCCAATCGATAGCTGGTTGAGGTAGGGCGAGGAATTAGAAGAAGGAAAGGAAGAAATAAAAATTTGTGTTTTTTGGATATGTTGGATTGTGGATGTTAAAAATTTTGGGGTGTATTTAGAGTCTCACTATAGATAAAGTTGTAAAAATAATTTGTTTATTAAAATCAGGGCAAAAAACTTGGCATTGAAACAGGCGGCTTGATTGTCTAGTACACCACCATCCCACGCTTTTAAGCTGATTATACCATACAGCTTCGTTTCAGGCATTGAAACTTGAAAAGCCCATTGAAATTCTAAATATTAAGGAATTGTCTATGAGCACTAGTTCACGTGTTAAATTATTGACAAAAAAGCAAAGTTGATTAGGAGAAATGTATAAATGTTATGTTCCGTAATAATTATTTTTTTTAATAATAATTATTAGTGTGTACTCGTTTGATAGATTAGGTGTGATTTAACTGCATCAATGAATGCCTATTAAATATCAGTTGAAAATATCCAAATACTAATAGTCCATGTGATGTACGCTTTTCTGCAAATGCAATGTGTAACCCAACTAATTCAATCTAATTTATCATATATGTATTGAAGGGAGGGTTTTCTGGGAGGGGCCTCCAGGAGTCAAGAAAATCCCAATCCTTTTTTCTAGGAATTTCTATTTAATTTAATTCATTAAATATCTCATGAGTCATGGTGAAAACCGTTAATAACTCCTTATCAGCACTATTTCCACTCCTACTCACATGCAACTACCTTCTTATCAGCATTATTTCCACTCTTACTCACATGCAACTAACTATCATCTATCATACATGTATTGCAAATCAGATTTTTAGAATGGTTAAATTATAAAGTTTCTAACTTTCTATTCTTTTGTTTATAGAGTTTCGTATTTTTTTTTTAATTATCAAATATCCATTCATATCTTTTGAATTTGAAATGTAAAAAGTGGCACTATAAATGTAGAAATTTGGATACTTTGAAATGTAAAATGTGGCATTATAAATGTAGAAATTTTGATAAAGTTTATTCATAGGAAAGTAAATTTAAATAAAACATCATATCTCCTATTAAAAGTTAAAAGAGCAAATAGTAATATTTTACTGTTTAACGTAATAATCCTAATTGAAAGTATAAATTATATTTTAAAAAATAATATTCAATGGTCATTGATTTAAAAAAAATCAATAGATGTACTAATTCTAAACGTTAAATTACGAAATCACTAAATTAATAACAAAGTCCTACTGGCACTTGAAAATGAAATTTATTATTTAAAATCTTTATTTTTGATAAATAATAATAATAATAATAATAACAACAACAACATCAGTCCTACCAAAAATTTTTAAAAAATAACAATATAGTTTAAGAGAAAGATATAATGCATTTATCCGTAAACTATATCTACTCAATTTATATATATTTAATCTAAATTTTACTCTAATGGGATTTAAATAAGCGTGTAAAACCCAACCACTAAGAATAGTCTTAGGCATTATTGATTATTTTGTATATTTTTGTTATTTTCTTCAATGTAAATATGTAATACTACTATGTCATTTTTAGAAAAATGACTAAATCTTCTTTTTTTTGGTAATTGTTGAATGTATTACAAGATATTATCAGTTTTTCATTTGCATTTCCAGATGCCAATTATTACAACTATTGTGATTAATTTTTGGTTTTATATAGTTTCATATTATGATAGGTAAAATTAAATATATTCTAAAAATTATTATTCATCGGTTCTTCTTTCCCTTTTGCTTCAAGTGATGTCTTTCAATTTGAAGGATAAAAAAATAAGTCTATTTTAACAGTTTAAAACTAAATTGGAAGTTATGAAAGTTTTTTTTCCTTCAAATATTAACTTTTTAATTTGGATGTTGAATTGTAAACACATTTGAATCCAATTAAATTACATATCCAAACTCATATTTGTTGATGGAGCAATCAAAGTAAATAAGTTATCATTTACAATTATAATAGTTGGATAGTATAGTAGAATAGGAGGTAAATGTGCTATAAAATTAGATTAAAGGAAGGACAATTAGGTAAGAATAATATAGGGTAAAGAGAATATAGGATTTAGGGGTGGGGGAAAGGGTTGCAGGATTATGGAAATGTTGAGCTAAGGAGATGAGAAAAAGGGGATAGCGAGAATAGTAGAGTGGTGAAACGAGAGAAGTGACCTGAAGAGATGGTGGGGGTATAATACTATATTCGATGTACTTTTGGTATTTCTTTCAATGTTTCTATAATCATTTCCTTATATGTTTTTGTTTATTTTAAAGTTTTACATAAGATACATAAATATAATATAAATTAGATACTAAAATAATAATCTTTTTATTTTTAACTTATTTTTCATATAACTATTACAAATAGTTCATTAATTATTATTATTATTTTAAATATAAACCCGTGCATAGCACGGGTCAGAATTCTAGTGTGTTGTATTGTCTAACTACATTTCTAGTGATAGTTCTTTTTATTGCAATAAGAAAATAGGTAGATTATATATCCTTTTTTCCCTTTCAAGTTCATTTGGTTTATAGGATGAGACAGGATTGGATGATTCATCTTGTCTCATCCAATGTTTGGTTGCATTTTTATAATTGAATTAGATATCCATGTTAACCGAATTAATCCTCTCTAAAGGGGATAAAGTCATCCCACGGGGGATCTTGATATTATTTATCCGGAGATAATTGTGAGAGGGGATAATGATTTATCAGATTCTTTTACCCTTATCAAGAAAGACAAAACCTACAACTATATTAATAAACCAAACACCGGATAACCATGATGATTAATCCCACGATTAATTATCCAATAATGAGTCATCCCATCTCATTCAATTAGTGAACCAAACGAACCCTTCATATATATCCGCAGGTCCAAATTTTCAATTTAGAAAAAAATCAACTATGATGGAACTTGTATTGACAATATACGTACAAATGCACATCGATGGTACGATATTGTTGTGCCTTTTTACATTGAACCCTAAAACCTCGATAATCTAACAAAAGCGTTAAGTTAGGATTCAGTTTGAGGACAGATTTTTTCCTTATTTTATCTCTATTATTGTAGACCAAAACAACAACCTTTTCTGTCCTTGAGCACTGGTGGATATATCTGTCAACAGATCGGGTCTGGGTCGGAATTGAATATTCCGGACGCGAACCTGTTTATATCTCATTGTTCCAGATCTGACCCATAGCCCGACGGGTCCAATAGTAATGGATCCGGATCCGGATCCGGGTCCGATCGGGTCCGGATCTGGGTCGGTCTCCCTGGTAAAATATATTATTATGTATATATATATTTTAATATGTATATATATTTTATAATTGTAAACGTATTAATATAGATAAATATTTTATACTTGTGAGAGTATTAACATGTATATATATATATTAATAATATGTATTATATATTTTAATAAGTGTAAGAATATTAAGATGTATATATATTTTATATTTATTAATTTATTTAAACGGGTCTGGGTCGAATACGTCGGAATTCCATATTCCATACCCGACCCAATTTTTATTAGAAAAAATAGATTTGGATCCGGATCCAAATAAACGGAACTATGCCTAGTTCCGAATCCAGGAAAATCTACCGGGTTCGGGTTGGGTCCGGGTCTAGACCCGACCTGTTGACAGGCTCACTGGTGGAGTATTACTTTGGTATTTTATTTTAGTAATAGAATCCTTTTGTCAATGTAATTGCTCACCCATCTCATTTTCATTTCACTGGTTCAAATATTATCTACTTAATTCAAAAAATAAAATTGTTGGAGTTAATGTTTTGAAACCCAATCTAGATTGCCCAGTCGAACCAGCTTGAACTGTCGACGGGTAATTTCTAAGTTAGGTTGAGGTGAAACCAAAGAGTCAAAAACTACTTTATTTTGTAAGAACTAGTTGCCATCTAGTTCAACCGGAATCGACCAATTGAAACGATTTTCACTAAATCATCTGGATGTTGATCTTGTGACAGCCCCACTTCCCCCTAAGGCGAACCAAAGGGTTGGTCGCCTAACTCTCGCCAGACTCAAGCATTCAAATAAATACTAACTTAAACGTGCAATTTTATCAACCACCATAACATTAATATTAAAACTGTAAAAAGACGATTAAATTTAAAATTACATTCATCCATTCGAAATACTCAAAACCCTCGAGTCAAAGTTTAATACACTTCCATAAGTTCAAAACATTCATCACCCAACATAAATATACAAGATGTGTCCATATACTCGAGTCAAAAGTCAAAAGATCGATACACTAGCTCTATCTACGACTCGGGATCCTCGTCACCTGTTAAGGAAAAACAAACGGGAACGGGGGTGAGTTAAAAAGCTCGTGAGTTTCCAAAATTCATGCACATGCACTTAAAATGGTAAAATTAAAAGTAAATAAATAAAACACATAGACAAATCAAATTCACACACATTGAGGATACGGGGGCTCTCAGGAGCCAAATTCCACATTTCCCGAGCATTTATAGTAGTCGACACTCCGTCGACTTTCAATCCAAGTAGACGACTCTTCACGCCAAACTCCAACCACCAAACTCCCCCTACCGGGCCCGCACGCCAAACATTTAAACAGTGAACAGTAAACAATACGCCACTCAAGGCACACGGCCAAGAGTGGCGGGGTAACACTTCTCCATCTCCAAATTCGACACATGCAAAATATTTAAATTACCAACTCTACAAAAAGGGAGCAATAAAGTACACTCTCCTTTAAGTGAGTGGTTCATCAAGTTTCCATTTTCACAGTCAAATCAAGCAACATGTCATGGTACACATACATTCACAAAGCATTTAAACGAAAACATTTAACAGGCATTGAAAACTCACCGACAAAGTAGGGGTCGGAATCCAAATTTTGATCAGATGTAAAATCAGCACTTCGCCCTAAAATAATTAAAAGAGAACGAAAATAAGTTTCCCTAGTTCACCGACCAAATTTATTTCAAAAAGTGGAAAGTTCGATAATTTCCTAGTTTGAGCTGAAATCTTTGAAAAATTGTAACTCAAGTTATACAAGTCAGAATTTTACACATTTGGTACCGTTGGAAACCTCTTTGAAAGTTATAAAACTTTGTAGAAGACATCCAATTAAAATTCTGGACGGAATTAGCCCAGATTTTAATTTAACGAACTGCTACAGTAACAAAACAGGCATTTCAGGTTGGTCGACCAGCCTACTTTGAAAATTCACCAAAAATCACAGAAAATTAATTGGCCTTTCAAATTTATACAGTTTATATTACTATGTAAAAATTTTTTCAAACGCCACCGACGGAACTCAATTTCGATACTTGAGCAAGAAATTAGAGCAGTTCAAACAGAGGCGGTTCAAAAATCTGAAATTTCTGGAATTCGAATTTACAAGGCAGAGTTCAAAGCCTTGTTTGAGTGACGGTTTCATGTCCAAATATTACCAAATTTGGTACACTAATAGTTCCATATATCAACTAGATTCATACCAAAATTCAGCTTAAAATTCAATCGGGAAAGCTGTTTTCTATGCGCCCAAAGTTTGCTTATTGAAACTTCTCAAACCAGTGAAGTTTAATTCCTTTTCTTCTACTCTCTCATAATCAACATATACTAGTACCATTTGACCTAAATTTCGACCCTATGCTGGTATTAGTCTTCCTTAACCTAATGATGATAAAAAAAATGGTCACATCTTTTAGCAAAATTATCACGAAATAGTCCTATAAAATTCGGGCAGCATAATGCCTCAATTTTCCAGATTTTACTTCCAAATTAGTAACCCTAATTGCATCAACTCTTGAAGGGCTTTTTTGTGGGGGAAAATAACAGCTTAACATTCAACATTTAAACATCAAATTCAGCCCTTAAACTAGCCAAAAATACAGCCACGAAATTTGACCCAAAAATCAGAAAATTCACCCCCAATTTCTTCTTCCTCTAGCCGGTTTTTCCTCAAGGTTTTCTTCCAACTTTTAACAACCAACATTAAACATAATGCACTTATATAACACCATTTAACCATCTAGCAAACAAATACACATATTTAGTGGGAATCCAAGAGCCCACCCACAACTTAAACCAACAAAACAACTTAATGAAGTTTAGCATTACACATTCATCTACAACATAAGTCAAGGTTTCATCAACCTCTCAACAACCCAAACATGCTTGAAACTTTAAAAAATGTACAAGGATGAAGTCCTTGAGATTTTACCTCCTCTTAGATGATGACTAAACCTCAAGAATGATGCTAAGCTAAGGCTTCCAAGTGCCTCCCCTCCAAGCTCTTCACCAAGTTCAAGCTCAAGCAAGGATTGATGATGGTTGTGGGTGATTTTGTAGAGAATTTGATGGAAGAAAATGGCTGAAAATTTAAGGGAGAAGAGATGAGGGAGTTCGGGTGAGAGAGGGAGGAAGATGAAGCAATTTTTGATCAATTTTCTTTGAAGAGTAAATGGAAAAGAAAGACAAGACACAAGTCTTGTCTTATGCCCCCAAAGTCAAACCTTGCATAGTAACATTAATTAGCTATTTGGAGGGAAAATTAATCACCTCATTTGGCTTGAGATTAAGAGATAAATCTCGGTTAGGAGAGGGGATGAAAAAGTAATTTTTAAGTGATTGGTAGGAATTTAGTGGAAAGAATTAACGGTTAGATAAAATTCTATACTTAAAGAGGTTAATCCAAATCTTAACTAAAATTTTCAAAACCCTAATTAATCAGCTTCAATAACCCAATTCCAGTCATTTAATTACACTTCTAACCTACCAGTGATCATCCGTACTTATCTTCACTGATCTACTCACAGTCCGAATTTACCTCGAAAAACGTGCTTTTAACATTTTACCGCTAATAAATGCTACGATACGATATTAACAGATAAATAGGGCTAAAATTAAATGAGAAGTTGTAAATGAGGAAAAAAATCGAATTTCATGAGATAATGAAATAAAGAGATAAATAAATAAACAAGAATTTTGAATTTTTTTGAAATTTATTATTAAATTAAATTACTTTATTTTTTTTTCGAAAACAAAATTATCTCATTAATAATATAAAATAAATAAAAGAATAATCAAACGAATTATTAAAGGCAATAATAATAATAATATCTAATTTATTAAATTTTGAGGCCTTTACATTCTCCCCTCCTTAAAAGAATTTTGTCCTCAAAATTCTCGCCTTGTTGGACAAATAATTCTGGATATTTCTTTTGTATTTCCTCTTCCACTTCCCAAGTTGCTTCCTCAACATCGTGGTTTCTCCATAGGACTTTAACCAGAGGAATTTTCTTCGTTCTTAAATCCTTTACTTCTCGATCGAGAATCTTTACAGGTCTTTCCTCGTACGAGAGTGTCTCATCCATCTCAATCTCGTCTAATTGCAAAACATGGCTCGGATCTGGATGATATTTCTTGAGCATTGAGATATGGAAGACATTGGGTTTGTTTGGATAGAGAATTTACTTGAGATTTTATTTGGAATATTTACTGTAGCACTTTTTGTGATGTGATGTATGTGAGATAAAAATGTTGTTGGGAAGATAAAAAGGTGATTGGAAAGTGTGATTATGATGAAAGCAAAGTAAATTTTGCAAATAAATTTTGCAAATAAATTTTGCAAATTTCTGTTATACAAACAACCATTGTGAACTTTCGACATGCTGGTGGGTAAATCTAGTTGATAAGCCACTTTTCCAACCCGTTTAAGAATCTCAAACGGTCCCACGTACCTCGGCTTCAATTTCTTCCCCTTTTTAGACACTACACCACCCTTCATGGGTTTCACCCGCAAGAAAACTTTATCACCTACCCCGAACTCCAAATCTTTTCTTCTATTATCTGAGTAGCTCTTTTGCCGATTCTGAGCCGTTTGAAGCCTTTCTCTAACCAACTTCACTTTCTTATAAGCTTCCTCAATCCAAGGTATAGCAGTCAGATTAAGAACTTTCCTTTCTCCTATTTCATCCCAATGAATCGGTGATCGGCACCTTCTCCCATAAAGTGCCTCATAGGGTGCCATTTGAATTGAGGCATGATAACTGTTGTTATATGCAAACTCGACCGGTGTCATGTACTGGCTCCAACTTTCTCCAAAATCCATTATACAGGACCTCAACATGTCCTCTAGAGTCTGAATTGTTCTCTCAGACTAACCATCTGTCTGAGGATAATAAGCTGTACTCAACTTCAACTTAGTTCCCAAAGTCTCTTGCAATCTTTGCCAAAACCTCGACACAAACCTAGGATCTCGATCAGAAACGATGCTTATTGGAATCCCATGCAATCTCACTATCTCATCCAAATAGAGTCTGGCCAATTTTTCCAAAGGATACTTCATATTCACAGGTAGAAAATGTGCGGACTTAGTGAGTCGGTCTACGACCACCCATACTGCATCATGTCCCTTTTGACTCCTTGGCAGTCCAGTAACGAAATCCATAGTAATATGCTCCCATTTCCATTCAGGGATTTCTAAGGGTTGTAGAAGTCCTGAGGGCTTTTGATGTTCAGCTTTCACCTGTTGACAAGTAAGACAGGTCTGCACATATTTGGCTACATCTTTCTTTAATCCATCCCACCAGTACAGTCCTTTCAAATCTTGGTACACCTTATTACTCCCAGGGTGAATAGTATACTTGGACCGATGTGCTTCTTCTAAAATCTCTCTCTTTAATACCTCATCATTCGGCACTACTATCGTTTCCTGGAACCTCAACACTTCTTCTGGTCCTGTCGTAAAATCCTGAGTCTCCCCTTTCTGAACTTTTTCCAGTAATTTCTGCACTACTGGATCTTTTGGCTATGCTTCCTTGATCCGTTCCAATAATGGAGATCTTAATTCAACATTTCCAAAAATAACCTTTTGTGTCCCCAAACAAGGTTTCCATTCGCTCACTTGCTCCAACATTTCCCATTCTTTCACTATTAACCCCGCTACTTGAGCCTTGCGACTTACATCAGCCACGACATTCGCCTTTCCAGGGTGATATTTTATGGAGCAATCATAGTTCTCGAGAAACTCTACCCATCTCCCTTGCCTTAAATTCAACTCCTTTTGAGAAAACAAGTATTTCAAACTCTTATGGTCCGTGAACACCTCAAAAGTCACCCCATATAAATAATGTCTCCACTTCTTCAAAGCAAAAATAACCGCCGCCAACTCTAAGTCATGTGTTGGGTAGTTCTGTTCATGGGGTTTCAACTTCCTAGAAGCATATGCTATGACTTTTCCATCTTGCATCAAAACACAACCTAATCCATCCTTAGAGGCATCTGAATAGACTACAAATCCTTCTTTGCCATTAGGTAAGGTTAAAATCGGTGCATCAGTTAACCATTTCTTCAACTCTTGAAACCTTTCTTCACACCTAGGACTCCAAAGGAATTTTCCATGTTTCTTAGTCAAGTCGGTCAAAGGTCCAGTAATTCTTGAAAAATCCTGAATGAACCGACGATAATAACCAGCTAACCCTAAGAAACTTCTAACCTCAGTAGGGTTTTCAGGTCTCTTCCAATGAGTAACAGCTTCCACTTTAGCTGGGTCAACTGCAATTCTATCCTTGGAAATTCTATGCCCTAGAAAGATACTTCCTCCAACCAGAATTCACATTTACTAAACTTGGCAAACAGCTTGTGCTCTCGGAGGGTTTGCAATACAATCTTCAAGTGTTCGGCATGGTTTTCTAGGGTTTTGGAATACACCAAAATATCATCAATAAAGATCACCACAAATCGATCCAAGTAGGGCTTGAATACACGTTGCATCAAATCCATGAATGCGGCCGGAGCATTCGTTAACCCAAAAGGCATTACTACAAACTCATAGTGTCCATATGTTGAATTGAAAGCTGTTTTCGGTACATCCTCCTTCCTAATTCTCAATTGATAGTATCCCTGTCTAAGATCTAGCTTGGAGAATACTACTGACCCTTGCAACTGATCAAATAACTCGTCAATGAGTGGTAAGGGATACTTGTTCTTAATCGTCACATCATTCAACCTTGATAGTCTATACAGCCTTAGACTACCATCTTTCTTTTAACAAGCAAGACCGGTGCTCCACTGAGAATCACTTTCCTTTGATAAATCCGCTCCACAAGATCTTGTAATCTTCAACTCTTTAAGTTCAGTTGAGCCATTCTATAGGAGTCTTAGAAATTGGTGCCGTTCAGTGGGATCAACCTTGAACTCTACTGCCCGCCGTGGAGGCAAAGACTCCAATTCCTCGTGAAATACATGGGAAAATCCCTAACGACGCCGCTTCCAACTTCACCTTATCATTTGGAGGGTTTATAAGAAAAGCCAAATACCCTCGAGCTCCCTTACTTAGAAGTTTTCTAGCCCTAATTCCCCGAAATAAGGCCGGGAAGCCAAACATTCCTCTAACATCCAATCTCAACGCCTTCCTCCGGTATGTCAAATTTCACTACTTTCAATCTACAGTCCACCTTGGCATGGTGTTTAGCTAAGCAATCCATCCCAATAATCATATCATACCCCTTAATATCCAAATTTACCAAATCACCATTAATTTTTCTCTCTCCAATCCACAACTCACAATTTTTTATACACCAAACTCAGTAATCAAACTTTTGTCCCTCAGGTGTTCTAATCTCTAGGTTAAAGGGTAACCTAACAGGTTTTATATCTATACCACAAACAAATGCAAGATTAACAAAAGAATGAGTGGCACCGGGATCAATTAAAATTCTAGCTAAGCGATGAAAGAGGGGAATGGTACCTTCGACCACTTCACGGGCAAAAAGTAATCTCTTAATGGTCCAGGTGCATAGACTGAGGGCACTCTTGTCCTATTCCCAATCAACTAGCTTGGCTGGTTTGACTCTCGAGCACCACTCCGCTCTCGGGTTTGGGGACAAGTAGATATTTGATGGTCAAAACTTCCACACCTCAGGCATTTTCCTTAGTTCTTCCAACATTCATTGTGTGGTTTGGTTTTCCACAAAACCACACGTAAGACTGAATTGAGGCTTAGCTCCCTGTGGAGCACTCTTCCTCTCACCATTGACGGACCCTCCTGGACGGGCCCCTCCCCGAAAAGGCTCCTTTAGAAATTTCCGAGGCACTAGCCCCACTCGAGCCTCTCCCAAACTTGGCCACACTCAATCTATTGGGCCCCGACTACTAGAGGGCACTCCTTTCTTAGCATGAAAGCTCTTCAGGTTGAGCCTTGGCGGTCTGATCCTTGAGCTTTCTCAGTGGCCTCACTAAAACTGCAGACCAGCCGCTAACCCTTCTTGAATCTCCAAATTCAAACCCTGGATAAAACGTCTAATTCTCCTTGGCTCCGTGGCCACCAACTCTGGGGCAAACTTAGATAACTTAGTAAATTGCACCTCGTAGTCCGCAACGCTCAAGAGCCCCTGTCGACACTTAATGAAATCATCCTCCCTCTTTTCTTGTACTAAGGGAGGAAGAAACTTAGCGTAGAAATCCCGAGTAAAATTCTCCCAAGTCCTAGGAGTCTGGTCCCTATCCCATTTGTCCCGAATCATGTTCCACCATGATCTAGCTGCTCCCTCAAACTGGAAAGCGGCAAAAGATACCCACCTTTCCTCAGTATAGTTCAAGGTGCTGAAAATATCTGCAATACGCTCTAGTCACCCCTCAGCGACCTTCGGATTGGGTCCCCCAAAGAACTTAGGCGGGGCGAACTTTTGGAAGCGCTCTAATGCCCTATCCTCGCCACCCTCGTGGCCTCTAAGCTGATTGACTGGACCCTGGCCTTGTTATCCACCGATCAGGGATGCCGTCATCTGGTTTATGGTCGCCGCCACTTGTTCCCAAATCTACCCTTGACCTTGTCCCAATCCTCGCCCTGACCTTGGTCAAGCTGAGGTCGCCTCCCTCATTTTGGTTGTCCTGCCCATGCTTGACCTCGACCTCTACCTCGGTCTCGGTCTCATCTACCGTCCATGGTTTCTATAATGGGTAGACGTAATTAAATGCAAATATAAAATAAAATTAATACATAATAATATGGAACAAGGTGAAGTAAGATAAGGGAAAAGAAAATGTAATGAAATAATATAAATTGAAATAAACAATTTAATAAATTAAACCGAGAAACAAACAAGAGAATTTTCAAAATTATCAATTTTCATACATATAATCCATTGGGAATTCAAGACACTACAGCATGTTTATCACAAAAGAGTACACAAAAGTGCTTTCACGGCCAATTCACCACACGAAATATAATAGTGAAAACAATAAATAAACATGCATCCCAGGGACGAGAATCTCTCTAATAAAGTCTCCTTACAAAAGATTAATAAAACCCTAAAACTCTAGTACTACTATTCTAGTCCTCGGGACCACCGGAGGTACCGACGGGTCCTCCTCCTCCTCCCGGGCTGACGCCTGGAAGGGTGATCCCCATCAATATATCCTCATAAGGCTCCTCCTCTTATGAGTCCTCCCTTAAAGGCTCCTCAAGATAAGTCTCCGCATTAGCTGCAGCCACGGCATCATCTATGGCGGTGGCCTAATCCTGGAACTCCAATCTCGGTCATCACTAACCAGCGGTCCGGTACCTGCGGGTCTGATCACGGGCGGCCTTAGTCCTATCTCTCTCGTTGTCAACCCGATTCTCCAGTACCTCGACCCGAGCCTCCAAATCTCGGATCCGCCCCTGACGAAAAGCCATGACATCTCTCGCCACCATGATCTCCTCCTGCAGATCCCTATTAGTATCCAGCAGCTCCTGATGCTCGTCGTCAATAGACAATACCACGGAATTAGGGTAGGGGTACCACTCCCTACGGGCACCTCGAACCTCCGGCGTGGGGTGTGCAGTAGACTGGTCTGGTGTCCCCTTACCCTATATCCATACAGGTCTGGTGGCTGGAGACCATTAGCCCCCATTAGCTCCTACAGCTCCATTACCGCTTTCCATACTTACAACCAATCCACAACTTAAAGTTAGGACTTTTACAATATTCAACGTAGCTAAAATATCGGACTTAAAGTACACTTGCAAACCATTGTATAGGGACTTTAAAATTTTCCTTTATAGACCTCTAACCTAGGCTCTCGATACCACATGTACCCACTTCCCTAAGTAACCAAAGGGTTGGCGGGCTGCAGCTAGCTCATGACTCAAGCATTCAAATAAATACTAACTTAAACATGCAATTTTATCAACCACCATAATATTAATATTAAACTGTAAAAGGCGATTAAACTTAAAATTACATTCATCCATTCAAATACTCAAAACCCTCGAGGTCAAAGTTTAATACACTTCCATAAGTTCAAAACATTCATCACCCAACATAAATATACAAGATGTGTCCATATACTGAGGTCAAAAGTCAAAAGATCGATACACTAGCTCTATCTACGACTCGGGATCCTCGCCACCATAAAAACAAACGGGAGCGGGGGTGAACTAAAAAGCACGTGAGTTTCCAAAATTCATGCACATGCACTTAAAACGGTAAAATTAAAAGTAAATAAATAAAACACATAGACAAATCAAATTCACACACATTGAGGGATAAGGGGCTCTCGGAGCCAAATTCCACATTTCTCGAACATTTAGTAGTCGACACTCGACTTTCAATCAAGTAGAAGCGACTCTTCACAAAACTCCAACCACCAAACTCCCCTACACGCCAAACATTTAAGCGACGGTAAAACACACCACTCAAGGCACACGAAGAGTGGGTAACACTTCTCCATCTCCAAATTTGACACATGCAAAATATTTAAATTACCAACTCTACAAAAAGGGAGCAATAAAGTACACTCTCCTTTAAGTGAGTGGTTCATCAAGTTTCCATTTTCACAGTCAAATCAAGCAACATGTCATGGTACACATACATTCACAAAGCATTTAAACGAAAACATTTAATGGCATTGAAAACTCACCAAAGTAGGGTCGGAATCCAAATTTTGATCAGATGTAAAATCAGCACTTAGCCTAAAATAATTAAAGAGAACAAAATAAGTTTCCTAGTTCACCGACCAAATTTATTTCAAAAGTGGAAAGTTCGATAATTTCCTAGTTTGAGCTGAAATCTTGAAAAATTGTAACTCAAGTTATACAAGTCAGAATTTCACACATTTGGTACCGTTGGAAACCTCTTTGAAAGTTATAAAACTTTGTAGAAGACATCCAATTAAAATTCTGGACGGAATTAGCAGATTTTAATTTAACGAACTACTACTGAATAAAAAGCAGGCATTTCAGGTTGGTCGACCAGCCTACTTTGAAAATTCACCAAAAATCACAGAAAATTAATTGGCCTTTCAAATTTATACAGTTTATATTACTATGTAAAAATTTTTTCAAAAGCCACCGACGGAACTCAATTTCGATACTTGAGCAAGAAATTAGAGCAGTTCAAACAGAGGCGGTTCAAAAATCTGAAATTTCTGGAATTCGAATTTACAAGGCAGAGTTCAAAGCCTTGTTTGAGTGACGGTTTCATGTCCAAATATTACCAAATTTGGTACACTAATAGTTCCATATATCAACTAGATTCATACCAAAATTCAGCTTAAAATTCAATCGGGAAGGCTGTTTTCTATGCGCCCAAAGTTTGCTTATTGAAACTTCTCAAACCAGTGAAGTTTAATTCCTTTTCTTCTACTCTCTCATAATCAACATATACTAGTACCATTTGACCTAAATTTCGACCCTATGCTGGTATTAGTCTTCCTTAACCTAATGATGATAAAAAAAATGGTCACATCTTTTAGCAAAATTATCACGAAATAGTCCTATAAAATTGGCAGCATAATGCCTCAATTTTCCAGATTTTACTTCAAATTAGTAACCCTAATTGCATCAACTCTGAAGGGCTTTTGTGGGGAAAATAACAAGCAACATTCAACATTTAAACATCAAATTCAGCCCTTAAACTAGCCAAAAATACAGCCACGAAATTTGACCCAAAAATCAGTAAATTCACCCCCAATTTCTTCTTCCTCTAGCCGGTTTTTCCTTAAGGTTTTCTTCCAACTTTTAACAACCAACATTAAACATAATGCACTTATATAACACCATTTAACCATCTAGCAAACAAATACACATATTTAGTGGGAATCCAAGAGCCCACCCACAACTTAAACCAACAAAACAACTTAATGAAGTTTAGCATTACACATTCATCTACAACATAAGTCAAGGTTTCATCAACCTCTCAACAACCCAAACATGCTTGAAACTTTCAAAATGTACAGGATGAAGTCCTTGAGATTTTACCTCCTCTTAGATGATGACTAAACCCCAAGAATGATGCTAAGCTAAGGCTTCCAAGTGCCTCCCCTCCAAGCTCTTCACCAAGTGCAAGCTCAAGCAAGGATTGATGATGGTTGTGGGTGATTTTGTAGAGAATTTGATGGAAGAAAATGGCTGAAAATTTAAGGGAGAAGAGATGAGGGAGTTCGGGTGAGAGAGGGATAAGATGAAGCAATTTTGATCAATTTTCTTTGAAGAGTAAATGGAAAAGAAAGACAAGACACAAGTCTTGTCTTATGCCCCCAAAGTCAAACCTTGCATAGTAACATTAATTAGCTATTTGAGGGAAAATTAATCACCTCATTTGGCTTTGAGATTAAGAGATAAATCTCGGTTAGAGAGAGGATGAAAAGTAATTTTAAGTGATTGGTAGGAATTTAGTGGAAAGAATTAACTGTTAGATAAAATTCTATACTTAAAGAGGTTAATCCAAATCTTAACTAAAATTTTCAAAACCTAATTAATCGCTTCAATAACCCAATTCCAGTCATTTAATTACACTTCTAACCTACCAAAGTGATCATCCGTTATTATCTTCACTTGATCTACTCACAAAGGTCAAATTTACCTCGAAAACGCGTGCTTTTAACATTTTACCGCTAATAAATGCTACTAGATCGATATTAAGATAAATAGGGCTAAAATTAAATGAGAAGTTGTAAATGAGGAAAAAATCAATTTCATGAGATAATGAAATAAAGAGATAAATAAATAAACAAGAATTTTGAATTTTTTGAAATTTATTATTAAATTAAATTACTTTATTTTTTTTGAAAACAAAATTATCTCATTAATAATATAAAATAAATAAAAGAATAATCAAACAATTATTAAAGGCAATAATAATAATAATATCTAATTTATTAAATTTTGAGGCCTTTACATTCTCCCCTCCTTAAAAGAATTTTGTCCTCAAAATTCTCGCCTTGTTGGACAAATAATTCTGGATATTTCTTTTGTATTTCCTCTTCCACTTCCCAAGTTGCTTCCTCAACATCGTGGTTTCTCCATAGGACTTTAACCAGAGGAATTTTCTTCGTTCTTAAATCCTTTACTTCTCGATCGAGAATCTTTACAGGTCTTTCCTCGTACGAGTGTCTCATCCATCTCAATCTCTAATTGCAAAACATGGCTCATCCTGGATGATATTTCTGAGCATTGAGATATGGAAGACATTGGGTTTGTTTGGATAGAGAATTTACTTGAGATTTTATTTGGAATATTTAATGTAGCACTTTTTTGTGATGTGATGTATGTGAGATAAATGTTGTTGGGAAGATAAAAGGTGATTGGATTATGATGAAAGCAAAGTAAATTTTGCAAATAAATTTTGCAAATAAATTTTGCAAATTTCTGTTATACAAACAACCATTGTGAACTTTCGACATGCTGGTGGGTAAATCTAGTTGATAAGCCACTTTTCCAACCCGCTTAAGAATCTCAAACGGTCCCACGTACCTCGGCTTCAATTTCTTCCCCTTTTTAGACACTACACCACCCTTCATGGGTTTCACCCCATAAGAAAAACTTTATCACCTACCCAACTCCAAATCTTTTCTTCTATTATCCAGTAGCTCTTTTGCCACTCGAGCCGTTTGAAGCTTTCTCTAACCAACTTCACTTTCTTATAAGCTTCCTCAATCCAAGGTATAGCAGCCAGATTTAAGAACTTTCCTTTCTCCTATTTCATCCCAATGAATCGGGTGATCGCACCTTCTCCCATAAAAGTGCCTCATGGGTGCCATTTGAATTGAGGCATGATAATGTTGTTATATGCAAACTCGACTGTCATGTAATGCTCCAACTTTCTCCAAAATCCATTATACTGGACCTCAACATGTCCTCTAGAGTCACGAATTGTTCTCTCGTATCAACCATGTCTGAGGATAATAAACTCAACTTCAACTTAGTTCCCAAAGTCTCTGCAATCTTTGCAAAACCTCGACACAAACCTAGGATCTCATCGGGGATGCTTATTGGAATCCCATGCAATCTCACTATCTCATCCAAATAGAGTCAATTTTTTCCAAAGGATACTTCATATTCTGGGTAGAAAATGCGGACTTAGTGAGTCGTTCACCCACCCATCAGGCATCATGTCCCTTTGACTCCTTGGCAGGTCCCAGAATGAAATCCATAGTAATATGCTCCCATTTCCATTCGGGGATTTCTAAGGGTTGTAGAAGTCCCGAGGGCTTTTGATGTTCCTTTCACTGTTGACAAGTAAGACAGTCTGCACATATTTGCTACATCTTTCTTTAATCCATCCCACCATGTCCTTTCAAATCTTGGTACATCTTATTACTCCTGGGTGAATAGTATACTTGGACGGATGTGCTTCTTCTAAAATCTCTTTAATACCTCATCATTCGCACTACTACATCGTTTCCTGGAACCTCAACACTTCTTCTCTCGTCCTCAAAAAGCTCCGGTCCCCCCTTTCTTTTCCGGTTAATTTCTCACTGGATCTTTTATGCTTCTTGATCCGTTCCAATAATGGAGATCTTAATTCAACATTTCCAAAATAACCTTTTGTCCCCAAACAAGGTTTCCATTCGCCACTTGCTCCAACATTTCCCATTCTTTCACTATTAACCCGCTACTTGAGCCTTGCGACTACATGACATTAGCCTTTTGATATTTTATGGAGCAATCATAGTTCTCGAAACTCTACCCACATCTCCTTGCCTTAAATTCAACTCCTTGAGAAAACAAGTATTTCAAACTCTTATGGTCCGTGAACACCTCAAAGTCACCCCAAATAATGTCTCCACTTCTTCAAAGCAAAATAACCGCCAACTCTAAGTCATGTGTTGGGTAGTTCTGCTCATGGTTTCAACTTCCTAGAAGCATATGCTATGACTTTTCCATCTTGCATCAAAACACAACCTAATCCATCCCAGAGGCATCTGAATAGACTACAAATCCTTCTTTGCCATTAGTAAGGTTAAAATCGCATCGGTTAACCATTTCTTCAACTCTTGAAACCTTTCTTCACACTTAGGACTCAAAGGAATTTTCCATGTTTCTTAGTCAAGTCGGTCAAAGGTCCAGTAATTCTTGAAAATCCTCCGAATGAACCGACGATAATAACCAGCTAACCTAAGAAACTTCTAACCTCTAGGGTTTTCGGTCTCTTCCAATGAGTAAATGCCTTCCACTTTAGTTGGTCAACTGCAATTCTATCCTTGGAAATTCTATGCCCTAGAAAGATACTTCCTCCAACCGAATTCACATTTACTAAACTTGGCAAACAGCTTTGTCTCTGGAGGGTTTGCAATACAATCTTCAAGTGTTCGCATGGTTTTCTAGGGTTTGGAATACACCAAAATATCATCAATAAAGATCACCACAAATCGATCCAAGTAGGGCTTGAATACACGTTGCATCAAATCCATGAATGCGGCGGAGCATTGTTAACCCAAAAAGGCATTACTACAAACTCATAGTGTCCATATGTTGAATTGAAAGTTTTCGTACATCCTCCTTCCTAATTCTCAATTGATAGGTATCCATCTAAGATCTAGCTTGGAGGTACCGCACCCTGATCAAATAACTCACAATGAGTGGTAAGGGATACTTGTTCTTAATCGTCACATCATTCAACCGATAGTCTATACCCTTAGACTACCATCTTTTAACAAAGCGATCGGGTGCTCCCCTGAGAATCACTTTCCGATAAATCCTAAACGCCACAAGATCTTGTAATCAGATCTTCAACTCTTTAAGTTCAGGAGCCATTCTATAGGAGTCTTAGAAATTGGTGCCGTTCCAGTGTAGGATCAACCTTGAACTCTCTTGGAGGCAAAGACTCCAATTCCTCGGAAATACATCGGAAAATCCCTAACGATCGGCACGTCTTCCAACTTCACCTTATCATTTGGAGGGTTTATAAGAAAAGCCAAATACCCTCGAGCTCCCTTACTTAGAAGTTTTCTAGCCCTAATTCCCGAAATAAGGGCCGAGGAAGCCAACATTCCTCTAACATCCAATCTCAACGCCGCCTCCTCCGGTATGTCAAATTTCACTACTTTCAATCTACAGTCCACCTTGGCATGGTGTTTAGCTAAGCAATCCATCCCAATAATCATATCATACCCCTTAATATCCAAATTTACCAAATCGACCATTAATTTTCTCTCTCCAATCCACAACTCACAATTTTTATACACCAAACTGTAATCAAACTTTTGTCCCCGTTGGTGTTCTAATCTCTAGGTTAAAGGGGTAACCTAACTTTTATATCTATACCACAAACAAATGCAAGATTAACAAAAGAATGAGTGGCACCGGATCAATTAAAATTCTAGCTAATGATGAAGGGGAATGGTACCTTGACCACTTCCGTTGGCACCTCTTAATGGTCCCATAGACTCAGCTGGCACTCTTGTCCCATTCCCCCACCAACTAGCTTGGCCGGTTTGACTTCTCTCGAGCACCACTCCGCTCGGGTTTGGGGACAAGAGATATTTGATGGTCAAACTTCCACACCTCAGGCATTTTCCTTGTTCTTCCAACATTCATTGGCGTGTGGTTTGGTTTTCCACAAAACCACACGTAAGACTGAATTGAGGCTTAGCTCCCCGTGGAGCACTTCTGCTTTGAGCCTCTACCATTGTGTGTGGGACGGACCTGGGCCTCTCCCTGAGGAAAAGGCTCCTTTAGAAATTTCCGAGGCACTAGCCCCACTCGAGCCTCTCCCAAACTTGGAAGGCACACTCAATCTATTGGGCCCCTACTAGATGGGCACTCTTTTCTTAGCATGGCTCTTGGTTGAGCCTTGGCGGTCTAGATCCTTTGAGCTTTCTCAATGGCCTCACTAAAACTCCAACTGAGCCGCTAACCCTTCTTGAATCTCCAAATTCAAACCTGATAAACGTCTAATTCTCCTTGGCTCAGGGCCACCAACTCTGGGGCAAACTTAGATAACTTAGTAAATTGCACCTCGTAGTCCGCAACGCTCAAGAGCCCCTGTCGACACTTAATGAAATCATCCTCCCTCTTTTCTTGTACTAAGGGAGGAAGAAACTTAGCGTGAACTCCGGTAAAATTCCTCCCAAGTCCTAGGAGTTCGGTCCCTATCCCATTTGTCCCAATCATGTTCCACCATGATCTAGTCAGCTTTCCCTCAAACTGGAAAGTAAAAGATACCCACCTTTCCTCAAAGGTATAGTTCAAGGTGCTGAAAATATCGCAGCCTTCACACCCTCACCTGGATTGGGTCCCAAAGAACTTAGGGCGAACTTTGCGCTCAATGTTCTATCCTCCGCCACCCTCGTGGCTCTAAGTGATTGACTGGACTCGCCTTGTTATCCACCTGATGAGCCAGATGCCCGTCACATCTGGTTTATGGTTGTCGCCACTTGTTCCCGAAATCTACCCCTTGACCTTGTCCCAATCCTCGTCCCTTTGACCTTGGTCAATTTGCGCTAACTGTCGCCTCCCCATTTTGGTTGTCCCTTGCCCAGCTTGACCTCTCGACCTCTACCTCTCGCCCCATCTCACCGTCCATGGTTTTCTATAATGGGTACGTAATTAAATGCAAATATAAAATAAAATTAATACATAATAATATGGAACAAGGTGAAGTAAGATAAGGGAAAAGAAAATGTAATGAAATAATATAAATTGAAATAAACAATTTAATAAATTAAACCGAAACAAACAAGAGAATTTTCAAAAAATTATCTGAATTTTCATACATATAATCCATGGGAATTCAAGATTTTTACACTACAAAGGCATGTTTATCACAAGAGTACACAAAAAGTGCTTTCACCCAATTCACCACACCTAAATATAATAGTGAAAACAATAAATAAACATGCATCCAGTGGACTAGAATCTCTAATAAAGTCTCCTACAAAAGATTAATAAAACCCTAAAACTCTAGTACTACTATTCTAGTCCTCTAGACCACCGGAGGGTACCCTCAGGGTCCTCCCCTCCTCCTCACCTTCTGGAAGGTCGCCCCCATCAATATCCTCATAAGGCTCCTCCTCTTAAGTCCTCCCAAGGCTCCTCAAGATAAGTCTGCAGCCACGGCATCATCTATGGCGGTGGCGCCGGCCCTAATCCTCGGAGTCCAACTCCGAATCTCCTCAGTCACCCTAACCAGCCGGTCCTGGTACCTACTTGGATCCGTTAGTCCTATCTCTCGTTGTCAACCCGATTCTCCGCACGAGCCTCCAAATCTCGATCCCCGAAAAGCCATGACATCTCTCGCCACCATGATCTCCTCCTGCAGATCCCTATTGGTATCCAGCAGCTCCTGATGCTCGTCGTCAATAGACAATACCAGCGGAATTAGGGTAGGAGTACACTCCCACACTGCACCTAACCTCCCACGGCGTGCATGAAGACTGGTCTGGTGGTCCCCGCCACCCTATATCGCCTGTCCCTGGCTCGGGGACCATTAGCCCCGCCCATTAGCTCCATGCTCCATTGCCGCTTTCCATACCTACAACCAATCCACAGTCTTAAAGTTGGGACTTTACAATATTCAACGCTAAAATATCAGACTTAAAGTACACGAAACCATTGTATAGGACTTTAAAATTTTCCTTATAGACCTCTAACCTAGGCTTTCGATACCACAGGCTGACCCCAGCTTCCCCAACCAGTACATGGGTTGGCGACTACCTCAGCTGGGACTCCAAGCATTCAAATAAATACTAACTTAAACATGCAATTTTATCAACCACCATAATATTAATATTAAAACTGTAAAAAGACGATTAAACTTAAAATTACATTCATCCATTCAAATACTCAAAACCCTCGAAGTCAAAGTTTAATACACTTCCATAAGTTCAAAACATTCATCACCCAACATAAATATACAAGATGTGTCCATATACTCGAGGTCAAAGTCAAAAGATCGATACACTAGCTCTATCTACGACTGGGATCCGTCACACCTGTTAAGGAAAACAAACGGAACGGGTGAACTAAAAAGCACGTGAGTTTCCAAAATTCATGCACATGCACTTAATAACGGTAAAATTAAAAGTAAATAAATAAAACACATAGACAAATCAAATTCACACACATTGAGGATACTCTGGGGCTCTGGGGAGCCAAATTCCATTTCCGAGCATTTATAGTAGTCGACACTTTCAATCCAAGTAGACGACTCTTCACGCCAAACCCAACCACCAAACTCCCTACCGACCCCATGCCAAACATTTAAAATAAGCAGGTGAATAAGAATACACGGCCACTCAAGGCACTGCCAAGAGTGGCGGGTAACACCTCTCCATCTCCAAATTGACACATGCAAAATATTTAAATTACCAACTCTCACAAAGGGAGCAATAAAGTACTCTCCTTAAGTGAGTGGTTCATCAAGTTTCCATTTTCACAGTCAAATCAAGCAACATGTCATGGTACACATACATTCACAAAGCATTTAAACGAAAACATTTAACAGGCATTGAAAACTCACCGACAAAGTAGGGGTCAGAATCCAAATTTTGATCAGATGCAAAATCAGCACTTCTGCCTAAAATAATTAAAGAGAGAGCGAAAATAAGTTTCCCTAGTTCACCACCAAATTTATTTCAAAAAAGTGGAAAGTTCGATAATTTCTAGTTTGAGCTGAAATCTTTGAAAAATTGTAACCAAGTTATACAAGTCAGAATTTTACACATTTGGTACCGTTGGAAACCTCTTTGAAAGTTATAAAACTTTACAGAGACATCCATTAAAATTCTGGACTGAATTAGCCCAGATTTTAATTTAACTAACTGCTACAAGAACAAACAGGCATTTCAGGTTGGTCATCCAGCCTACTTTGAAAATTCACCAAAATCACAGAAAATTAATTGGCCTTCAAATTTATACAGTTTATATTACTATGTAAAATTTTTTCAAAAGCCACCATGGACTCAATTTCGATACTTGAGCAAGAAATTAGAGCAAGCAGGGCGGTTCAAAATCTGAAATTTCTGAATTCAATTTACAAGGCAGAGTTCAAAGCCTTGTTTGAGTGACGGTTTCATGTCCAAATATTACCAAATTTGGTACACTAATACTTCCATATATCAACTAGATTCATACCAAAATTCAGCTTAAAATTCAATCGGAAGGCTGTTTTCTATTAAAGTTTGCTCATTGAAACTTCTCAAACCAGTGAAGTTTAATTCTTTTCTACTCTCATAATCAACATATACTAGTACCATTTGACCTAAATTTCGACCCTATGCTGGTATTAGTCTTCCTTAACCTAATGATGATAAAAAAATGGTCACATCTTTAGCAAAATTATCACTAAATAGTCCTATAAAAATTGGCAGCATAATGCCTCAATTTTCCAGATTTTACTTCCAAATTAGTAACCCCAATTGCATCAACTCTTGAAGGGCTTTTGTGGGGAAAATAACAGCAACATTCAACATTTAAACATCAAATTCAGCCCTTAAACTAGCCAAAATACAGCCACGAATTTGACCCAAAATCAGAAAATTCACCCCAATTTCTTCTTCCTCTAGCGGTTTTCCTCAAGGTTTTCTTCCAACTTTTAACAACCAACATTAAACATAATGCACTTATATAACACCATTTAACCATCTAGCAAACAAATACACATATTTAGTGGGAATCCAAGAGCCCACCCACAACTTAAACCAACAAAACAACTTAATGAAGTTTAGCATTACACATTCATCTACAACATAAGTCAAGGTTTCATCAACCTCTCAACAACCCAAACATGCTTGAAACTTTCAAAAATGTACAAGGATGAAGTCCTTGAGATTTTACCTCCTCTTAGATGATGACTAAACCTCAAGAATGATGCTAAGCTAAGGCTTCCAAGTGCCTCCCCTCCAAGCTCTTCACCAAGTTCAAGCTCAAGCAAGGATTGATGATGGTTGTGGGTGATTTTGTAGAGAATTTGATGGAAGAAAATGGCTGAAAATTTAAGGAGAAGAGATGAGGGAGTTCAAGTGAGAGAGGGAGGAAGATGAAGCAATTTTGATCAATTTTCTTTGAAGAGTAAATGGAAAAGAAAGACAAGACACAAGTCTTGTCTTATGCCCCCAAAGTCAAACCTTGCATAGTAACATTAATTAGCTATTTGGAGGAAAATTAATCACCTCATTTGGCTTGAGATTAAGAGATAAATCTCGGTTAGGAGAGGGGATGAAAAAGTAATTTTTAAGTGATTGGTAGGAATTTAGTGGAAAGAATTAACGGTTAGATAAAATTCTATACTTAAAGAGGTTAATCCAAATCTTAACTAAAATTTTCAAACCCTAATTAATCGCCTTCAATAACCAATTCCAGTCATTTAATTACACTCTAACCTACCGGTGATCATCCGACTTATCTTCAATCTACTCAAATCAGAATTTACCTCGAAAACGTTTTTAACATTTTACCGCTAATAAATGCTACGATACGATATAATGTATAAATAGGGCTAAAATTAAATGAGAAGTTGTAAATGAGGAAAAAATCGAATTTCATGAGATAATGAAATAAAGAGATAAATAAATAAACAAGAATTTTGAATTTTTTTGAAATTTATTATTAAATTAAATTACTTTATTTTTTTTTCGAAAACAAAATTATCTCATTAATAATATAAAATAAATAAAAGAATAATCAAACGAATTATTAAAGGCAATAATAATAATAATATCTAATTGATTAAATTTTGAGGCCTTTACAGATCTTAATTAAAGAAATCTGACCCCACTCATTTGATACATATGGTGCAACTTTTGATTGTTCTTCTAATGTTTTCCATTTAATCCTTATATTTTATTTTAGATTTCAAAGCTACCCAAAATTTTTATAATATTTATTTTTGTAGCACTTCACTGTTTAGAAATTATAGTTTCACTCTAAATTGTTTAAGACTTCAAAATTTCTTACTAAGTTTTATATTTCTCTCCAAAAATCATTATTACATATTATATATATTGTAGCTTAATTTTTGTATAAACTTCTCAGTTTCATGAATTTAATATTATTACAATATCATGTTTTATCAAAGTTTGTTCTTTTTTAGTTTGTAATGGTCTATATTATAATAAAAATAATATATTAATTAATTAATTATGACATATTTATGATGTAACAGTTGAATAATAGCTTGATTAATATTGACCCATCGATTAAGCTTTTTCTTTAAACCGTTTGGGTTTCAAAACCTTGGTTGGAGTAACATCTCTTTGCTATTGGAGTTTGATTGCGTCGTATATTTCATAATGTCAAGAGCATAATTATGTGTCTGTAAAGGACAATATAATGCTAATGAGTTAAGTACTACAATGATTTTCCCAAAAGTATGATCAAGTTTTAGTTCGTAAATGTTATCTACTTAAATGCATTTTCAACAATGGTCGAAGCCAATGGTGTTTAAAAAGATCTAATCTGACAACTACGACTTATCAGACTTATAAGACATTATCCACTAATACTAGTCCATTTTAACTTTCCAAGCAAGGTTCCTAATGAGAGTCTTTTGTTCTTTTTTTTCCTCTTATTTTCTTGTTAGATCTAAATTTATTTTAGATCTGATTGTCAAATCTAAAATCATTTTGGATCATGAGTCAATCTCAATAGAGCTTCTTATCATTATTGGAATTTAAAACCATTGATTAACAAATCTGTGATTGCAACAAGTACAAAATGGAGTTGTAAATTTGTCATTAGACGGCAATTTGAAAATTTCTTGTATTTTTCAGATCTATTAAAAAGTTGTTTAGATCTATTATATCTATTAGATTGCTAATCTGTGTTTTTTTTAGTGGATGTTTAACTTACCATTAAGGCAATGATGAAAATCAAATCATATTTGACTATTTCCAGCAATCAGTTAATGAAACTTGCTATTTATTAGGGAAAAAAAAGCAATAATAGGAAATCTAGTAGTAAAACTAAATTATATGTACGCTACAGAGTTTTCAAAGTATTTGAATTGAATTGTTAACCATTAGGGTTGGTCTCTAGTGGCTAGAGGAGAGTTCTTAGAATTCTCTTCGCTGTTAAATTCATGATTCGAATTTTAAATTTGGCAATTGGAATGGAAAGGATTGAGGAGGGGTTGAGAGAGAAAAAAAAGTATTTGAATTGTTTCGATGATTCATATGCAGAAATTTGAAAGGAAAAACAAGTCAACAAACTTATATGGTCTACATTATGATATATTATTGATATCATTTCTTTTCTTTTCTTCTACACATAGTTATTATATGTGTAAATTACCTACACACACATATATATATATATTGATTTTGTGAAATTTATTATCTATATCATACCTCTCATAAGGAAAATGAAATACCATTTTTTGTCAATCCACCAAAAAAGAAAAGAGGAAAAACATCAACTTTCATCTCTACGTGCCTCCCCTCCCCTCCCCTTCCTTGATGGCTTTTTCCCTGACTCCGTAACCTACCTCCCATCTTTCTTTAATCTCTCTCTCCCTCTCTTCTCTCTCCCGCCCTTATCATTTGCTTTTATGTGTAGCGGTGGTGGCAACAGTCTTTATGTGGTAGGGGTAGCGAGTACTCACAATTAATGTGATTTTGGAGTGAAATTTCCCTTTTTGCTAGTTTTTTCCTCAGCGGTAAATAGCCACAATTAATGTGATCTTGGTGTGAAATTTCTTTTAGTAGTGGAGGGTGCTCAAGGTGGGATTTAAGGAGCAACACAAGGAGGAGGGATTAGATACTATCATCCCTAAGTTTTGGAGATTCAACCTTAATTACTAGATCAAAATTTTCTCGTGAAATTTTTATAGAGCCATAATTCATGTGGGGAATTTCTATAAATAATGTCAAATATGAAAATTATAAAAAAAATGTGGGATTATCTATCGCAGCCTTCTCCAACTAGGGTGTGTCTGTAAATATTTTTTTTTAAACAAGAGAGTCCATGGTGGCTCTCTAAACAATTCAAAAAAAGTCACATAAATTGAAACCGCATAATGCCTATGTAGTTTCAACAGAAACCGCACATTACTTTTGCTGTTTCTTTTTTCCTTTAAATTTTTATATGATTTAAATATGGTCTTGCATATTTGATCTAAAAAATGCACCTTTTTTTAGGGATAATTTCATAAACTTCCCCTGAGGTTTCTAACATTTGCGGCCATCTTTTCCAAGGTTTAAAAAATTACACTTACACTCTTAATGTTATGAAAAGACTATAATAACCTTCACAAACTTTATAAATTTTAAGTGAAAATGAGTTTCAAAGAGGAAAAAAATGGAAATCCTTTTGTAGTAATAATTCTTTATCCTAAAACTCGAACGCCATTTAATCTAATACCTTATATTTCATATCTAATTTTCTAACTGGATTTATTAGTCGATTTACAAAACGCTGACCAACTAATTATAGAGGCATTTGTTAAAATAAGTATCTTTAAAAAATTACTTAACCAAAAGTCCAAAGTATCTAAAAGAATGCTTTTAAAAAATGGCTTAAATTTTCCTGCAAAATACTACAGTAAGTTGAAATTTTCACCTAATGGATAATGGTGATAATTGACTTCATATTAGAGAGGGGTAATATTGGATACTCATTGAAATTTTTTTCTTACATCATCAATTGTTACCAAAACATATTTTCTAATGGTGGTTTTCATAATTTTTCAAATCTCAGGGAAGGTGGTTGCAATTGTCAGAAACCTCAGAGGATATTCATTTTTTGATATGAGATATTTTTTAAAAGTATTGTACAAACTAAGAATTATTCTAATAATTTCTACACATTAATTTAAGTTTAATTAATTAACAAATGTATTAACATAAAATTGAAAAATTATGAAATTTATCTAAATAAGTGAATAGTAGAGCAAATTCGAAGTCTAAGGAAATTTAAAAATATAAAAATTGTGCAAGTTAATATGTCTACATGTAAAGAAAAAATCACTTAGTCATTAATGTGAGCATGGATGCCAACGTGTGCTTACAAATTCATACTAAGTTCAAATGCCCTGAGTTGATTCATTCCAAGTTGGAAATTTCAAGTATTCATCCTAAGGTGGTTAGAGAACTTGGAAAATGTTGGTCAAGTGCCAGGAGGAAGAAACGCGAGGAATGCCATCTAATCTAGTTATGCTACTTAGTCGTTTGCTTAGATTCTTAAGCAAGGACATTACTGTCCATTTTCCTTGCTTTTGTTAGTCATTTGTTAGGTCAATAAAGTATCGGTTAAGTAGTTTTCAAAAGTGATACACTTTGATCGAATGCCTATTTAAGTTGTTTTCTAATTGTTTAGTAGTTAGGTTAGTTAGTAGTTGCCTAAAACTAGTTTCCTAATTACTTGTTTTAGGTTTCCTAAAGCTTTTAGAGTTGGCCAAACTTATGTTTCCTTTTTAGTCTTGGTTTTTGAGTCTTGTAGGCTATAAATAGCCAACACTTTTTCATTATTCAATATGAAGACAACTTTGATGAAATAAAATTGAGAGTTTTTTCTTTTCTTATTCCTTGGGAACGACCCTTGATACAAAGTGTCGCAGCAACATGCATGACATAGTGCTGCCTCTTTTTGATCCTCAAACATTTAGCTAGTCGTTTATGATTCCATTATTTCTGTGCATTTATGTGTGGAACCTGATTGATAGAAAATTTCCTATTTGATACTTTTTAATTGATTAAATGAAATCATGATTTTTGAAACAAAGTCTGATTTTCATTTCCTTTTGCTATATGCACAGAAATGGCACGTCTTCCCATTGCAAATAGGAGACGAAGACGTCGAATAAATAGTATTTTGTGCACCATGGTTATGGTGTTAATTACGTTGTTTATGAATTGGCTCTTTGTTCTAATGATGTATTCGAAATATAGAAAACGTATACTAACTAAAGAGGAAAAAAGAGTTGAAAGAATGCAATATTTGTTTAGGCTAATTCGTGAGTGATAGTGCCTATGTTAGTCAGTTTCGAATGGATAGACGCATTTTCTCCATATTATGTAAATTGGTAAGAGATGTTGGCGGTTTAAGAGATAATAGAAATATGACCTTACAAGAAATAGTTGCAATATTTGTATATATATTGGCCCACCATAAGAAGAACCGAACTGTCGCACATAAGTTCTTGAGGAGTGGAGAAACTGTGAGCCGTCACTTCAACCAATGCCTTCTAGCTATTCTGAAATTACATTCTATACTACTTGAGACACCAGTACCTATTTCTGATGACTGCACAGATGATCGTTGGAAATGTTTCAAGGTATTTTGGAAGAATTTTCTAGTGTTTAGTTCTTTCAAGAAGCTGATATTAGGTAATAACATGAATTATTTGTTTTTGTATGTACCTATGCTACTAAATAGAACTGCCTAGGTGCATTAGATGGGACGTTAATTAATGTAACACCACCGGCTGAGCACAAATCCAGATATCGAAGTAGAAAATCAAACCTTTCCACCGATGTATTAGGCATTTGTGCACCAAATATGCAATTTATATACGTATTACCGGGTTGGGAAGGTTCTGCACACGATGGACGCGTGCTTCGAGATGCAATTTCTAGGCCTAATGGCCTTAAAGTACCTCAAGGTAAAATTTATGTTTCTTGAATGTTGAATTTTCAGATTTTTAGAACTTTTAAGAATGACAGTTAAGATCATTGTGTAATATTTACTTGAAGGTTGCTATTATTTGGTGGATGCTGGTTATTGCAATTCAGAGGGTTTTCTTGCCCCATATCGAGGTCAAAGGTATCACTTCAGTCAAATCCATGGACGAAGACCTGAAAGTGCTGAAGAGTACTTTAATATGAAGCACAATAAAGTTAGAAATGTAATAGAAAGGTGCTTTGGGCTTCTTAAAGGAAGATGGAAAATTCTTGCATCACCAACTTTTTTTCCAATTTGGACACAAGGAAGAATCATCTTGGCTTGTTGCCTGTTACAAAATCTGATAAGAAGAACAATGTCTATCGATCCACAAGAACTGAGAGGAGATGGAGAAGATGAAGATTGGGCTGATGAGCAAAATGAGGATGATGATGAAGAAGAGACTGAAGTAGAGTATATTTCTGTTGTTGCGTCTAGTGATGAATGGACAAATTTTAGAAATAATTTAGCACAACAAATGTATAATAGTTGGAGAAATTTGAGGGAGGACTTTGTATAGACATTCATATACTTGAGACTATTTTCATTCTCATGTTGGTTGTAATGTTGCTATTCAAACTCTTCTTGAGCTTGATTGATTTTTATTTTTTCAGAAATGAATGCAGTAGTTGAGCGTCATGATGCTTAATGTGGTTCTTGAATTGAAATGTTGTTTTCTTTGCTATAATTATTGTGTCAGTCTAAATTATACTTAATTTCAAGAGGTTAGCGTGTGTTTGTGAGGACAAAGAGACTTGTTGTTAGTGAGACTATAATTTTGCTTGGTAAGTCTGGGATTCTTCAATCTGTTAGTAAATGTCAAGAACGTGTTTTTTTAATCTAGTTGTCAATTTTATCATTAGTTAATAGACAGAAATTGGTATTAACTATTAATCAAAATCATTGAAAATTACAAGCCTGTCCAAATTCTGGTGTTGAGTGTAATGATTTCAGTTTTATTCATTAGCTCATATACTGATATGTATTGGTCCAATTTAGCCACAAATCACTAAGGTTAGATAGACATTCTAGACTTTAATGTAGCATGACCCGTATCCCCTAAATGCCTATGTAGTTTATTCCTGTCAAAAAAATATGAAATTTGGGAGTTGTCATAGATTCTTAATCTAGTTGTCAATTTCATTCTCATGCATGTTTGAGAGTTGTAATAGATTCTTTCCCCTTTGTCCATTTGGGTCTGGCTTGATTATTGAAATATAAGTTTTTCAAGTACTTCATAGCATCTACTCAAATGTTCTTTGCACTCATTTTCTGAATTTCTTTGCATAAATATTCAGTGAGTAAAAGATGAAATGTCCAGATTGCAATGGCATTTACATACATGCATGTTAATTCTTGATCTTCGTTTTAGAATGGATACCGCTGATGAATCACGTGGGACACAAAGGGGCTGAGGTAAAAATAAGTGCTTTTGGACTAACAATGAGGTCGATGCCCTTATCCAAGCCCGGCAAGAAATGGCTTCGGACCCTTTGTGGAAAACTAATGGGCGTTTTAAGAATGGGTACATGACTGAGTTGTGCAAGATGATTCAAAAAAAGATTCCTAATTTCTCGAACCAAGTGGATCCACATATCGACTCAAAATTGAAGTGGTTAAAAAGCAAGTACAACACAATTTGTGAAATGTTGAAAGAAAGTGGCTGCAAATGGGATGATATTGAAAAGATGATTAGATGTGAAAGGGAATGGTATGACAGCTGGATTAAGGTAATAATCTCTTTTCATTGTTGTAGTTGTGTTTTAGAAATCTGCTTTTTCTTCTCCATCTTTTCTCAGATTTATTGGAAACTTTGGACGTACGTAAGAAGTTGAGTGTTTTTATAGTTGAAAGTCAAAGTTTCCATCTTGCAGATTATATCATATGGATTATGTTTAGCTTTATTTCTTTGTTGGATTTTGATCATATAGTTGATAAATCAGCATATCTTTAATGATTTGTTGAGCAAACTGACATAATAAGAAGTCTCAAACTGTTATGCCTTATTACTATTTGATTAAATTTCTATGAAATTTTGTAAAGATATAAAAACTAGTTAGTGTTCGAAGGCTGATTCTGTATCATACTTTTTTTCCACTATTTTTTTCTACGATTAACTTATTTTTTTAAATTCAATTCTTAAAGAGACACAAGGAAGCAAAAGGCCTTTGGAACATGAAGTTTCCCTACTTGGATGATCTAGAAATTGTTTATGGAAAAGACAGAGTAATTGGTGTAGCAGTGGAAGATTTTGAAGATGCTATTAATAGTTTGGAGGCTGAAGAAAGTGCTAAATCTGCATTTGTTAATTTTGAAACTGATGAAGAAATCACTTCAAGAAAGCAAAAGAAACAAGGATTTCAAGCAAGAAAGGAAGCCAAGAAGCTGAAAACATCCATGCCCTTACCTGTGGAAGCACAATTTGAAATGGTAACCAATAAGTTTGTTACTTCAATTGACGAGATTTCTTCTCATTTTTCTAGTATAGCAACAGCTATAACTAATGAAGACAAGAGAGAGCAACTAGCATTCGATAGGAGTAACTCTGTGGTGGCGGAAATTCTAAAACTTAGCTTTTCAGATATAGAAAACTCAAGAGCAGCAGATATTTTAACTGCTACACCTACCAAAATCATTTTATTCTTTCAACTTTCAGCTTCTTCGAAGAGGCAATATATTATGAATTTACATTATCCTAGTTCCAGTAGTTATTCAGGTTCTAGTTACTAAGGGAATTAGTGAATTAACTTTGGAAGTATTGTCATTTGTATTGAGGTACTTCTTGGATACAATCTTCCTGCTGAGTTTTATTGTGTTAGGAACTATAGTTTGACAGCCATGTTGCTGTATTTTTAGTATCCAAGGTGTTGCAAATGTTTAGTTTACTTGCTAGTAAAGTATGATTCGTTATTGGTGTTCGTTGAATGACAGTCGAAGTTTAGTGCTTTAATTGCTGTACCAAGCGTTCTACGCTTGATGTTTGACTAGTTAATTTGTGTTATTTAAGTAAGTTAATGAGCAAAAAGGACAGGCTATACAGCTTGATTTTGCTTTTTTTTTTTTTGTCCATTCTTATTGGTTATCTTGTTTGACCTTTTTGGTGCTCTTTCCTATTTTCAGCCTTCCCTTAATTTATATGCTGGCATATTTGATATGTGTAAGGATCAAGAAGTGTTTTTGTTAATCGTGATCCCGAATTTTGACAATTACAAAACAATTGAAGAAATTGGTTTAACATTTTCCATTGAGATTATTGCAGCACAGGTCATCAATGTAAGGAATCTTGTTGAAGAATCCTATCAAGAAATGTATATAGGTTTGTTGACTGTCGGACGCTCGATACTTTGTATTGAACGTTCGATAAAACTCAAAGCATCTCTATCGGACGCTCAACTTGATGTACCGGACGTCCGATAGACAGGGGATCTATCGGACACTTCTTTCGGACGCACAACAACCCCACCGGACGTCCGATAATATCCAAGAAGTTTTTTGAACTCTCTGGTCGCTGTTGGGCGCAAGCCCATCAGACGCAAAAAATATGCATCGGCCGTTCGATCATTCTCAAAAAGATTTTCTGAGCTCACTGGTCGCTGTCGGAAGCAAAGCCTATCGGACGCAGGAATATTCATTGGCCATCCGATAAAGAACGAAATAGTCTGTAGGACGCTAGCATCGGACACACAACATGGTGTCGGATATCCGATAGCTCCAACGGCTAGTTGACTCTTTAACTTCTTCTATCCGTTCACCTCAATACCAAGGCACTTTTTGGTCTCCTATAAATACATGCCTTGTCTGAAATTAAAAGTAACTGTTGTACACTTAGATTACAAGTTCTTAAGAGTGATTTTAAGAAGAAAATACTCATTGAGTAAGAATTGTTAGTCTTGAAGTATGAGTTCATTAGCAAGCTTTTCAATTGTGAGTGAGTTCATCAAAAGTGTAGTTTTGTGAGGGTTTTCTGTAAGAGTGTAAAACTTCCTAACTTGACTAAGTGTAGCTTGGGGCAAGGAGGAAGTGATCCTTCCATTGTACACAAAGTTGATCGAATTCATCAAGTTGAAGTTGCTTAAATTGAGGATTTTTCTTCAAGATCAAGTGGAGCTTTGAAGAAGTTTGGTTTGCTTTCTATCATTCTATTTTTTCAGCTTACTTTCTAAATTCATTGATTGAAATATCACCTATACTTCTTGGTCTTGATTGCTTATTTGCTTGTCAAATTAATTGAGTAAAAAGTTACTATTAATCACGAAAAAAGGGCACTATTTGATTAGTTTTTAATCAACCTAATTCACCCCCCTCTTAGGTTGTCTTTGGGCCTTACAATTGATATCAAAGCTTGATCTCTAGGATCAAGTTTAACCGCTTAGAGTAAAGATGAAAACCAACAATTCCATGTTTGTAGAAGATCAATCAGTCACTAGGCCACCTATGTTCAATGGATCAAATTATGAGGGTGTTTGGATATGTTATTATTTGGAATTATTTGGTTATTTAAATACTGTAGCACTTTTTTGATGTAATGTATGTGAGTTAAAAAGGTGATTGGAAAATGTGTTGATGATGTAAGCGGGGAAATAAACCCAAAAAAAAACGTATCCAAACAAACTTATATATGTTAGTTGGAAAGAACGTATGATTATATTCTTGCAATCTATTGACATTGATCTATGGTTTATTGTTAATGAAGGTCCTTATACTGCTACTATTGATGATCCTATTACTCATGTTCCTAGATTAAAAATAAGGAATGAGTTGACTCGTGAGGATAGGGCTAATCTCACATCAAATGCAAAAGCCATGAATGTTCTATATAGTGCACTAGATTTAAATGAATCCATTAGAGTGAAAGGATGTAAATCTGTCAAAGAAATTTGGGATAAGTTAAGGGAGATTCATGAAGGTAGTGAGGATGTGAGAGAACAAAAGAAGTCCATTTTAGTCACTAAATACGAATCATTCAAAATGGAACCTCATGAAAACATAGACAAAATGTATTGTCGATTCAATGATCTTATTAAGGATTTAGAGGTGTTGGAAAAAGAATACACCCTTGGTGAAAAGAATAAAAAGATTTTGAATGCTCTACCTTAAGAGTGGGAGAACAAAGTGACTGCTATTGAGGAAGCCAAAGACTTGAATTCTATGTCCATTGAGTCCCTTATTAATTCTCTAACATCTTATGAATTGAAACTTAAAAGCAAGGTACAAGATGAAGAGGAAGTAAGAGCCAAAAGAAGCATTGCTTTAAAAGCTGCTCAAGATGAGGATGACTCGGCCTCACTAGATGAAGAAGATGGTGATTGTGATGATAGCGATCTTTCACTCATCACCAAAAGTTTCAAAAGGATACTCAACAAAAGAAGATTCAGAAAGGGAGGACCTAGCAATCAAAATCACAATCAGCTCAACACACGATACAAAGGAAGACAAGATGCCAACAAGAAGCAAGGAGATAAGTGCTTCGAGTGTGGGCAGCCTGGTCACTATGCGGCTGAATGTCCAATAAAGAAGAAGAAAGAAATGAAGAATGAAAGAAAATAAGGTTCAATAATTTCCAAATTACTTGGAATGAATGCAACTCGGAAGGAGAGATTGAAGAAGAGGAATCTGCTCAAATTGTTTTTTGGGCAATTAGTGACAATGAGGTAACTTCTTGCAGTCCTCAATATGAAAGTGATGATGAAGATGATGATCTTGAGTCATTTGTTGGAAAATTGCATGAAAGCTTAAAAGAGTCTTATGCTAGAAATAAAGAATTAAAGCAGAAAATTACCTTTCTTTTGCAAGACAATGCAAATTTGTTTCAAGACAACAAAAAACTGAAATATGACAATGATTGCCTAATAAGAGCTGAAATAGAGTTACAACATGAATTCGATAGAAAAACAAGTCTTTGTGAAATGTTTAAGGAAAAAAAATGACTTGAAGAAAAGAATGGATAATCTAGACATGATCCTTCAAAACAAAAAACAAAATGTTTCTACAAGAAATGTATTGAAATCTCATTTTAATGCCTATGAAAGGAAACTAACCTTTAGTGCAAATGAATTCACAATTTATAGAAAAAGAGGAATTAGATTTATTAAGCCAATTCATATAAATGATTCTACCATTATGTGTGATTTTTGTTGTCAAGTTGGCCATTTGAAGCATGATTGCTATGTAAAAAGAAATATGAGAAGTGGAATGAAATGTATGTGGTTAGTCAAACATGATTCTAACCATCAAGAATCTAAAAATTAAAAAGGGTACCAAACTTTCTATCTCTTGTGTAGGTGAAAATTGAAAAGGCCATAAAAGAATCAAAGTGGTTCATTGATAGTAGATGCTCAAGGCACATGACCGGTGATCTATCACAATTCATCAAGCTCAAATCAAAATCAAGTGGAAAGGTGACTTTTGGAGACGACATGAAAGTCAAAACAATTGGAGTAGGTGATGTTGGTAAGAATGGTGAAACATTTGTGCATAATGTTCTCTTAGTAGATAATTTAGGTTACAATTTGCTTAGTGTTAATCAATTATGTGATAAAGGCTTGTTTGTTTTATTCAAAAAGCATGAATGTCTAGTTCTTGACTCAAAATTCAATATCATTTTCAAAGGAAAAAGGTTCAATGATATCTATGTTGTAATTCTTGAGAAAATTGATTCTTCTAGTTTTAAATGTCTTAAGATTTCAAACGAAGACCCTTGGTTGTGGCATAAAAGACTTTGTCATTTTAACATGGATGTGATAAATGAAATTTCCAAAAAGGAACTTGTTAGAGGCTTGCCTAAGATTAAGTTTGAAAAGGATAAGATTTGTGATGCATGTCAATTTGGCAAACAAACTAAAACATCTTTTAAACCTAAAAGAAACATTTCTACATCTAAACCATTGGAGCTTTTACATCTTGATTTATTTGGTACTACACCTATTGCCAGCCTAGGTGGTAAGAGATTTTGTTTTGTAATTGTTGATGATTATTCTAGATATACATGGACTATTTTTCTTGCTCACAAAGATGATGCTTTCAAAAGTTTTGTCTCTCTTTTTGCAAAAGTGCAAAATTTACTTGGTTTACATATTATTAAGGTTAGAAGTGATAATGGTTAGGAATTTAAGTATTGTGAATTTTCGAAATTTTGTGATCACAATGGGATAACTCATGAATTTTCTATTGTAAAAACCCCTCAACAAAATGGTGTTGTTGAAAGAAAAAATAGGACACTTGTCGAAGCCACAAGAACCATGTTGAGTGAAAATGATTTACCAAAATATTTTTGGGCAGAAGCCTTAAATACGGCATGTTATGTAATGAATAGAGCCTTTTTAAGACCAATTTTGAACAAAACTTCTTATGAGTTGATGTTTGATAAAAAGCCAATTATTGGTTATTTTAAAGTTTTTGGATGCAAATGTTTTATTTTAAATATTAAGGAACACTTTGGAAAATTTGATAAGAAAACCGATGAAGGTATTTTCTTGGGATATTATGAAAATAAAAGAGGATATAGAGTTTACAATAGAAGAACTCTTATGATTGAAGAAGCAATACATATTACATTTGATGAATCTAATGACAATTCCTCCAATAGTACTTGTGTAGATGATGATGTAGGTATTCAAAACGAACTTGAAAAACTTACACTTCAAGAAGAAAACAATGGTGAAGTGGAAGAAAATTCAAAGGAAAATGGTTCTCAAGGAAACCGGATGCTAGATGAAGAAGACATGGATGATGATGCACCAAAGGATCTTCCTAAAGTTTGGAAATTCATTCAAAATCATCCTAAGGACTTGATTATTGGTGATCTATCCGAAAGGGTAAGAACTCGTTCCTCATCAAAACCACTACTTGACAATTTTGCATTTGTCTCTCATATTGAGCCTAAAAACATTAATGATGCTTTGAAAGATGATTATTGGATAGTAGCTATGTAAGAGGAATTAAATCAATTTGAAAGGAATAATGTTTGGACTTTAGTTGAAAAACCTCAAAATTATCCTATCATTGGCACAAAATGGGTGTTTAGAAATAAACTAAATGACAAAGGTGAAATAGTAAGAAATAAGGTTAGATTGGTAGTTAAGGGGTATGCTCAAGAAGAAGGTATAGATTTTGATGAAACTTTTGCTCCCGTAGCTAGATTAAAGTTGATAAGAATGTTTTTTGCATTCACTTGTTTCAAAGGTTTTAAATTGTATCAAATGGATGTTAAAAGTGCTTTTCTAAATGGCTTTATTGATCAAGAGGTCTATGTGAATCAACCTCCCGATTTTGAAAGTGATAAATTTCCTAACCATGTGTTTAAGCTATCAAAAGCCTTATATGGTCTAAAACAAGCCCCTAAAGCTTGGTATGAACATTTAAATGGTTTCTTGATTGAAAATAGTTTCAAAAGAGGTATTGTAGACACTACTCTTTTTACAAATAAAAATCAAATGATCTCCTTATTGTGCAAATTTATGTTGATGACATTATATTTGGTGCTACTAATGAGCGTTTGTGCAAGGATTTTTCCACCATTATACAAAATGAGTTTGAGATGAATTTAATGGGAGAATTGAACTTCTTCCTCGGACTCCAAGTTCTTCAAACGCGTGAAGGAACCTTCATCAATCAAATTAAGTACACTAAAGAGCTTCTCAAGAGGTTCGGCATGGAAGATTCAAAGCAAGTGAGAACACCAATGTGTACGTCCACCAAACTTGAAAAGGATGAAGAAGGAACTAATGTAGATGAGAAAAAATATAGAGGTATGATCGGAAGCCTTCTCTATTTAACTGCAAGTAGACCGGATATTATGTTTGCTGTGTGCTTATGTGCTCGTTTTCAATCTTGCCCAAAAGAATCTCATTTGAATGCCGTTAAGAGAATTTTTTACTATTTAAAAGGAACTATGAATTTTGGTCTTTGGTATCCTAAATGTCATGAATTTGCCTTGTGTGGATATACGGATGCTGATTTTGGTGGTTGTAGGATTGATAGAAAAAGTACTAGTGGTTCATGTCATTTTCTTGGAAATTGTTTAGTCTCTTGGTTTAGTAAGAAACAAAATGCTATTTCTTTGTCAATAACCGAAGTGGGATATGTTGCCACTAGTGCATGTTGTGCTCAATTACTATGGATGAAACACACCTTAAATGACTTTGGTTTAATATATGATAATATGCCTATATTCTGTGAAAACACTAGTGCCATAAATTTGATAAAAAATCCCATTCAACATTCTAGGACAAAACACATAGACATTAAACATCATTTCATTCATGATCTTGTTCAAAAAGGTAAAATTTGTGTGAATTATGTTTGCTCAAAAGACCAAATTGCTGACATTTTCACAAAAGCCCTGCCCTTAGATCAATTTACTTATCTTTGTTCAAAATTGGGCATTTTAGAAAAGGACTCTTAAGTATTTCTGGTCGAATCCTATCGGACGTCCGACCTTGATGAACGGACGTCCGACAGTGTTCTTGGTCATTTTCCAGAAAATGTTATCGGACGGATGTGTCGGACACTTCACGACGTTCGGACGTCCGACAAATGAAAAGTCACACTTTATCAGGTCATATCATTTCATTTCCATCAGTCAACCCTCATTAATTCGGACACACAGTCCCCAACCAATCGAATTCAAAATTCTAATTTCCCAGCCAAATTTACATCAATTCTCAAAATTGAAAGCTCAAATTTTCTCTCTAACCCATTACGGACTAAAAATCACTCATTTTCTTCTCTATAAATCACACATCTCTCCACCCCCAAATCACAACCGAAACCCTAAAACCTCATTTCTCCTTTTTCTAGACTGCTTAATCGATATTTCATCACAATTGCTAGTTCAACACTCTGCATCTCCCCTAGTCTCTTCATCGTTGCTCAAAACATACACACACTATACTATGGTGCAAACTCGTGGAGCTTCCTCAGCTACCGGATGCAAAAGAACTTTGAGAGATGAAGATGCTCTTACTCCAAAGGCCAAACGAACTTCATCAAGGATCAGACGTGGTTTTGCTATTGCTCAGACACCCCGTATCACTCAAACAGACCCTCAGGTTATCACAGAACCCACTTCCTTGCTTAAGTTTATTGATGATGAAGCTGAGTCTAGATTTGCTTTATTTTCTCAAAAACGTTTCATTATTCAAAGGTCTATTGATCCCTCTGAGTTTAGAAAAATTGATCTTGATTCAATCCTTAAGCTTTTTGAATTCCAAAAATGGTCTCATATCATTACCATGCCAAACATCTACTATCTAGATATGCTGTACCAGTTCTTTGCTAATATTAGGAAAGGAAACTCTCGTGATGAACTGAAATCTCGTGTAAATGGTGTTGATTTGGTGTTTGACTCTAATGTAGTTAATGAAATTTTGAAAACAACCATCGAATTTTGCTGCAAGAGCAAGATTGCAAATTTCTTTTCTTATGAGGAAAATCCAACTAGCATAAATCATTTTAATGCTGAAAAATTGATGACATATTTTTAATCTCCTTTTCAAACCCCTATGGATGCTAAGTTGGAGGATTTAAGTTCGAAAAATCTTATCATTTTCTCCATCATATCAAACTTGCTTGTGCCTACTGATGGCCATCGTACAAATGCCAATAAGATGGAATTATACTTGTTTTACTATTTTATTGAAAAAATCAGGATTGATTTTGGTCTTGTCATGTGCAAGTTTTTAATGAAACTTTGCACTGACACAAGACGAAAATTGTCTTATGGAAAGTTCTTAACTCCTGTTTTTGAGCATTTCAAAGTTTCCATTAGTGGTGTATGTCCAAAGGATACAGCCACATCTGTTTTTTCAAAATCCTATTTTGAAAGAAAAAACTTGAACTTTTTTAATGATGCTTGGTGCACTAAAGAAGTTGCATCTGAATCACGCTCCAAAAAGGCTCACGACACTCCCATCTCTCCTAGTATCACCAAAACCCTTCGATTCACTCCTGATCCATCCATCCATCCTAGAAAGTCTGTGTCTAAAATCTCTCCTCAATATGAGATCATTGATCTGCTCACTGAACTCAAGAGTCATATTCTTCTCCTTGAACATGGTCTTATGCTAACCATGACATCCGAACAAAAATTTGATTTCTTGGACAAAAGGAATCTGTTGTTTCCTCCTCCTATAGATGAAAGTGCCTCTCAAGCAAAGGAACCTCGACCTGACCCTACATTGGAAATTCAAGAAGTGACTGAATCCCCAACACCCCAGGGTGATCCCTTAACGTCTGAAAAAGGAAAAGAACTAGTCACTGTGGAAGAGGAAGAGGAAGAGGAAGATGGTGAAGAGACTGAAGAAGAAGATAACTCAAATTATCAGCTAATCCGAAGACGACCTGGAACAAGATCCACGTTCACACTTTAGGCACTTTAAGAAGCACTTGCACTTCACAATTAGATTGTACAAGTTCTTTTTGTTCTCTTCTGCTAATGATGGAAGTGTATTAAACTCTTTTACTATTTTTTGCTGTACTGCTGTGGAGAATCAGCACTCTAGTACTTTTGTTAATTTCGTTTGTAGTTATATTAATTTGGTGAGTTTGACGTCCTTTCATATATGTGCTGAGTTTGTGTGATGAACTTGATGATATAATAGTAATGCATTCTGTTTGGCTGTGTTCGAATAAATTTGGATTGTGGAGTTTTAATATTGAATTTGGACTGCTGTGGATTGAAGTATTGGAATTCTGATAGTATAATATTGAAATTCTATGTGGATTTGGAATATTGCTGATGGTATAATATTGCAAGCACATTTGGTATTGAAGATTTCATTATTTACTAAGCACATTTGGCATTGAAGATTTCATGTGTGATGACAAAAAGGGGGAGAAAATCTATGATTTGAATTCCTACACATTGAATTTGATTGTTGAATAATCAAAAGAGTAGAAGTAATCAAGTAAGGGGGAGCTTATTAATCATCTAAATTACACTATTTATACAAGTCATGTAATGTTTAGCCACTAGATAGGCATTCGAGTAAGGGGGAGCTCTTTGATACATTATTTTTCAAATCACATTCAATTGTTTTGTCATCATCAAAAAGGGGGAGAATTTTAATCGTGATCTCGATTTTTGACAATTACAAAACAATTGAAGAAATTGGTTTAACATTTTCCATTGAGATTATTGCAACACAGGTCATCAATGTAAGGAGTCTTGTTGAAGAATCCTATCAAGAAATGTATATAGGTCTGTTGATTGTCGGAAGCTCGATACTTTGTATCGGACGTCCGATAAAACTCAAAACATCTCTATCGTACGCTCAATTTGATGTACCGGACGTCTGATAGATAGGGGATCTATCGGACACTTCTTTCGGATACATAACAACCCCACCGGATGTCCGATAATATCCAAGAAGTTTTTTGAGCTCTCTGGTCGCTGTCAGACGCAAGCCCATCGGACGCAAAAAACATGCATTGGCCGTCCGATCATTCTCAAGAAGATTTTCTGAGCTCACTGGTCACTGTCGGACGCAAAGCTTATCGGACGTAGGAATATTCATTGGCCGTCCGATAAAGAACGAAACAGTTTGTTGGACGCTAGCATCGGACGCACAACATGGTGTCGGACGTCCGATAGCTCCAACGGCTAGTTGACTCTTTAATTTCTTCTATTCGTTGACCTCAATACCAAGGCACTTTTTGGTCTCCTATAAATACATGCCTTGTCTGAAATTAAAAGTAACTATTGTACACTTAGATTACAAGTTCTTAAGAGTGATTTTAGTAAGAAAATACTCATTGAGTAAGAATTGTTAGTCTTGAAGTGTGAGTTAATTAGCAAGCTTTTCAATTGTGAGTGAGTTCATCAAAAGTGTAGCTTTGTGAGGGTTTTCTATAAGAGTGTAAAACTTCCTAACTTGACTAAGTGTAACCTGGGGGAAGGAGGAAGTGATCCTTCCATTGTACACAAAGTTGATCGAATTCATCAAGTTGAAGTTGCTTAAATTGAGAATTTTTCTTCAAGCTCAAGTGGAGCTTTGAAGAAGTTTGGTTTGCTTTCTATCATTCTATTTTTTCAGCTTACTTTCTAAATTCATTGATTGAAATATCACCTATACTTCTTGGTCTTGATTGCTTATTTGCTTGTCAAATTAATTGAGTAAAAAGTTACTATTAATCACGAAAAAGGGGCACTATTTGATTAGTTCTTAATCAACCTAATTCAACCCCTCTTAGGTTGTCTTTTGGCCTTACAGTTTTCTATGAACGGATTTTGGAATTCTGAGGTTGTTCTCGCATTCATTTGTATTCTACTAGTTCTTCATGTTGGAGGTAAAGAACTGATTTTGGAGGGTTTTGGTGGTGTTTCAACATCAATTTTTAGTGAGTTACTCACAATAGGCATTTGAAGTGTTCTAGAGTTTTGTTAAACGAACGTTTAAAATGTTAGTCTTAAAAATGCTAGTATTACACATATACTTCATACAAGAGGTCAAAGGTATCTACTCCAACGTTGGTTCTCCAAGTCCTTCGTTCCTGGTTAACTTATAACACATATAGCTCTCTTATGCTATTCTACCGGTTTCCGTGAAACTGTTAAACTATAATAAAGTGCTTGATAGTGTTGATTTTGTGATAACTTGGTAAAGTTATCATGCCCTCTAAGGTCACTCTGTCGAAACATTAGTATCTCAATTGGTTTAAACTTGTTATTATTGAACTGTATCTTTTTATATTTTATACAATTGAAATGAATCAACTAGTTTAACTTGCTATTATTGAATTGTATCTTTTTTATATTTTATGCAATTGAAATGAATCGTGATTTTTTTTAACATATAGCTCAAATTAGAGGTTGGCTTTATATAAAATTGAAGAAGACCTTTTAAAAATTTTCTCTGAAGAAAAAAAGCATGTATATTATACAAAAATGATTTAAAAATTTAAAAAACATGTATATTATATAAATAAGATTTAAAAAATTTAAAATTTAGTTGAAAGTCATTCTTGATCATAAGCAAACCAAACTAATAATTTTATAATGATACCCATTCCATTGTTAAACCAAACATCTTGGGGGGAATCATCAAAACCCATACTCATAGTGGGGTTAATGATATTCATAGTGATAGTGATTGACGAATTTGAACCAAACGGCTCCTGAAACATTAGAGAAACCGCATACAGTCTATGTGGTTTTTCTAATGTTTAAAAAATATCTCCTCTCAAGCATTGGCAAATAAAAAAAATTTTAAACATTCGCATTTAGATTATTCAGTGACCCTATTTGAGGAAACCTACCACACAGAACTCCAATTTTCTGATAATTGCCCAATTCACCATTATTTACTGATGTTCGCCTGCGTCTTGGTAAATGTTTTGGGGGCTAAAACCTGTCATTTTGGGGTTCAAATTTATCATTGATCGAGCCCTGGCGTTGTCGATGCTTCTTAATTAGGATTCATGTATTTCTGGTTGTTTTCTATAGAGATCAACTGTCGATTGGAACTCAAGAGACTCAACGAATCATTTTGGCTTGCATTTGGGTATAATTTAATAGGAGAAGTGGCGAAGCCACTACCGTCTGCACTAGCCAAAGGAGGAAGATAAAAATTAAAAAGTAATGAGATGGGGAATAAAAATGATAAAGGAAAACAAAAGGGCAAAAAGTTAACTTGAAAATTATTCCTAAGAAGTATAAAACTAAAATCTGATAAATAATTTGATACACCTAAAAAGATTTAATAAAAACGTACTTAAGGGTTAAATTATAACCCTTCCAATTAACAAGCTTTACATTTCCATAGACTCTGCGAGTAATTCGCTTGACCTCCTTTATCACTAATTAGAGGTGCATAGCTTCATCACCCACTTTTAAAAATTACTGCCATGACACTTCATTATATAGGATTGTAAACAAACCTCCATTAATAGGATTGTAAACGAACCAAACCCTTTTAAAACCACAAAAAAAATTTTTGTGGCTAAGTTCTTAAAAGAAATTTTCCTATTCACATACCAATTCCCGTGCCTTGAGCAAGCCTAAATCAATCTTATAAACAAAGTCAGCATAAATATTTTTTACATGATGAGTTTTTCCTTTTCCTTGATGAGGTTTACATACGGTAAAATATCTATAAATTAATAACCTTAGAGTAATAAAAATTCTATTAATTTAAAGAGGTATGTTAGATGATAAAAAAACATCGAGTGTACTTACAATTGTAAAAAACACCTTATTTAATCAACTAAGTTTTATTTTATTTTATAAAAATATGAATTATTTTATTAATAAAAGGAGGCTAAAAGTCTAAGGAGTAGAAATTAATCCATATCTACTTAATTTGCAAATATAATTTAATTCTATTAATATTTTCAATATACATACATAACTGATATCATTTTTCTATTATTAAGAGGTAAAAAAGAATTAGAAATACTAAATAATAGATGCCCATTTCCATTTTATTAAGGGATAATCTCAGAAACCTCCCTTGAGGTTTTCCTTAATCACACCTAGCTCCCAAAGATTTTTAAATCACACTTAGCACTTTTGATAGGATGATGTGACATCAGAAAATTTTGAAGGACAATACTACCCCTTATATTTTTATGAGATAGTTTTAGAAACCTTCTTTGAGTTTTCTTCTAGTCACACCTAACACCCTCAAACTAAATTATGTACAAAGAAAATAATAAAAATGTCATAAAAATTGCGCACATTTGGGCTACCTTTTTTACTCCAATTTTTTCTTTTTATCTTGATTAATCGAGAAGAGATGAGGGAAAAATTGGCCAAAATTATTCATTTGGTAAAGGAGATAGTTGGGGTGAAGTTAAATCATGAAAAAAATCCATATTAAATGTATCTATAATGGTGTAATGGTGTTCAACTATTAAAAATAAAATTTTTGAAAAATTGATTAACCAATGGTGTTAAAATAAAAATCTCATTTCTTTTCAATATAAAATTTTGGCATAGTTAGAAACGATAACCCCCTCCTAGCAACTTAAAAAAAGCACAAAATGGTTTTTAATTCTTAATAATTTGGAAAATAGAAACTAAACATTTGTTTAGTTCTCCGATGATTTTTTTTTTGAGCATGTTGTTAGGGGCTAGGAACAAAAATTATAAAATCTAAAAAGACATATTTTCTACTTCTAAAAGTTTTAAAGGAAAAAGTGACTCTTAAATAATGGTGTATTATTGAAAACAAAATTTTTCAAAAATTAGTTAACCAATAGTATTAAAATAAAAATCTTATTTCCTTTTAATCTTTTTTTTAGTTTTTTTTCAAGGAGTTGAAAACAAAATTATAAAATTCAGAAAAGGCATATTTTCTAACTATAAAGGTTTTAAAGAAAAAAAATTACTTCTAATTATTCTTCTAGTCTTCATTTCTTTTATTTTTCATCTTCTAAAACTCAAAAAATCATTTGTAGAAGGGCAAAATTGGAAGAAGTTATCTCTCCCTCCTAGGAGGGATGCCCATGTTATAGAAGTTGTCATTCTAAGAGTGTTGTGTGATTTTGAAAATCTTGAGAGATTCAGGTGTGATTAGAGGAAATCTCGGGGGAGGATTCTGAGATTATCCCTTTTATTAAATGCACGTAATGAATTAGATTAACAATAATTAACAATATTATGTGCATAAATAATAACAGACTCATATTTTAGGAAAAATATGATGTATAATTTTATTGAATTATTAATTTATGAATATGAATGGGGCCAAAAGATCATGTGTTTTCAAAAAAAAATCAAAATTATAAATTTGGCTCGTAAATTGACAAGAAAATATTATTTAATAGAGATAATTAATTTATGAGGTTTTACTACACTACCACTACTATAGATTTATGAGTAAATAATAGAAAAGCTTCCTGTAGTTAGACTAAAATACAGAAAAGCTTTCTGTGGTTTCAAATCGTATCTTTCTGTATTTCATGATTTGAATTAAAATGAAAATTAGATGGAAACCATTAAAAGTAATGGTTTTGAATAAAATAACAGATTTATTCCAATGAATACATCATTAACTATTTTCTTAATTTATTCTTCATTATATACACAAAAAAGTGTTGAAAATTTTATTTTAAATTCTTACAATATACATTCTAAGAAAATATTACAATTGCAAATTTCAAATTTAAAGTAATCAAATATTTTCCTAATTTTTCTTCACTATATAGATAGAAAATGTGTTGAAAATTTTATGTAAATCCTTACAATATACAATCTAAGAAAATATTGCAATGAAAATTATTTATTTTATATCCTTACAATACACACTAAGAAAATATTGCAATTGTAAAATTTAAATTTAAAGGTATCAACTAGTTTCCTAATTTTTCTATTTTAAATTCTTACAAAGACCCTCTAAGAAAATGTTGCAATTGCAAGTTTATTGATTTGTCTTGATATTTTTTATCTTTATCTAAATTGTTTCCTACAAAGTTGGGACTAATTTGGAGTTTATTAGGGTTTGAGGAGCAAAATAGGCATATTAGGTGAAAATTTGTGTTAAAAAACTAAATTCTAGTTCAAACGTGTTAGTTTTAACAATTTGTGCCAATTTTTACATTAGTTCAAACTATGCGGTACTGAAATTTGAAATCACAACGGGTTTTTCGTATATTAGTCCAACCATTGAAACTTTTCTGTTTTTTATCCTAGATCACTTTTAGAGACTCTATCTCACTCTCTATCCATTTGAAGATTTTCCTCCTCCTTTTCTGTTGTTGTAATAAACTAAACGTTATTACAAACGTCGTTGAAAAGCGAAGATAGTAGTGTTGAAAAGCCGAGAAGTTCTTCTGTGAAAGCCCATAGCAAGTTAGCGCGCCAAAATGCTGCTTTGGCGAAGCGGAATATCAACCGTCAACTCTCCTTTTTCTCTGGGGACTTTCATCAAACAGCTTTCAGCTTCAAATCCAAGTCCCTCCACATTCAAATTCGGTCCCAATGGAAAGTCGCAGTCTATATTCACCTCTACAGCCTTGCCCAAATCCCACTTCCAGGCCTTAACTCACAGGCAGCAGCAGCAAGTCCACCTCTACATCCACTCTCTCCTCGAATGGAACCAGAAGATGAACCTCACTGCAGTTAAAGAGCCAAATGAGGTAATGCAAAGACATGTGGAAGATTCATTGGCCATTTTAGAGCCCATTAGGAGCTCTTATCTCTCCCATTGTGGGACTTCATGCGAAAACCTGAATCTTATTGATGTTGGTAGCGGGGCGGGCCTTCCAGGAATAATTCTTGCTATTGCTTGCCCTGGTATATTGTAGTTTTTTTCCCTAGTTGGACTGTTGATGATTGAAGAAATTAGAGTTTTGTTTGATGATCATTGTTGATAAAGAATCACCATGATATATGGCTGGTTGGTATTGAAATGAAACACTGATGGAAGTTGGTTCTTGCTTATGTGAAGGTTGGAAAGTTGCCCTTTTGGAGTCTATGAATAAGCGTTGTGTTTTCTTGGAACATGCGGTTGGCGTTGCGGGTCTTTCGAATGTGCAAGTTATAAGAGACAGAGCTGAGGTAATGGCTTTGAACTTTGCTGGCTTGGCATGTGGTTTGATAATGCTAATATACTTGTCTCAACGCTGAAATTCCAATTAGACTGGGCTAATAGAATTCTAGGTATTCTTGAATTTTCTTTTCTTGGTATTCTTCATTGATAATTGATGAAATGACTTAAGTTGTAGTCATTTAACTTCATTTCCTTTTCTTTAACTTGCATCTTGTTCTTTTCCTTCCTTTTTTTCTATTTTTCCTTTGTTTTGTTCTGTGGCTTCTAAACCAGGATTCTACTGTTCCAATGCAAATGTTGTCGACAGTGCGGATGGTAATGGGGCAGGGGCGGGGCCAGCCACCTAAAAAGTTATACCAGCATCCCCATCCCCTTTCCCGCATTCTTAACACCATTCCACCATGATGCCTTTGTGGATCCCCGCTGGGTACCCTCTTAGTATGTTTATTTTAAAAAAAAAAGAATTTGGAGCCGTACTTTTTTTTTTTTCTGGCACAAATGCTACACCAAACATTCAATCACAGTGCAAAAAGTATGAAAATGTCATTAAAATTTCAAAATTCTTTTATTCCTATTTCATATCTACTTTGTTTATCATAGAATACCTCTTTCTAGTCACTTAACTTAAACGAATCAAGCAGTTATTGGTCTATTTGGCAATGTTGCATCTATGAGCTTAATTTGTTGTAGTCCATAGATATACTTACCATTGACCAAAGTTCTTTTATAAACTCTTACTGTAAATGTTTTCCTATATTGTCATTTGAGGTTGGCTGGGGGTGCATTCTGCTTTCATAGGGTCCATGCTCTCTGTTGTTCTACATGTGTAGGAATTATAACCAAACTTAGGATAGCTAGTCTCCTTAATGAGCTTCACAATCCGTTTTACATCTCGGTATATCTATAATAATTGGTACTTCAATCAATTTATCAGAACTTCTCCTCGGTAACCTGGATTCTTGTGTTCATTTTCCTTATGCTATGTTCTATTTCCCTGTGAATCAGAGAATGAAGTTTTTTGAGTGAATGGCCAAAATGGTCACTTAACTATCCAAAACAGCATGAGTTAATCACTAAACCTTTTTTGTGGCCAAAAAGGTCACTCAACTCCCTAAAATGAGTCTTTAGAATCACTTTCTACTAAATTAACTGGAATTGCAAGTTTTCAGGTAAAATGTCCCAATAATGCCACCTCGCTCTCCTCCCTATTCTCATCATAGCAGCACCTTCTACCACCATGCTGCCACCACCTCCTCTCCTCTTTCCCCTCTACCACCTCCCCTACCACTTCATTCTCTTCTCCCTTAATAGCCCTTCAGAAAAGAAAAAAAATGAAAGAAAGCAATGCTTTATCATTATCATCATTTCACTCTTTCCCTGCATCAAGATCATCACAACTGCCATCATTGTCTTCTTCTCTGCCCTTTTTTAAGTCAAAACAAAGAACATCAGAGGCACTATTTGAAATGGGTCCCATAACTTCTTTATCTTCTTGTTTGACATGAGGCTGTATGATAGTTCTCTTTCTCCTTAAGTTGTAATTCAGGCATGCACTCTAGAGTTCCATCATTTAACTAGACAAACCCCTAATGGCATGATTTGAAGTGGACTTTTCATGCTCAATTGCACCTGGGTTTGCAACCATGGCATTGGTCCTCCTGCCTGACTTTTTGATCGATCTGACCTTTCTTTTTTCTATTTTATGGTTTTAGCTTGACAGAATGAAGCAACCAAGAGATGGATTTTTTCTCCTCCTCTCTACTTAGCTTATGATTTCTTCATTACCTGATTATGATGGTTCCAACAGATTGGTATCTTGAATTCAGATCTGGTTGCAAGGAAAGAACGGAAGGGGAGAGGGAGGGGAGAGAGAAGGGAATGGGAGGGAAGGAGAGAGAGTGCAGTGGTGGAGGAGGGGCATAAGGAGGAGGAGGAGGAGGAGGAAAGGGGGAAACCCCTAAAATTTAATTTTCCTTTAAAGAAAAATTGTGTTAATCAAAATATGACATTTTTACCCTTGAAAACCTACAACAGTAGGTTAAGTTTGCTTTTTTTTGGGTTGATTTACCTTTTGAATTAGTTAAAATGATGTTAAAGGCTCATTTTAGTGAGTTGAGTGACTTATTTGGCCACAAATATAGTTCAGTGATCAACTCATGCCATGTTGAATAGTTTAGTGACCATGTTGGCTATTCACTCGAGATATTTGGTTTTTTAATTCTTCCTGCAATTCTTTGCTCTATTCAAATTTATATTTTTAATAAATTCATTTTCCTGACCTTTGTGTATGATAGAACCTGGGACATAATCCTGGCTTCAGAGAGGTGTTTGACATTGCTGTAGCCAGAGCAGTTGCAGAAATGAGAGTTTTAGGTAAATGCAACTGAATAAGGACATAAAATAAGGTCATATCCTGTATGGTTATATGTGTCTGCATGTATGTTCATATATATATTTTTAACTATTTGTATTCCTTTTAGTGTATCTATGAGCACTATATTGTTCTGTTAAGGGCTTTTCTGAATTTGCAGCTGAGTATTGTCTTCCTCTAGTACGTGTGGGTGGATTGTTTGTAGCAGCGAAGGGCCATAGTCCTCAGGTTTGCATTTACCAAAAATTTTTGTTCTGCTTCTGTGAGAAATGCATGGCTTCCTTTTGCTTTGAAGACCTTTTACTGAAAATTGGTGATGCGACATAAGCCTTTCTGCAGGCTTTTCCAATTCTAGATAGGATAAGTACTTTAACAGCAGTTGTGGTATTGGTCAGGACATTTTGTAGTAGGGATTACATCAGTGCGTAAATTTGGGACTTAGACTAGTGGAATTCTGTAGTTGTTGAGTTGTTTGAAGGGTAAGTACAGTAATCCTGCTTGCTGCAGATATAAGAACCATGTAAGAGGCTGTCTGATTACTTTGTCTAATAGCAGATTAAACCCGTGGTTTTATTGTTTAAGTTGCTTCAGATTGAAACATCAGTTAGTATAATGTAATTGATAAGCGTATACCTCTTGATAGGAAAATAAAAAAAATTTAAAACATGACACCTTTTTTGGTATGGTAGGCTGCAAATCATGTTTGATGAAAATTCTAAGATGATTAAGTTAAAGGGGTCTTGCTTTCTACCAAAAACAATTTCCCTCTGAATATCTTTGCACAAAAACTCATCTTTTATGGCCTGTTACTTTTGGTTACAAAGAAATGCTCCCTGTCTCAATGAAATAGCTCCTGCCCTAAGTTGTGGATATATCAGTGAAAAATAGAACTTTGAATTTCAGTTTGTCAGGAGAGGAACCATTCCAAACTCTACCTATCAGAATAAATAGAATATAATTCTTGCTTGCTCCCCTCTCTCATCCACCCCCAAATGCCAAAAGGAAATGAAAATTTTTCTGAAGATTTTGTGTAGTACTTAGAGTGCAATCAAAGATGTTTTTTTCTGTTAATCAACTTGTAAGACTTCAAGCCTAAATAATGCAATTTTGAGTATGAATTAAATTATGTCTGTTTGCAAGTGCCAAGGTAATGATTTGGCTCTATATCATATAATCAAAGATTACACTAATTTTCAGTGCTTCATTTTGGGTTGCAACTTGGGTTTTTTCTTATAAAGCAATTCATCAAAAGCTTCCTTGAAAGAAAAGTTTATTTAAGCATTAGGAGGTTTTGATTTCAAAATCCTTTGACAGGAGGAAGTCCAAAGTGCAAAGAGAGCTGTTAATTTGATGGGTGCTTCAGTATTGCAAACATGCACTGGTATGCTGCCCATTTTCAGTTTTTGTAAAACATTTCTTGCATTTTTAATGATTTAAAAATTTGATTACACAATTTTTTGATAGCTTGTCCTTGTACAGCCATTTATTATATCTCAGTTTAAGTCCATTTTATAGGAATTTCCTAACTGGAATAATTGGTTGTAGATGTTATCACATCAGGTTGACTGCCATAGAAGACAAGTGTTATAGTACACTTATGTTATCTTGTTTTACCTTTACTTATTTGTTTAATTAATATATTTGTGTACTTTTCCCTTGAAACTTAGTGGAATCACAAAGCAAGTATGGACACAGAACTGCAATCATCTGTCTAAAAGATGGCACCACACCCAAAAAATACCCACGTGATCCAGGTACTCCAGCCAAGTTACCTCTTTAAGTATGGTTAGTCCTCTTTGTTCTCTTAGTTCTTCTACTTGTACAATTAATTTTTTGTCAGTTAGAATTGAGGTTCCCCAAAAATGCCCACGTGATCCAGGTACCCCAACCAAGTTACCTCTTTAAGTATGATTAGTTCTCTTTGTGCTCTTTGTTCTTCTCTACTTGTACAATTAATTTTTTGTCAGTTAGAATTGAGGTTCACTGTACATATGGGGAAAGCAAAAGGAAAATACTCTTTGTACTAGTTATGCAATTTGTTTTCTATGTTACTTGTAACGGGAAAAAAATGAAGAATTGCTCAGATGAGTGGACTTTGATATATGCTTTTTTTTTTTTGGTCCCAACCTTCCTCTTTCATCGTGTCTCTTGATGTACTTTCCTTGCCTAGATTTGAAGGAAAGAAAAGATTTAGTAGATGCTTTTTCATTTTTCTTGTTTACAATGAAGCTTTTATTAAAGATGAAAATATGTTGATTCTTTCCTTTGCGAGTGGAACTTGGGAGGTTGAATTGAGGCTTTGGTACATATGACTAGATTACTGTACCTACATGAGCACTGATGATCATGAAATTGGTGAAAATATTTTCCAGAGATTTTAGCTTCACATTTCTTTTTCAATTCTTCAACATATCTAATTTTGTAATTCCTAGACTGCCAATACTGTTGAACTCATTTTGTATGTAATATTTAGAGGATGTTTACAACATCTGGTTTATGGATATCTATAGCTCCTTCATAAAAGTGGAAATCAACATGCCCCATAGATATCCTCTCAAATTACAGATGAGAAGTATGCTACAGAATATGCATGATAGCATACTCTTTCAGGTAGAAGTGCGCGAATTTTTTTTTTAATTTATTTTTTTAAAATAGAGGCCGCACAACAAGATTAAATCTCTCCAGCAATTGGTGTAGGCTGGGCACAAGATATTCTATTGTAAAAGGCAAAAGAAAGAAGTTCTTTAGACAATATATGATCATTTGTTTATTATTGTAAAAGGAATGGGGAGAAGGGCTGAAAAGAAATTAATATCCCCCAGAACTTTTCTTTAGTATTAGAAAACTTCAGTTTTTCCTTTCGGTTTTCGTCCACCAGGTTTACGAGTTTGTGCTACGAAGCACGCTAGACACTATAAGGAGATTTTCATTGTAGAAATATGTCTATGTAATATAGAAGTGCGAACAGGAAAATATTCTTTATGGCATGTGTAAAGCTTCAGTAAACTCCGTAATTGATCTATCTGCTGATGCGAATGTTCCTTATTTGCTGTGGCAGCGTGTGATGCAATTTAGGCGAGGCTAGAAGTTTCTCTAGGGTGCAGTCATATAAACCTCATTTTCTGGTTATATTCAACAATATCTTGATTTATATCCCGTGGACTTTTTGGCCACCAGAACTCATTTCAACTCTTTAATATGAGGTGACGCCTTGAAAACAAAATTATCTTTTGATGGAGAAAACTATCATTTACCTAACATGTTTCCCACTTGAAACCGGTTAAAAAAGGGTCAAAGTTGCGGTTCTTTAGATATTTAAGCTGGAGATATTTGTGTTGGACAATATTCATTATCAGATTTTAAAACGTAGAAATGAATTGCAATCTTTGGCTTAGTAATTTCTTATATTCAATTTGTGGCAATCAGGTAGGATGGTTTGGAATGTGAAGCCTTCATCAGAAATCATTTATCGCTATAATGTTTCATTTAGTGGCCATTTTTTATTTCGCTAGATTGCTTGTGCCGTTCGCCCGTTCCCCCAAAAGACTTTTCTTTTCCGGTTAAATAATTAAGTAGATTTTGTGATATGGTCAAGTAAGGATATGCAACTTCCTTCGATCTTTTTCTCAGAGAAACTACTTTTCCTCCCAACTCTATAACAAAAACCTAAAGCTTAAATGACCAAGAAAAATGGGCTGATCACGGGTCCAAAATCAGTGTGATACACACACGCGTAACATATATAAATATGTGTGTGTGTGTGTGTTTCTGGATGAATACATGCTTATGCAAGTACATTACTTTCTTCATAATCTAGACCAATAATGCTCCGTTGAAACATTCGCTCTGATGCTTCATAGACCAAAACCTTTCCAAATACGTGCATGCTCGCACCGAACTGGCTTCCGTGTGTACGTCCATAGAGAAATACATGAATGCATGGATATTTATCTCTGTCCATCTATACGTGTAATATAAAAGTAGACAAAGAAGCTTAAGTCCACAGCGTTCATGTTTGTTTCTTTTTATTATTATTATTATTATTATAGTACTTTCTTTTTTTGAAAGCTCTATGCTTTTCAAAAAGAATAAACCCACTATAATTGCCAAAAAAAATAAATAAACAATAAAAAAAGATACTCACTATGAAGTGATTGTTGATTTTTAATTGGTATACGGAGCAGAAACTTAAGACGTTAAAGAGCAGAACAAGAAATAAAGAACGGGACATGCGTATCTTAATTTTGTGCAGAAGAGTGCTGAGCCATTTAGTAAGTTATACTGAATAAACTGTTAATATCTGCCAGATTTTGGTGTCGCAGTCTAGACTGCTACTGTAGAGGATAAATGAAGTAGCTGTATCTGATGGATCGCTATGATGTTTTGCCATAGCCAAGCACTTTACTGGGCCTGTGTGACCTTCCAAAACTGCCAAGCAAGAGTAGCTTCTTTCAACCCCTGTCCAAATTCTCACTGTTTTGTCTGCTGAACCACTGCAGACCAAATTTGACACCACAGCCAAGCATAGGATGGACTTTGTGTGACCCTTTAGTGCACCCACTGCCAACATCCAACTTCCATCATCCCTTTCCCAAACCAATATAGACCTGTCACAGGCACCAGAATACAACACAGACCCATCTGCACTCAGGGCCAATGCATTCACCCCAGATTTATGCCTTTCCAGAGTAGCAACAAGGGAATGCTTCTTTTGTCCCAAGCCTTTTCTCCATACTTTGATTTTCTTGTCTGCTGATCCAGTATAAATATGGCCATCAGTTGAAAATGCCACTGCATTGATCGCATCATCATGGGCATTTGCAACTGACTCCAAGCATTTGAAATCTGTCGTCCGCCAAATCTTGAGTGTTCGATCCCAAGAAACTGAGTAGAGTTGGGACTCATCAGTTGATAAGGCTAATGCTGAGACTGTGTCAACATGCTGTACCCATATGCATTTCTTGTGTCGTCGGACTTGAACATGGTTCTTGGGGTTAAGACAGTTGACGACATGATCACTTAGCTTTGGCAGGGTGGCTAGATGCGTGAGCTTCTGCTTTTCTGATTTATCACTGTCGATTTTCCAAACTCGGATTTTGTGATCTTGATGAGCACTAAACAGTTTATCAGCTAAAACTACTAGGGACTTTACTGCTCCCTGTCCGGCAGTTACCACGTTGCCAGTTAAATTTTGATTAAGAGGCTTTAGATCATTCCGCCTCCATAGACGTATTTCTTTGTCAGAAGATCCTGTAAGAAGGAACTTTCCTGCCAGAAAAAGTGAGGATGTATAGGAGCCCTGACCCTTTAGAGTAGCGATGCACTGGTGGTAGGCAGCTGGAAACTGGTGCTGCTGGAGCTGCTGTTCTGATGAAAGAGAAGGAATTGACCGGAGGCTTGGCTGGGTTTGCAGGGAAGTTGGCTCCTCGTGGCCAGAGTTTCCATGGTGTGAAAGAAAATTATTGCTTGAGTTACAAGTTTGATGATACTGCACCATTCGACTCATTAGAGCGCAGACGAGCACAAAACACACATACACACACACTCAACACACACTGACTGACTATTTGAAGGTGTAAAGATAGCAGAAACAACACTAACAGGGCCACTTAAGTAATCTCCGCCTTCTAAAAGCAAAAAAGAAGGTGGACAAAGGATTTGGCAATGGTCTTTTCACGGGCCTAATGTACAGAGCAATGATGGCCCAGATTAGACTTCGAGGATTAATACTAAGGGAGGGACGGTTTGCCATTATAATTATTTAAAAGTTTGGCCCTAATGAGTTGTTTGATGAATCAGATCAAAACCGTTTTAGTTTCTTCAGCACAGAGAGAGAGAGAGAGACTAAAGGTCATCATCATATTTAGAAGGTTGGGACAGGTTAAATATCTAATCAAGAAGAAAAGCAAAATTCTTTTTCCTGCTTCTGTGATTGATAAGTTTTGTCCATTAGAATGCACTTTTGGTCAATAATTCTGTGATTGAGGAGAACTTAATCCTTTGTGAGCACAGTAAATTCAAGCTTTATGACCTTCGGAGCAACTAAAATATAGATTAGTTTCGTGGGCTGCGATGGGGGGTGCTAAGCTCAGGTAAAGTGGGTGAAAAGTTTATTGAATAATGGTTCATTACGGGCTGTCGGTTGAATATTTATCATCGTCTCTTCTGCTGATTAACATGTGTAATGATGTAGCCAATTTTTGTTTCAAACACAAATTGATTAATGGTAAGATTTGTAAGTCTCTAGTCTTATCAATGATGTGGACTCAATTGCTCTGTCGATTAACTGGGGAAAAATGCCAAATTGGTAGGGACGTGTATGGACAGAGAGGACCTATAGCTGAAATGATGCCTTTTCTTGACCATATTTCGAAAAAACAAGAGAGGGTTTTTTTTTTTTTTTTTTTCCTGGTGCATAAACAAGTTTAGTTCTAAATATATGATATCCTGCTAATATGAATTGTTTGTCATTTAAATTGTTCAATTCTTTGAGGGACTTAATTTACAAAAACCGATAAGATATAACTACCTTTTGCACATATGTAACTTAATTGTTACATTTTTATTAGTGCCACGAAGATTCTTTCACAAAATAGAAGGGCAGACCAAATAAAACCCTCCAACCTGACAACAATTTGGGGAACTTCCAAAGATCTGTAAAAATTTCAATGTAAATATTGTAAACCTAAGTTGGCCATAAGTATATCAATTTGAAGTTGTGGCAACTTGCAAGTGCACGTTTCAACGTAAAGGTATGTTATATTATTAATAATTTCATTAAACATTAGTAATTTGTGAATTTTTTGTCTCACAATAATTTTTTTAGAAGTAGGAATTGGCCCTCTTCCAACGAGAACTTATAGATTGTATTCAGATAGGAATTATTAATAGTAGCATCCAAAATTAAGTTTCTTCGTAACAAATTGTTCGAACTTTACCAATTGAGTCAATTATTAGAGAAATTCTCATTCTTAATTACTAGTGATATTCTCTCCAAATTTTAATTTATTAAAAATCTACAAATTTACACGATCATTCCCTATTCTTTAGGCACAAAAAAGTTTCCAAAAGTAAATCAGATGTATTCAAAGTCTTTGAAGTTGAACTTATTTATCAAAGATTCAATTCAGATCATACAACTAAGAGCCACTAAGCCTTTGTAGCTTGTGGCTTCTTCAGTCAGTATCCGACCACCCTAGTGGTTGGCAGCCTCCTTTTTGCTCGATAAATATAGCCTAGAGCTAGAAGTAGGTATCTCAGCGATTATGATAAATGGACTTGAACTGTAGACTTAACATCATAACCAGACAAGAAATTAATGAGACCATCGACCCAAATTAATGCATGTCACCAAGAAAATAAGCCACATTTGAAAATTATCCAGGCTTTATATCTTAGTATGACGGGAAAAGTAAGACAACCTACAAGTTAGAGGTCCATGGCTGTGATCAAAACCTTTCTCATCAGTTTGTCGGCCGGATATTGTTTGAGTGAACTCCAAACATATAGGAATTATAAGGAAAAAAAAAAAAAGGAATCACAAAACGGATGTTTTTCAAACCTGTTCTTAAAGGGTGAAAAACGAATTTACTAAATGCTATATTTTCTAAAAAGATGCATTAGGAGATTGTTTGGCTCTCTAGATATTTCCTGTGATACCCCATCCCACATAAAAAAAAGTGAAGTGTTATGAACCAATACTTAAGTAGAGTCTACGCACTCAAATTTAATTTGGGATATCCATTTTGGATTAGGCACTAGGTTCAATTTCAGATATCCATTTTGGATTAGTGAGGACGAAACCCAAGTAATTGGATTTGGCTGCTAAGACGCAAGTTGCATAAACCCGAGGTATGACATTATAGTATCAGAGCGAACCCTGTATAGGAGGGGTGAATATGATACCTTATCCCATATCGAAAAAGTGAAAGCAAGCCAGATGTATGACATTATACTATCAGAGCGAATCCTGTGTAGGAGAGGTGACTATGATACCTCATCCCACATCGAAAAAGTGAAGTGCTATTAGAGTCTAGGCACTCAAATTCAATTTAGAATATCTATTTTGGATTAGCGAGGACTCCAATAATTGTATTTGGCTGTTGAGACTCACGTCGCATCATGGACCTGTGAGTTCAGGACGTGACATTTCCACAAATAACGCATTTATGAAGAGTTTTATTTAAATAACTTTTTTGCTAAATATGTTTTCTTCAAAACTCTCGTTATTCAAGAACTCTTTAAAAGAAAAATTATGATAATTTGAGAATTTCCTCTAAGTTAGCTTGTACGTGCTGTCGATGATTATCTACTCCTTGGCTCATGAACCGTTTCTCAAGCAAACAAGAAATGATGCAAGCAAAACTCACGTAAGGAGCTTAAAATGAAATTTCTCTATCCGTACCAAATTGAGATGCATCATACATACATGTTAACCTATTTAATATTTCTATCCTTCTTTGTTTAAGAAATGATATCTAGACCCCAATTTGTACTCAAATGCGGTTTGTCCAAATGTGAGGAAATAGAAGATACGATAATGTTTACTAGTTGAATATCTGAAAAGTACTAATTTCAATTTTTTTGTTTATTCCCCTTAAATGGAAGTAACGTGATATTCAAGAAGCCTTTACATCCTCTAACAATAGAAGACATCCTCTTAAATAACCATTCAAAGGGTAAGACAAGGGCAGGATGATGAAAAGAGGAAAAGGAGACAACTAAGAGAAGAAGTTGAATCTTTCACCGACCAAAGGTGTAATTCTATCTTTCTTTTGTATTGATGGAAGAGAAGATGAGAATTTATTTGCATATTTTTTGTTTTTTTGGGGGATGGGGTTGGGGAGGGGAAGCTGGGAATAAAGAGCCATTTATGTATGTTCTTCTTATTTCCATCATTGTGTCAGAGATCATTTTTCCTTTCCAAATTTGGGAGCTGAGTCAGGTTCCTCTAATATCCCTTTTTGTCATGTACAATGTCAATTTAGTACGACACATTCATGATTTCTAAAGACGACTCAAAGTTGTAGGGTACCCCAAATCCTTTTGGAGTGGAAGAAAGGGTGAATATGAAATAGTTATACCATAGCAATCAATAACTGTATTTTACTATCAAGGTTTTGTAAATTTGATATGAGGAATAACCTTAATACACACAACTACAATTTTCAATAACCACAATCTATATCAAAATCATTCTCTATATCACATATTTAACGGTAAACTGTAATATACTCTCTTGATTGATCACCTATTTGCAATTTGCAAAGTAAAATTTCAATGGCAGCACTTGAGTATCATACACTATAAATTTGGTGTACATTACTTAATTGAGTTGAACTTGAAACCAATGAATATTGATGACCATTTGTAGTTCAGGTGCATATTACAGCTAATCCATTCCTTAAAGAAGAAAGGATGGTATGAAAATGAGAATAGAAAAAGGTCAATAGTAGTCATGGACATATTATTCGATTTCTACATTCAAGAAACTATTTAAATCATTCCTATTTCTTCCAAGTTAATTAAAACCTCAAATTGGAGTTGACTAGCCATTGCCATTAGCAGCCATGGCCCCTCTATCCTTGATGACAATTTGACATTGTTCCAAAAAAAAGACACACTTGATAAAGAAGCTGCCATGATTTTAATAAGCATGACATTGTGGAAAACTAGCTGGGAATTGGGAAAGGTTCTAAACAAAACAAGTTAGGTTAATTTCATTTACATCCCCTGAGGTTTGTCCATATTATGAAACAAACCTTGTGGTTTGACCAAATTACATTCACCCCTCTATCAGTGAACAAAAAATTATTGTTGAATGAAAAGAAAAAAAATGAGAGAAATAAAATGCCACAATAAGATAAGGACACAATAAATAAAATAACAAAGATTAAGAAAAACAAAACATAAAAAAGAATAGGAAAAAGGAAATAACTAAATGCTAGATTTAAAGGAAAATAAGTGTTGAAAGACAAAAGAAAAAAAAACACTCTATGGATAAATATAATAGAGGACAAAAAAAGTATAATGAGAAAAATGAAAAGAGAAAAAAAAATGGTAAAATGGCTTATAGTCTCTTACCATTCCAAAAATTCTCCTACTACGTAACTTCTAAAATTTTATCTCCTCCTTTATAACCATCGTCATCCCCAATCTCAATTTTAGTGGACAACACTCATCATGAGCATTTCTTTCTCTTGTCCAAACACATGACAAATAAACAACACGCACCCCAAAAAGTTGTGGGAAACAGTTTAAAAACTAACTATTGTGAGAAAAGAAAGAAAAGGGAAGAAGAAGAGGCAACAAATTCAATTTTGATTGAAGTTTTAATTATTTAACTATTGATTTCTCTAGATTGTCACTGTCGCGCAGTTGCTTTCATCACAATTCACGACCACAACTGCAGTACTTCTTACAACAATACTTGTGTGGCTTTTTTCACCCAGAACCAGAGTCTCGATTGCTATTATAGTCACACCATGTTTCCTACCATTATTTATTCTCTCTTTGATCAATCACATGCAACAGAACAAGATGAAGAAAACCTAACAAAGATTGCTATTATAGTCACACCATGTTTTCTACCATTATTTATTCTCTCTTTGATCAATCACATGCAACATAACAAGATGAACAAACCTAAAAAAGTTTACTTCTGGGATTAGACTCATGAGATTAGGGAAGTAATGCAATTCATAAGCTTGAATATGGTCATTTTTCCCATGACCACATCTCATAATTTGCGGTGTTTGTTCTAATAATTTATTGTGTTTGTCTGGAAGCTAGGAGAAGGATGGTGTTAGGGTCTGGGTGGGTATTTTTGGACTTTCATTATAATTTTTTGCTGACATAACTAACATGGGTGGGTATTTTTGGACTTTCATTATAATTTTTGCTGACATAACTAACAGTGAGGATAACTACACAATAGTTTACAAACGGTGGGGGGGTGCATTTGTTATGAAGCTTTGAAATTTAGGGACCTCCTTGTAGTTTGGCTATATTTGAGGGACTGACTTGTAATTTGGCCAAACTTCAGAGGAGATAAATGTAATTAACCCAAAAAGCTTCTCATGCAGTATAGCCAATTTCACTTCAAACTTTGCAGCTATTTGCTAAGCCCAATCCCAAGCATCAATATTCTCTACATCAGGTGTTCCCCACCCCCCCCCCAACCCGGGGGCACTAACAATCTTGAATGTGTGTCACATTTATAAAATGCGAAATTTAAATTTCATCGAAGGTTCTAGACCCGACCCATTAAAAAAATGACACTCACGTTGGAAGTGACACAAGGCTAGCTTCAATTACAAGATTCTTACAAACTTAGCCCTTAGTCAAAGCAAAAGGACAATGTACGAAAATCGACAGTCGATTAAGGCAAACAAGGAAACATCAAATTCCTTTTCTGCAGGGCATATCTACCCGTCTCTTATTAGTAATTGGAATTGCTACTCTTGTATATAAGAACATACGGTCAAGTCACTATACATATATCTCATACTCCATATAGTCCTCTGCTCAGGAGTTTTGAACATGCTGAAGTGAGGTGCAAAACTTTCTCGAATTTTCTCTTGAATTATGCTGAATCACTAGGACGTCTCATAGAGAAGATGCTGAGAATGCTAGTCAGGGAGCCAATCGATCAATTTTCCACACTCTCTTCCCATCAATCTCTTTTGGAGTGTAGCGCAACCTGTCGAGAACATAGAAGATAGCTTGTCTAAAAGAAGGTAATTGGCACTGACAGGAACAAACTTAAATACCTATAATCTCAGGATACTAGCAATAATGTCAGCTTTTCTTAAGACTTTCTGATGAGATTAATATTGAACTACACAAAAAATGAAACAAATACAAACACGTACACAGACAAATAGCACACGCAAGTCCTTTGAGAAAAATTGCCACCAACACGCATAATTTGCACATCGAAACAGCAAAACAAATGCTCAATCTAAAAGCATAAAATTTACATAAACAAAAGACACATTCTTTCAGATGAAAAATAAAACAGGAAGGAACATGTTTCAGAAAGGAAAGGTGGCAAGGTAAGGAGAAAACAAAGGGAAGGAGGCTAAAAGGATACATGGGAGGTAACCAAAGAAGTTGGGTAGGAAGGGGGAGGAAAGGGAGCAAGAATACAGGGTTGGAAAGTGAAAGACAGGTCACCAACCACATAGTGCAAACAGGAACCAGACCACCAGCAATTACATGAAGAATCAGCAGCTGCGAGCCAAATCTAGAAACACATAAAATCAATTTGCTATCCAAATGCTAATCCACAAACCTACAGTTTTTTTAAATACAACACACATATCTTGGCACCTACAAACAGAAGAGAGGGTCTGGCTGATTGGCAATTGGGTGTCCCCTTTGTAGAGAGATTGAGAAGGGGGTGGCAGGCAAATGGGACATTGATATCCAAATGCTAATCCACAAACCTGCAGTTTTTTAGAATGCAACATACATACCTCTGCACCATACAAACAAAAAAGAGAGCATCTGGCTGATTGGCAATTGGGCTTCCCCTTTGTAGAGAGATTGAGAAGGTGGTGGCAGGCAAATGGGACATTGTGAAGAGGGAGGCAGCATTTGTAGTGTTGTGGTGTGACCATCAGAGGAGAGAACTTAGAGAAGGGGTGGGGACATTTTAGATACATCTCCCAACTAAATTTTAGTAAGCTACACAAGGTTGTTTTGCAAAGATAGCATTCACTTGGTGACTCAGATTTTATGGATTGATGCAATAAAAGGAAAAAAGAGCAAAGGTTGGAATAGGAATAGTCAGAGGGGATTTCTTGTAATATTGAGGGCTAAAATAGGGTCAAGACAGGACAAATAGCCAACTAAACATATGAACAACCTCTAGGATTCTTTTTTCATGATTGAGAAAGAACTTTAAGAAGAAGGCTAGTCTGTGTAGAACTATAAAAAAGAATAACTACCTCATGATTGAGAAAGAAATTCGAGAAGAATGCTAGTCTGTGTAGAACTATGAAAACAATAACTACTACTCATTTCTGAATAGCAGGTGAAAAGACATTTTCACTCTTTAATATCTCTAGCACTAATTTATACTGTGAAATACCCAAATTAACACCAAATACTTAAGTGCAGTTCCCTTTTAATGAGTTTTAAGAAGAGAAAATCCAGAAACTAAATCAGGTCATAGAGTTGGAGAAAAATATTTAATTCAGGCTTGAAATGACTAAACGTGATTGCGTAAAGCAGGAAAGAAACCTAAATTAGTTGAATATACACACCCTTTGGCATATGCCCAATTTCATCTAACCAAATCATGTTTGCAAAATTCAGCTGTGTATTCTCCTAAGTTAAACAAAATCTTCAAACATCATTCAGTTGACCAGCAATAAACATCATCGAGTTCATTTTAAACCGTTAAACAACATTCACAACATTGAATATCTAAAATCTCAAGTAGAGAAGGATATAAATGCTTTGCTTCTGAACACAATTATATCGTCAATGCTTGCACTCTATAGGTTGACTGGAATCTATAGGTGTCAACGACTATATGAACCATGAAATAAGTCTGTTGTCACATAAATTCTCTAATTGATTATATATTGAGTAGGTTTTATACCTATTTATTGCTTTACTTGCAGTTTCGGTAGACCAACATCCCTAATCATGTCACATAAATCTGAAATTATTAGCGTCATTCTGAAAAACCAAAGTATAACGGGTTCAAATAGATAGGCTAAATGAGTGGCAGGTCATTTGGGTCGGTTAACCCAAAAATAGTTGGTTGAATTGGGTTCTGGAGTTTGGAAATTGATCCATCATTCAGATATGAACTTCTAAAAAGTAATTTGTAAGAACCAATGGTAGTATAAAATTGCCCAGGTTCTTCTTCTTCTTCTTCTTCTTCTTTTTTTTTTCCCCAATAAGAAAGTCGTATTAGGTCATCCGATTTCTTCATTATATCTAATCTCTAGGCCAATGTTTTGTACCAATTAATCACAGATTCCATTTTGAGCCCAAAAACTATAGGAGAACCTGTTTACCCAACCAAACCACCAGACAAATGTTGGCCGTTTAACCCAATTCATTAATTTACTTGGGTTTGGTTGGTTTGCCCAAAGTACCTATCAATACCCAAAAACCCAGAAACCCCAAATCCAAGAAGGACCCTAAAGGGTAAAATAACAAATGTGGATAGATGAATAAAGTCACAAATTCAATTGAATGTGCTTTGTGGATTCTTTCCTAGGCTCTGCATTGCAACCTTCTAAATACTTTCAGCTATTGGCCATAAAAGGCGGCTTAGACAGATTTTGGAGTTTGAAGCTCTTAAAAGAGGATCAGATGTCAAGCTTCTAGACAAACAAAGTTGAAATAAATTCACAAAATAGACAGGATCCAATAGCTTTAATGCACACTTGAGCAAATACCTATCATGCAAGTGAGATTGCTGCATCAAAAAGAAAGGGAAAAGGAAGGCTGAATCAGAAATACCTATCATGCAAGCGAGATTGCTGCCCTTGCCAAAACTCAAAAACTTCTGGTTTTAGCCTGTATCCTCCCCAGTGCTTGGGTTTTGGGATTGAACTCCTGCAAATGGAGAAAAAGAGACCTCATAAGAGTTTAGCATGTAATGTTAGAATAGATAGGTCTCGGGACAGAAAGGGGAAAAAGAATGAGAATTTGTTTCATATGAGAATGCTCACAAACCTGGCACAGACAAAAATGTAGATAACAAGAAAAAAAAAAAGAAAAAGAAAGAAAATACATATTGTGCACTTATAGCACTTTTTTTTTTTTTTTTGGTGGGGGGGATACGTCTATCAACTATTCGACAATTGACTCATGAAAGCAGAAAAGACAAGTAATAGGAGAATAAGATATAGATCCTGGTCCAGATCAATACTTCATTAAGATTGTTTAGCCCACACACAAATAAACAAGTATATGCAACTTTAGACAGATAGATGCATACTTAAGATGTTGTTATACATTAACTAAGATGAAATTGAACAGATCACCAGGGACGGTGAAACCAAGTAGCCACTCTGGTAAAAAAAGGTTGAACAACTAACCCTGCAGAGTACTTTGCTTGCAAATCCTTGTACTTTTGGTGAAGCATCTGCCGACCAGGAATTACAGAACTCTAAAAGAATTAAAAAGAAAAGGTCTTGTTTTAGCTGTTAACAGGCAAAGCAGCCAAATTTACTACCACCAGCCTCATTCGGACAAAATATATGGAACCTGATCGCTAGCTATTGCTCCAATCTGACTTCCCTGTGGACGACTATGAAAATAATGTTCAGACTCTGCTTCAGATACTTTCTCCACAGACCCTTCCACTCTTACCTGGATAAAACAATGTTGCAGAATGAATCACATCTGTACATCATCTCTGAAGACATGCATAGCATTATAGAAATAGTAATAAGGACAACATACAAATCAACTGAAATTTGTAGGCAAGTGATTTAGCATGTAACCACAAAGATGGTGTTAATGGCACAAGCAATAGAAAATTAACCATATTTTCTCAATTCAGATCTGATTTGACACTGAAAAATTTTGACTCGTGATCTCTAACTATTTTTGCCAATTTTATGGTGAATACCGATACATGGTGTAAAAGGCAACCCAATTGGATCACATATACAAGCTTCAGACAAACAACAGGTAAAGTAAGAACCAGGAGTTCGATTTTGCTGTTAGTGGCGAAGGACTTAAGATTCAAAATAAACATGGCAATCTCACAGTCACTCTTAGAAGGAAGAAAATTTGCATGAAGTAGTATGTCTTCCGATCCAGGTAAGTGTTGACATACATTGGTATAAGCACCACTATTCAGTAGTCAACAGGTGATAACATCATTGCTGGTATATTAAAAAAGGCCTAAATTTCACAAACATTATTAGACTAGAAAAACAATATTAACACTTCATCCAAATGTGCCATTGAGGTTTTTCCAATGAAAATTTAACCCTTACGAAATTGCCCTTATCTACAAGTTTGTTCTGCAATGGATCCTAAATAGCAGCAATGGTCATTTCAGTCCAAGTGCGTCAATTAGACTACCACTCAATATCAACATAGCTAAAGTTATTACATCTACTAATTCATGAAATAAGCATTACATCTCAACTCTCTACTAGCTTTATCCAAATTTTCCTTTATGTATTCAATCAAATAAACGCAAGAGAACCTATCTATATGCTGCTAAAGAATACTTAATTGCACTAAAAACAGACAACAAAGATTTACCTGGCGATTCAAAGCATCCCAGTAAAAAAGGAGAGCAGCATGAGGATTTTCAGATATTTGATGAGCCTTTCGACTTCCATAATTGGTATACCTGCTCATGACATAAAATTTAGAATATAATTTTAGGATAGATTGTCTGCAGCAAAACCATCTTTCAGGTATTACCAATAAAGCAGTTAAGGATTCTGAACTAACCACACAAAGCCATCTCTGTCGAAACCCTTCAGCAGAACAATCCGTGATGAACTGCAATAAGTCAAATGGGTGAATCATAGCCAATTCATATGTTCTATATATTACAGAAACCAGTGTAGTCAGCCATAAAGTTTATATTTTAGCATTTAATCAAACAGAAGTCAATTGTCTTGCTATTTACTTTGCAGGGACATAAAATGGATACTACAAATATAAATCTTACTGACACAGAACCAGTAAAACTAGAAGAGAATAGTACTGAAGCACATAAATCAATGTAAAGACAACAGAAATTATTCATGAATTTCAACAATTAGCTTTTGCAGTTATAGCACGTCTAAAAAAAAAGCCACCCGCTACTCAATTAACTGCAACTGCTTCAAGAACCAAAAAGCACATAAACAACATTGGCTTTCTTGAACAGATTAACTTCAGAAATCTAGGATTTCAAATGCATCAAATTGCAAAATGACAAAGGACCTTATCTGTACAAGATTATAAGTTGATGTTAATTACTTGCAAATTCCACTAAAATGTTCATTTGATGTGTTAAAATCTCCTGTAATCGATACTGAGAAATAGGAAACACAATGAATTTCTAACAAAAACAGGGGAATTATTTGTTTAGAGTATCATCAAACCAAAAATGAAGAAAACAACCAAGACATAGAATACCCACGGTTTTCTATCGCTTCCAGTAGTTGACAGGGACATGGCATTTGGTTCCTTCAAGCCTGCTGCCAAAGCATCATCAAACCACTTTTCGAACTGCAGAAAAACATCAATTTAATTATAATTTACAGCAGAGAGATTTACTTAATCCAATCACTTTTTAATACTCCATTTATTACACCAGGGGTTTAGCTAATGATCCACAAAAGTAGTCCACTGAATTAACAGCCAATTCCAGATCGACAGAAACTGATACCTGATTAAAAGGATCATGGTCGACTTGCTCCTCAAGAAGCTCAGGAGAAATATAGTTCTCTCTCAAAGCTGATATGTCAACTCTTGGAGGCTTTCCTATTCGTACGCACATAGATGTGCCAGGATATGCAGGAAGCTGAAGCTTGAATTTGTCAATGATAGCTGGTGGAATGAATCTGCCGCCCAAAAAGTGGTGTCGACCAGTAAACTTTTTGGCACATAATTTTGGAGCAGTTAAAGAAACCTACACAGAGACCTCATGTAATTTAGACAGAGTAATGGGCCCAATGATCATGTCATCTCCGGACCTTGAAAGCATGATCAAAGGCAAGAATTTAAACAAAGCGCTCCACGCATAAACAGAAATACCAGCATATCGGGTTTAATGCCATCACCACTTAAATCTCCTTCTTCCACATGCCATCCAGATGGAATATCTACGGAGACAAGTGCAGGTAATCTTGGAGGATTCATATCAGGATTTGACATGCTCAAAAGTCTTCTAATCAGATCATCAAAGGGTGCTCTAGGGGTACCTGAGCAGGTTCAGTAATTCATCAATGTACATGGAGAAACGAATGTTGTTAATCAACTACAGAATGTTACCAAACAAAACTTCATATTTTTTAAGACTCCATAATATTAGGAGCACCAAAACAAGTATAGTCTGCTAAATAGTCATTTTCAAAGTCATGGAAAAGAATTTCTAGTTGAGTACTTGAATTTTGCAAACATACAAAACCATTTATACATAGTTGACAATGAGAAGGTAAATCTCCAGAAGTGACCAGCTTCAGCTACCAAACAAAATATCTGGACTTAGTTTGGACATTCTTTCTTTTCAGCATTGCTCGGACAATCATAGTCCAGTCTATTTCCAAATTCAGAGATATTTTTTTGTCCCCAGTTTATATAAGTTTCAAACACCAATACATCTTCACAATTGCTGGACTTGTTACACCATAAAAACAGAAAATGAATAAACAAAACAGAACAATGGAATTGATTTGATAAACCAACTCAAGTTTTTAGACCAATAATGTAAGTCAAAGAGCCAAATAGACAAATTATTAACAAGTCCATTTTAAATTCAATGAAAATACACTGCACTTATCATAAATTCGTGCTTATTCATTTCTTATTTCAAATGGACTTCAATGGAAATATACTGCACTTTTCGTGAATTTACACTACAGCCTTTATTAACGGGGTGATGGATTTTCAAATCAACTTGCATTAATTTTTGGAGTTAAATTCTGGAACCCCTAATCAGATACCAAAAAATTATACATTAGTTTCAGCTGCAACTTCAGAGAAGACACAGGTGAAGATAACCAACAAAAAACTCCATATAGGAACAGTATGCAACCAGGTACCCTGGAGATTAATTGTATCAAATAGACAACACCAGTTTTCTGGAGAAGTGACTAGTAGCACAAAATTTTTGATGAATACATCATTTTGTATAGTGAATCTCAACTTGTAGATGCTTATATGACTAACGCCTCGTTTGATAACCTAATTTAGCACTTAAACTTAATGGGTTCAGATCTTAACACGTTAAGACGTGTTTAATAACCGAAAATAGAACATCTGAATTAATTAAGTGGCACTGAATTTTCTAGGCAAAACTTGCTACCAAAAATAAGTGACAAGTGAATCACTTAATAATTCAATCACTTAATAGATTCCAATTTCAGATTTCAGACTTTAGTTTCATCAAATGCACCTTAAACCTATCTAGAGAAACTAGAACAAGTTGCGAAAAAACAAAAGTACCTAGACAAACGTTTGGAACTAATAATTACCCTCAACTTGACCTAGATAAAAAAAGCTTGTGTTTGTTGCTCCAACAAACTTTTAGCAATTCTAGGAAACAGGAAAGAGCACCTTAGACCATGTCTATTAGGATGCTAGATGCGAAAGCTAATTCCCAAGTCTGCAAGTAAATCTGGGCAGCCTTTTATCCAATTATGTTTTTCCAATACAGTCAATAAATTGTTCAGTTAACTGATATGAAGTTCTTGTTGGCCTATTTTTAGATGGTTACTCATCTAGTGTGATTACTTTGAGTGTAGATAACTAATTATTACTAGCAATTTTACATAAAGTGCAATGATAAATTATAGTATCTGAGAAGCGCAAAAGACAGAAAACCTTATCTGCTTGCACTATTACAAATGAGGCGAAAAGATATAATAACTTTTAAAGGCTGATACTATAGCCAATCATTGAAAAATTCGTGGTATAGATTTCTGATGCCTCCATACTCAGGAAAAGATAAATAAATGAGGAAAATCAAAACAACAACTGGAAATTCAAAATAACATAAAAAAAAATTAAAAGGTGATATTAGTAGTCTATAGGTGTATTATTTCTAGGTCGATACTCCTTGGTAATGTGCATTATCATGAATTTAAAAAGAAAATGAAAAAAGGAAAAGAGGATACAAAGGGAAGGGATGGGCACAAAGAAACCTAAACCACTTGGTTGTAACAACCATCAACAACAATCTTACAACCCAACAAAAAGTTTAGATACCAAAAAGAAAAGGAATAATATATTAGGTGCTCTCTCTCTCCCTCTCCCCCTCTCTCTCTCGCTCACACACAGAGACAACAAATTTGATAAACAGGGCTGGATATCTCTCTCTCTCTCTCTCTCTCTCTCTCACACACACACACAGTGACAGCAAATTTGATAAACAGGGCCAGATACACTTTAGTGTCTCCTTTTTGCGCCATACAGTGGTAGTGTTGCTCAGCCTTGACCTATTAAGTCATGGATAGGATTGGTTTATTCATATAATCTCTTATAACTTGCAACTTTTGGTCCGCTCACGCTTAGCCATATCTAGATGCTTATGCATTTTCTACTGTTGCAGCAGTATATTAATTAATAACACTACGATACCCAAAAAAGAGAAGATAAAAATAAATAAGTTCAGCTCTATACTATGAGAAGGGAAGGATACCGTGGAAGGAGAATCCAAACATTGCATCAACTAGAATGTCAAAGCTCTCTGACAAATCCATAGGAAGATCTTCCACTGACAGGAAAGGTACTGACAGTGACTCAAGCTACAAGTGATAATCCAGTGCATAAGCACTGCTGATAAAATAAGTAAAATGCATTATGAGAAAAGCTAAAATTTCACCCTATACCTGGGTCACCAGACCATTATAAAGAGGCTTGGCAGTTCGCTTGGGGTAACAAATCCAGGGTTTATACCCAAAGTGGGATAAATGTCGAGCAGCTACAAGACCATCACCACCATTATTGCCAGGTCCACAAATAGCAAGAACACGACTATGCTCACTTAGTTTATAAACCTGCCAAAAACAAAAGCTTATACCATATGAATGAAAAATCCAGTGGCCTTTTACATCCTCAATTGATCATCAGCCAAGAATGTGGTGTACAGATTACTCAAGAAAGAGATAAGCAAAAATAGTGAACAAAAGTGGTCTAAAGTAAAATAGATGAGCTCAAGTAATATTTATGAGTTTAGCAATCTTATTCTTTAGAGGCTTTCCATCATTCTAACAGTCTCATTTCTTTTATTTCATCCTCTTGATTTCGCATGAGGATTATCCAACTCTTTGCCTCAAAAATCTTCTGCACTTACTACTTTTCCAGTTCAATAATGCATGCAAAAGCCTCAATGACTATGGAATTAATATCACAAAAGCATCACCCATCCTGAATACTCCCTCAAAAGTCTCAAGTCCAAGATAGCTTGATTGACTTCCAATAGTAAGTACCATTTCTTTCAACTTGATCTCATCCCAACCGTACTTGCAATTTTGATTCAATAGGTGAAATCTCCTAAGATCTAAATGAATAGAATTTGACTAATGACAGAAATTGAGGACAGAAAAATTCATTTTTCCATACTATATCTTCCTGGTTCATTGTACACCAACATCCCTTTTCAAACAACGTTCCTACCCATTATTTGATTGATGCATGTTCAATCAGGTGCTTCCAGCAGTATCCAAACATAAAAAAGAAGAAAAAAGAAAAACTAAGTCTGGACGAAATGTCATTCAACAGCCTTATACCAGTAATCCAACTTTAAAGACTCCACTCAATGAGTGAAGAACTCAGTGAACAGAGCTTCCCCATTTAGATAGATTATTAAGACCATGTTTCGGCATTGGTGTGGTATTCCAATACAATGAGATCCACCAAATTACGGCCCTTTGGACACTGGCTTAGAACAAAGGCTAAATTAGCCTCTGCTCAAACTCAAGAAAACTAAGGAAAAAAAATACAAGCACAAGCAAAAAATTCCCGAGACCAATCAATTTTCTCATTCCTACCCAGAAATTCGAGACACACAAAACACAAGGTAGAAGGGAACTAAAGGCAAGTCCAAAGAACATAAACTAATCACATGTTAGCATATTAGCACTCCGCCTCTTGTTATTAGCAGTCGACTAACTTCTATAGATGCTTGCAAGTTTTAACAATTTGACTAACCTCAATCGTAATAAACCTACTTCTTGAACTCACAAAAAATGGAAAGTTCAGTAAAAATAACCCAAAAAAAATCAAAAACTAAAAAGACTAGAAACTTTACATACCTCAGCTATAGCAGTAGCGACACTCAAACCAGCCAACTCCTGCAATTTTCCCACACCAAAAAATAAAAATAAAATAAAAATGAAGACTCAAATGGGCCTGCAACAATTAAGAAAAAATAATCTGCAAGCTAGTATGTTACAATAAAACTCATGATTGAAACTCAAATAAAATTTTGCAAAAAAGAAAAAAGAAAAGAAAAAGCAGTAACCATAAGCTGATCGACGCTGAATCCAAGAGGGCCCATAAGGATCTCATCAATCTCAGCAGCTTCTTTCTGTCTTAAATATGATACAGTTTCAGGGTCCTGGACTCCCTGAACTGACGCCATTCCTCGGATTTGGTAAGAGCGGTTGTGGCAGAGGAAATGAAGAGAACTGGCCTTGAGAATAGCAGTAGTAGTAGAAGGTGTCGTAAGGCTATGGTGGCAAAATTTGGATGGAAATAGTTGACAGGTACTGAGCAGTAAAGATGTCATTCCCTTGCCCTTTTGCAACACCTTTAACATTTTAATACTGATGCTTTTGCCTCTTTGTTCGTGATTGCCAAGTGTTGTAGACGGAGTTAAATTGGATAATTGTATGCTGGGTCGGGTCCGGTCGGCTGTATTGCACCTAGAGATGGGAAAAATACTAACACCCATTGGATCCCTTACCCAAATTTAATTTGGCGGATGGGTATCTTAAATAGGGGTTTGGGTCTTATTAGAATATATCAATAATAATTATTTAAAATATGGGTATGTATGGGATATATTTTGGACTCTCATGGGTATCCATTAAAATAATAACAAAAATAATAAACAATCTTTCTTTTCATTTTCTTCTCAAAATTAGTGTAGACACCAAATTTTTCATTTTTATTCTTATATTAAAGAAAATACATAGAGTTGTTAGAATTAGTAAATTAATATTATAAGATTGTAGTGCATGTTAGGTAGATTAGCACTTATGCATCATGTGCTCTCTAATAACTACAAAATTCCATCATTACAAAATTCTATTCTTGATAGAATTTTATTAAATTGGAATGGCTTTAGAATTGAAAAAATTTTTAGACAGAGTTTTGAAAGTTAAGAAATAAAATAACGTAGATGAGTAGATGGATTTTAGGGACAATTAAATTTTGATGATCAATATATTTTTATTTAATCAACACGAATTCCCAAAAAGAATCATCCACTTAAATGAAGTTGATCTTTTATAAATTTCATATTTAGAAAAATTTATTTAGTTTGAGAATTTATCGCATAATTTATAAAGAAGAGTGTAGAACTTTTATAAAGTTAAATAAACAAACTAAATAATATAAAAAGAAAAGACAATATTGAGATATTTGATTGAGAAAAAAAGAGTGTTTCTTAAAAAATAAATAAAATAGGATTAATTTGGGTATTTGAATGGGATGAAATGGGTGTAGGTCATTTTAGTTCCACCCATATTAGTCCCATAACTAATATGGGACTGTTTGGGCATAATCTATATTTTCCAATTCCAAATAAATCCCACCCAAGTCCCGCCCATTTGTCATCTCTAATTATACCTTATAAATATGGGTAAAATACCAAAAAATCTCCCTATAGTTGGAAAAATGTTTCCTATAGTTTGGAAACCAATAATTTAACTACCTGTGGTTCTAATTAAAATATAATTTTGACAGAAATCCTTCAGTAGGATGTAAAACGTCAAATTTGCCCTGTTTGGTAAAATATTGAGAAACACCCTGTGGTTTAAATAATGTTCAAATTAACTTCCTAAGATTCGAAAACCTATATTATGACTCCGAGGTTTTAATTAAATTGAAATATTAATAGAAAATATCTAAGTTAACAGTTGTATATAAAATGACATAATTGTCCCATTTTTCTCTGCAGCCCTCCACCCTCAAAATCTACTATCCCCTTTTGGCATTCTCTATACTCCAGTCATATTATCACAATCACAATCAACACCATTCCCTCCTTCTTCTTTTTAAAATAAAAAATAAAAAATAAAGAATAATAGAGATAGAACTTAATATCCAAATCGCTACATGTTTTTCCAAATATGATTCACCGCCTTTTTAGTAACATCTTTATATGAGAGAGGAATGAAAAAGAGATCCAAATGTCCCTTTAAATATTGATTTTTTTTCTTTATATTTAATTTTTATCTAAATTTCTTTTGTAATTTGGAAGTATAATTGGATTTGCTTAATTTGAGTGTTTTGATTTCGATAAAAAAAATTGTAAAAGTGGGAGTGGAGTAGATGCAAACCCTTAGAGTAAAATTTGATATGTAATTAGTTGAAGAAAAATTGGTTATTGAGACTGCCAAGTCACACACATTTTTGTTATCTTAATACTTCTCTTGGTTTAGTTTTATATTTTTTTTCCAATATCTTTTCTAATGAATCAATCTCTCTCTCTCTCTCTCTCTCAGCGTTATTGAGGGCCGAATGTCTATTACAAGTTGATTAGTTGGAGTAGAAGCTATTATTCTTCTGAATTTGCGTGTAGGATCTATTAACAACTTCTAGACTAAATAAAACGACAAAAAATGATCATGGGCAAAAAACATTCAAACATAAAAATGAATTGCATCCTATAGAGAAGTTTGCATCAAACTTAATTAGTAAAACTGTATCTCAATCTGATACATTTATAAGTTTTTTTTTTCTGGCCTAAAGCAACATGTCAAGTTGCCTGAATTCTTTAGTTATTGTGTTAGTTGATGGTGTGGATGGGTACCATGAATATGCAAACAGAAGAATTTAGAAAGTTACTAAGAAATGATAGAGATATTGTTTACTAGGCGTTGTTTTCATATATAGTGTAGTCTTAAAAGCTTAACACACTACAAGAAAATTGCCTTTCTGTGGCAAGAAGTTGTTGTCACTCAAAGCTCAAAAGTCATCACACAAAAAACTAGTGACGACATTTTGTGCTATCACAGCGTTGTCACTAGTTCTATGTCACAAATAGAAGGCATATGACGACCTTGACAAGTCGTCACAAACCCTATTTATTTAGTGATGACAATGAGTCGTCGACTAGAAAACTTTATGTGGCGATTTTTGTTGTCGTTAGCCTATTCTTGTCATTATTCTTGTAGAAGTCGTTGAGATATGTTCTTGTAGTGGCTATCTCCAAGGCTAATCGGAGGGTTAGCGGGAGCCCAACTCTCAGACTCATGAAAGATATTAACTTAAACGAGTAAAGCCTCCAATCATAGCAACATTAATATTAAAATTGTACAATACTGTCAAATCTTAGAATTACAGGTTTCCCCTCAAAATACTTAAAATCCTCGAGCAGATTTTAGTACATTTCCATAATTCTAAAATATACATCACCAAAAGAATATACAAAACATTTCTTCAAATTGAGATAAAGTCAAAGGACAAGAACTAGCCCTAATTAGACTTATTCTGTCACTGTTAAGGAAAAACAAGCGAGGAGCAGGGGTGAGTTAAAAGTTAAGTGAGTTTCCAAAATTCATGCACATGCACTTAAAATGGTAAAATTAAAAGTAAATAAATAAAACACATAGACAAAACAAATTCACACACATTGAGGATAAGGGGGCTCTCGAGCCAAATTCCACATTTCAGAGCATTTAAAGTAGTTGACACTCAGTGACTTTCAATCCAAGTAGAAGCGACTCTTCGCCAAACTCAACCACCAAACTCCCCTGGGCCCTCATGAAACATTTAAGCGGTGAGCAGGTAAGCCCACTCAAGGCAAGAGTGGGTAACACTTCTCCATCTCAAATTTGACACATGCAAAATATTTAATTTACCAACTCTACAAAAGGGAGCAATAAAGTATACTCTCCTTTGGGTGAGTGGTTCATCAAATTTCCATTTTCACAGTCAAATCAAGCAAGTCATGGTACACATACATTTACAAAGCATTTAAACGAAAACATTTAGGGCATTGAAAACTCACCGACAAAATAGGGTGGAATCCAAATTTTGATCAGATGCAAAATCAGCACTTAGCCTAAAATAATTAAAGGAACGAAAATAAGTTTCCCTAGTTCACCGACCAAATTTATTTCAAAAAGTGGAAAGTTCGATAATTTCCTAGTTTGAGCTGAAATCTTTGAAAAATTGTAACTCAAGTTATAAAATGTCAGAATTTCACACATTTGGTACCGTTGGAAACCTCTTTTAAAGTTCTAAAACTTTGTAGAAGGCACCCAGTTAAAATTCGGGGCGAAAACTGCCTAGATTTTTGTTCAACATAAAGCTACAGTACTGAGATAGGACACATCAGGCTGGCCATCCAAGCTACTTTGAAAATTCGCCATAAATTACAGAAAATTAGTTAGCCTTTTAAATTCATACACAATATAGTACTACATAAGGAGTTTCAACAGCCACTGACGGAACTCAATTCCGACACCCAAGCATGAAATTATAACAGTTTAAACAGAGGGGGTTCAAATTTCTGAAATTTCTGGTTTCCAGTTTGACAGGGCATAATTCACAGCTTCATTTGAGTGGCTAATTCTTAGTCAAAAATTACCAAATTTGGTACAATAATACTTCCATATATCAAATAGATTCATACCAAAAATTCAGCTTAAAATTCAATCGGGAAGGCTGTTTTCTACGCGCCCAAAGTTCACTCATCGAAACTTCTCAAACCAGGAAAGTTGAATTCCTCTTCTTCTATTCTTTTATAATCATCATATGCTAGTACCATTTGACCTAAATTTTGACCCTAAGTTGGTATTAGTCTTCCTTAACCTAACAATGATAAAAAATGGTCATATCTTTTAGCAAAATTATCACGAAATAGTCCCATAAAATTTGGGCAGCATAATGCCTCAATTTTCTAGATTTTACTTCCAAATTAGTAACCCTAATTGCATCAACTCTTGAAGGGCTTTTTGTGGGAAACATTAACAACCTAACTCTCATAATTTAAGCATTACAATCAGACCTTAAGCCCGCAAAAAAATGCAGCTATGAATTTAAAAGAAAAACAGCAAAGTTTCAACTTTAGTTCATCAATCTTCACATGCTTTTGTTAAACGTTTTCATGCACCAAAATACTCATTTTTGCAAAGAGTCTAGCCCTCATCTAGACCATCATCTTAGCAGTGAATAATCACAAAATAATAGTGTTAAAACAGGGAAAAATAACCCCATAAGACAAGTGGCATTTTTGAACACTCAAATTCTAGATTTTAAGCTTTCATGGAAGAATTTTCAGTTTCGAGCAGTGTTCTTTGGAAAATCATAACTTGAGTTCTATAAGTCCAAAAATTACAAATATTATACCATTGGAAAATAGACTCGATGAAATAAAATTCTCAAGAAGACACTTGTACCAGATTTAAATCGAAAACCAATCAAATTCCAGCATAAAGCTGCTGTTACAGTGAAACCAAAGCATATCAGTTTTGATTTTCAGTCCATTTTGGAAATTCACCAAAATTCACAGAAATTGAACTAGCCCTTGAAATTTATACTGCAAAAATAAATTGTATTCTAGTTTCAAACGCAACAAACGGAACTTAATTTGGACCTTCCTACACCAAGTTACAACAGTTGTAAGTAGGCTGGAAAACCAACTTGATTTCCGAAAATTCCAGATTTGAAGAACAAATTTGAGACATTGTTTGAGCAATGAAATGGTACTATAAAAATACCAAATTTTGCAGGCAACAACCTCAGTATGTAAGCTACATTTTCACCAAATTTAATCTAAAAATTCGCATGGAAAGGCTGTGATCAAAACAACCAAAAACAGGGCAGCAAGCATCACCTCTCCTCTCGGTTTCTTCTCTTCTTTTCCTTCTTTCATTTTAGCAACTAATCACCACATAACCACCTCACACACACACAATACATCACCAACAGCCCAAGCTCAAAGATAGTGGGATTTCGTAGAGTGCACATGAAACCAAATTCAATAATAAAATCTAAGACAAAGAGCTACAAGCTCTCTTATTCTAGGAAATGAAACAAATGAGCCAAGTTAGCAAGTTTTACCTCAACTCAATCAAAGAGCTTAGTGAATGGAAGATGAAATAGCTCACATAAGACTAATCCTCAAGCTCAACAATCAGATTTTCCTCTTCCTAGCTGGTCAAATTTTCTCCAAGAAACTAGCATAAACCTCAAGCTCCTTGTTGGCTTCAATGGTGGATTTTTGTGTTGATGGTTTTGATGAAACAAGAAGAAGAAGAGGAAGAGAGAGAGGCGGCTGTTTTTGGAGCAAATTGGGGAAGAAATGGAAGAGGGAGAACCGGCTATAAGGAGAAGAAAGAAAGGGAAATGGGTGGTTGGGGTTGTTTGTTGACTTTTGGGGGCTTTTGTGGAAAATGGAAGAAATGAGGGAAATTGGGTAATTTGACGTAAAGCCACTTTTGTGTGTCGAGTAAATTCAAAAAAATATTACGATCCTGGTTTCTCTCATTTATATATCCGACTACATGTTCTAACATTGAAACTTACGTCTAATAGTCGATCCTAGACCGAGTAAATTTGAACATTCAAGCTTTAAATTGAAAACATAGTTTAAATGTACAAAAATGCATTTTAAAACTTTTCGTGCTGTTACAATTGATAAACGACATTCAAATAATTCGAACTAATTTTGATGAAGTAATTTTATAAAATTATGGAATTTTGCAATTTAACAAATTAATACGATGGTTAAACAAGGTTTTAAAATAAAAAGGAGTAAGGTATGGCGTATTTGCAATTAAAACGATCTAAATTATTTATTCTGGGAAAATAATTAATTAATTAAATAAACAGGTCGAATAAAATAAATTTTCGGGTCCTCACAGTGACAACTTTAGTTGTCACATAATTTGTACCCAATCAGTGACTACAATCCTTGTCACTGTATGAAATTTGGGACAGTGACAACATTTTAGTTGTCATTGAATTATGTTTGTCCATGTTGCTTTATAAGCTGAATTTCAACACCATCACTAGCACAAGTGATCCTAGATATATATGTATAGGCAATTTGAAACAACCAATTCATCCAATAGAAATTCTAATATATATCCAACCATAATATCAATTATATATCTAGTCACAAACATCTTCAAAGGCATTAAACATGCACCAAGTATCCCATTAGTCAAATTACAATAGTTAAACATTTCCAAAGTCTTTTAACATCTTCAAAATCACCAACAAAAGTTGAGCTACATAACAGCCATAAAGCATCCACAATTATAGCCATCCGAACTACATGTAGTTTCTATACAAAACCATGAGCAAAGGCAGCCATCATGATTGCAAACTAGTCAGCAACCTTAGCATCATGCACAAGAGCAAAAGCTGAGTTCTTCATCCCTTCAGGTTCATTCAAAACATAGACTGCATTCCAACAAAAGCATTGAGAATTAGTTTTTAAATAAAGCATCATCAGTTTTTAAATTAAGCAACTGTAGAGTATAGCAGCGGTAGAGTATAGCATTAAATGAAATATAAAGGATAGCATACAAAATCTAATTGCAATTCTTAAAAGTAAAAGTCTGAAATATGTCCATGTATCCTAAGTGGCAGGACCAAATTATGGAAAAACCAGCCTACATTCATAGTTTTTCAAGTGCAATAAATTATTAGAAATGCAAAGAATTAAATTTCCAACCTTAGTAGAAGGGGCTCATTTGCGTAACTCTTTCAACTGATTAACTAAGTCGTCGTACAGCCCTCTAGTTCCAGCTTGTTGCTGTTGCAAGCTTGCAATCAACTCCTGCTGAGCATTGAATTTTTCAGCTATAGATGCAGCTCGTTTTTCAGCCTCATCTGCCTTTTTTTGACTGTCCTCGATTGCACTCCTCCAACGTTCAACCTCACCTGCTTGCTTCTTTGTTGCACTACGGCCACAGAGCTGTCCAGGTATGTAACCAATCTCTTTTTCACAAATTTCCTTACTTGTCACTGTTGTAGTGGCCTTTAATTCTCTTATTTTGTCCTACAAGTAAAAAGCCACAGCTTATATAGCTTGAAAAAGTGTCAATAGCAGGTGAATGGAAATAAAAGGAAATGAAGCTTCTCACCAAGGTTTCCTTTGCTTTGTCATTCACCAAGTTTCCTGTTTTCTTTGACTTTCGGCTTAACTCAAAAATGTCTATGTCCGAAAGTTCAACACCTTCTTGTCTTTTCTGTCAGAATTTTTAGCTATCATTCTTCTTAGTACAAAAACACAAAGATATACTGAAACAACAAGTGTGTAGCCTAAACATTTAGATTACCTTTTCCTCCACAACTCTGGCAAGTGATTTTGTCCCAACAGTCGTGTGACAATCATTTTTTCCACGATTAATTCTATTACGCTCAATAATTTTCTGCATCATTTGAAAAGTCATTGCATCAACCATTGTTTGAGATTCATAATGTGAAACTTAAATAAGGTTTTAGAATGCAAATGTAACATTAAATTCAGCACTATCAAAGTAGTTGACAATCCAGCTTTAATCTTCTTGTGATATACCCTCCGGAACGTGTCTCAATGCATCTTCCTTTGAATCGAAGCTTAGGTAATGCTTGTGGAGCTGATACCTATGATTCCGATATTGTGTGTTCAACTGCCTAATTATAGCAGTTTTTGAGGTAATGTGCTCTTCAAAGTGAAAGTCATCATACAACAGTGAAGCAACTCTAGTAAAAAACAAGTGTTTGTGTGTGTATATACATATATATATTCAAATTGAAATGAAAGATTCAAGTATAATACACATGAAAATCTTGATATATGAACTTAGTTGGGAATTTGAAAAATTGGAGAGAATAGAATACTGTAACCGTATTGTATATATCAGCTCGGTCATAGTGATTGAGATGGGACCATATTTCAACATTAAGTCTCGCAGCCTTCCTCACAACACAGCCACTCTCCGTGATGAAGTACTGCGAATCCTTTCCCACTACACGCCTAATACAATCATCTACTTCAATGTGAACCAAATCTTAATAAAAAAGAAGACAGGTTTTGTCTCATAATCACACAATCAATTTTACAAATGTTAAACAAATTTATGAAATCTAAAAGGAAATGTGTTAACTTTCAACTTTTCCATTAGCCACACGGGCATAGGAAAGTCAAACAAAAGTGCATAGGAAGAGAGAATTGACTACGAAAGCAAGAAGCAAATGAAATAAAAGAAATACCACACAACATTTGTGAGAGTGGGTGAACAAACAAATAAGCAAAAAAGAAAGAAAAGATAGACCACCCAAGATATGCACTAGTCACTACAAATATACTTCAACTAATATTACCTCAAACAAGTGGTCTAAGAAAAAATGGGACAAAGAAACTGCTGACTCCAAATACAAGCATTGCCACCTTGTAAGTGGTACCTGTGCACCAGAAAACAGGACAATGAAATTGGAAATTGGTTTAAGAAATGATCTTCTAGTGGCAAATAAATGTGACACAAACATCCATAGAGTAAGTACCGAACCATAGGCATCAATCAAGATACCAATTTAATACTGGAAGAGGTAATGCCAAGTAATTAGTACCAAGTTGCAAATAATATAATCAAGTTTCAGCTGTACTAATATAAAAACCAAATTTTGTACTTCCCATAACAAGCAGCAGGAAACTATTTTCGCTTTAACTCCTCATGCATTTGTTCAGACCAACTTTCTGTGGAAGATATGAAGTAAAATAGCATTGATAGTTCTTTAATATTGACTCATAAATTTTTTGTTTTGTATTCACTTTATAGCAACAGAGCACTATGTAAAAATTGTCATATTGTTCTCAATGCTTAATTTCATACTAAAAAATCAAACTTTCTTTCATTAACTTCACATTATAGCAAATGCTTACAATGAAGCATGATATATTACGTTCTACCCAGTAGCACAATCCATTCAAGAAACTTTAGTGCATATGAAAGTATCAGTCAATAACTCCACAAAGTCCACGGCAAAAACAAAATCAACAACATGCATGCCAAATTTGACTCACCAATCTACTATTCTAACCATCATTTGATAGATTAATGGCTACATTATCCATTACCTACTCCATCAAGTTCCAGCAGCAATTTAACCCACATTCTTCTTCACTCATTGTGTGGAAAAAAGAGAGACAACAACATTACCAGAAATGCTCCCAGATTAGCTGTGCAAAGATGCCAAAAACGGAGAAAGTACTGAAGGCCCAGTCACCGATCAGCTAACAAAGCAAAATGGCAGCTCAATTTAGCAAGATGAAGGCTGAAACTGGTCCTCTATGCTACTGAAATGAAGGAGAAACAAGAGGAAAGAAGGCCATGGTTGAACGTCATCTTCACTGGTCAGCTCCCACAACAAGATGACAGCTAAATTTACGAAAATCAAGCTCAGATTTGGGGGCAGATTGTATGCAGGGGAATGAAGGGGAACAAAACCCATCTGTGAACTTAGTCTAAGAAGAAAGAAAGAAGGTCTGACGGGTTAAGTGTGAGGCCCCGTATCACCAATTTAAAGTATAAATTGCAAAATCCCATATTTGCACAAAATTATTTTATAAATTGAGTTTGAAATATTTGAAGTTCGTATATCAATTGTGAGACCCCGATTTTTCCCAATTTTTGGAAAACCTTAAGTAATGCTAATTATAGTCATTATGGTTTACCAAAGTGTTTATATGGTTTATTTTACTTCACAAAGTGTTTTGTTTTGACTATTTTGTTTTACACGTCTAGAAACCCTAAATTGGAACTTAAACCCTAGTTTGGATTCGTAAAACCCTAGTTTTGAAAATGAATATAAGTTTTATGTCCAACTACGAGTTTATTACCCCTTGGATTTTATGTGTGTTAATGCATGATTAAGAGCAGTGATTAAGGTTCCTAGGTGATTAGTGGCCTAAATAAGTGTGATTAAGCTTTGATAAACTAAGTCGAATTAAGCATCTATGGAGTGATTGATAGAAAAGGAAATTTCTTGGGCAAGGGTGAAAATAACCTAAGTTGTGAGGTTTAATTGGTATGACAATTTTGACCAACTTTGACCAAAGCCTAAATATCTAAGTGATGATAACCTTTAGCCATTTTATGGCTTCAAAGAGCCGGCCAAACCAAGGAAAACAAGAGGAGAAAAAACCGTGGAAAGGGGAGGAGAAAAGAAAGGAAAGAAAAGAGAGGAAAAAGGGAGAAAAAACAAGAGGAAATCTTGTGTTCCAACCACCTAATCTTGAAGTTGAGCTAGGAGGAAGTGGATTAACTTGGGAGCTTGCAATTTCATCAAGAACATAAGCCAAGAAGGTATATTTCCCCTTTATATATAAGCTGGAAATTGGTTTACTTTGATGAACATGATGGGTTTGTTCTTGTTTTGGGTTAATTCATGATCACTGATAGCTTTTGAGATGATTCTACGGATTGGATTAGTTGATTTCTATGTGTTTATACCTAGCCATGAAAATTAGTTAGGGTTAGGATTAGGGTTCTTGATTTCAAGATTCATAGTTGGGAATTGATGTCTATGCTATGGTTTAGAATAAATTGGGGCTTGTTCTTGCTTGATATAATCTAAGCTAGTTGATTTCTTGGTCCAAGAACTTCGGTTACCAAGTGCTTGATAAACTGATTGTGGTTTTGTGATGCTTTGATGATGGAGTTAATTGTTGTGTTAGCTTGTTAAATACCTTGGCAAATGATGGAAATGACTTTAAAGGATTGATAGAAGAAAATGCACCAAATCTGAAAATTTGCAGGAAAACAGGAATGGAAATCAGTCCACTTCCTGAGGTTACTGTTCACTGTAGAAAATGAATTAGCATCCGAGCCTTATACCGTTAGAAAGCCCTATGAACCTAGTTTTAAACACCATTGACGGAGCTTGATTTCGATTTTCCTACATTGAGTTATGACTGTTTTCCCGAGACTGTTCGACCAACCTGCAGTTGTCCCGACAGGTTTCTTGCTTCCCTGAGATTTGCTATTTCGACCCTGCTCTAGTGTGATTTGATTCTCGACCTCTTCATGAAAGTTGTAGCCTGTTCTCTTAGCTTCAAAAAGGTACCTCGTGCACTTCAATCCAACACTCGTACCATGATTTATGATCAAAATGGCAAAAGGTGTCAAATCTACCTTTCACACCTTCTAGTGTGTGTTTTCCGTTTGAATCTAGTGTCGTCCGTTTTGGTTCGAGCGCCCCTGCATGTGCTCTCTTTGCTGTTTTGAGTGATTTTAAGTGTTGTTTTGGTTTGAGTTGATGGTTATATACATTGGTTGTGCATGGGACTTCGAAGGTGATCGAGGGTGACCAAGGCACGTGGTGAGTGTCCCAACCTCTTTTAAAATGGAAAATCTTATTATTGTTTACAAATGAATGTTTTGATGAAATGATTGGCTAGTAATTATAAGGAAGTGATTTACCACTATTTCCAAGTAAAACGCTTTTACAAGTGAAACCATTTATGAAAAGTTTATGAATGTTCAAACCCGTTTTAAGTTAAATATTTTACTATTATGTGAAAATGACTTGTGAAATGATTTACTCGACTTATATTTGCAAAGAAATGAGTTTGTGAGTGTTCCTTGTATGTTGTGTGAATTACATGCCTACGCGATGAATACTTGATGTTACTTGACTTCATAAGTGTGAAATACTTGTTTCTAGGCAGTGTGTACCTTATCGACCTCTAACCGGTATTAGTTCAACTTTTACTTTCCATCATTTTTATATTACTTGCGCATGATGTAGGCCATGTGTACTTTTACCACATTGGCTGAATAAGGCCTTTCCCCTTCGTTATCGCCTATTCGAGGCCGGACTGGTGGGTAGGTTGGTACTTAGAACGGTATGGTATACTCGAGTATTACCTTTGGAGGGATAAAGCGATGGCCGATGAACTAAAGGGATTGCTCGGAGTTATAAGGTGAAGTGGACCAGTGAAATAGCTCCAAGTGAGCGCTGTATCCTTTTATAATTGATTTAATGGTTATGAAGCACTGATCACCTAGTTGAGACAATCCAAGCAAGTCTCCTCGTGAGCACTGATCTCCGAAATTGGGTCCCAGTATTGTTATCTCCCTAGTTGAAAAGTGTGAGTGTGCTTGATTATTTGCCAAAGAGTTTGTGTGATGAAGTGAATTATTTCGTGAATTGTTTTCGTCTTGCAAATTTCTAGTGAAAATACTCTTCCGTGATTTCAAAGATTTGAATGTTCCAATGTTTTGTACTCGATAAAATAGTGAAATTCTAAAATATTTGTTTTCTAACCTCACCGAGTTTTAGCTCACCCCAAAATATTTTGTTTTACCCCCACAGGCTCGTGATGAAGAAAGGCATGTGAAGTGATCCATCTTACATTATGACTGCTTCGGATTATCTCTTGTATTGTCTATAATCTTGAACTTTTTTGGTGTACTTGGACTAGCTGGAAATGTAATTATTGTTTGGAGATCCCGTTGAAATTTTGGTTGAGTTGTAAATTATATTGTGGAGAACTTGGGTTGGATTCACTTCTTGGGATGTGCTTGTGGACTTTAGCTTGTGTGCTTTTGAGTTTTAGAATTGTAATTATTATGTATTAGAGTTTTAAATTGTAATCAATTGAGGTCGTAGTGAGTCCTGCAGGCGGGTCCGCTAACCCTCCTGCCTTGGGGAAAGTGGGGCTGTCACATTAAGTGGTTTTGCTTGATCGATTTCTTTTTGTTAAGTTTTAAGAACAAAACGACATCGTTTCATACACTTTCAATTAACCGCACAAAATTTTGGCCTGCCCGCCTTTAATTTCAAAGTCTTACTGAAAGTTCCTCAATGTTATATTTGCCACGCTTTCTTTGTGTCCAGGGTGTATTGCACGTCTTTAGCTATTTAGTAAACACGTCTTTGCTATCTTTTTTCTTTTTTTCCTTTCATTAATCTCATCTATCATTAACAAATGCATTATTTTCATTTTTTAAATTTTTTTTTATAATTTGTTTCTTTTGGATAGCTGAAATTATGTATTATTTTAGGTGATTAATTGCATTATGACTTACTATATACATAATGAGCAAAGACTCGTGTGAATGTCTTTGTAAGATAGATTCATTCACTTGTTCCACTCTCATACAACTTATGACTAGAGGTATGAAACTAAGTGATTCAGGTAGGTTTGGGTTGATCATAGTTAGGTAATTAGTACAATTAGGTATGTTAGATGATTGTTAGGTGTTTTAGTGAGTGCTCATAGGGCACTCGTTAGTAGGGGTGTGAATCGGAATCGAATTCGGTAATTCGGAACTTTGAATTCGGAAATTTTTAAAAAAATGGCACAAAGATTTTCGACCTATTTCGCTTTCGATTCCGGTAGTTCCGATTTCGATTTGAAATCGGAATGACTTCGGAATTCGAAATTCTACCGAATTGACCAAATTCATCTGCCATTGACAGAAATCGAAATCTAAATGAATAGTTTTAACAAAGAAACAGCTGGTAGTTTAAGGTATAATACTTTTAACAAAGAAACAGCTGGTAATTTATGCATAACATTTCACATTCTTATACATCCTGTTACCATATTTGAATTTTTTATTCCTTTATCATGTTTAATCATATCTATAGTTTAACACTAGTTTCTGTATATTTTCTCGTTCAAGAACATGTTAATGAATATTAGGACAGTATATATTAAGTTGTTGTGGAGAAAAGCCATAAATAGGCAAAAGCACCTAAGTACTTGGCTTAGGAAATTAAAGTTAGCAGGTTTCTGTAAATGTTCGCTATGGAGGATTAAAAGGCCAAAAACAGCTGGTAGTTTAAGATAGAACACTTTTAACAAAGAAACAACTAGTAATTTATGTATAACAAAGAAACAGCTGGTAATTACCAATTCAAAATCGAAATTTCCGATTTCAAAATACTTAAAACTGAATTCGAACCAAATTTGATGATATCGAAATCGAATATTTCGAAAATAACTTCCGAATTCCGAATTTTTGATTTCGAAATTCCGAATTCAATTCGAAATCGGTCGGTAATTCGAAAAAATTCGAAGATGCACACCCCTACTCGTTAGAAAAGCCATTATTTTTAAAGGGGTATGAATGCATGAATCTAATCAACCCACTATGGACCAACTAAATGGGTTTAATTGGGTACCAATTTCAATCATTCAGAATTGATGCACAGGTTCGGGTAGGTTATTAATAAGTGGATTTGGATTGGTCAACATAATTACAATATGACTGACACTCTTGCTTATGACATGTTAGTTAACTTTTGATAGTATATCAAAATCATCATCAAACAATAGTGTTTCAAATATTCAATAACTAAAATTTTAATTAATCCCACATGTTTAATTTAATATTTGTTCATTACATATATATGGCCTCAGTATATTTGTGTCTATTTTTAAGTGTGTATATAATAGGTTTTCAAAGTTGAGTTAAAATTGGAATAATCTATTTCTAATACAAATGAACTTTGCAATAATTTACTTCTAATATTATTCACGATAAACACATTAACCAAAAAAATTTAGGGGAAACTCTGCCAAAATTCTTCTAGAATTTTAGTTCTAAATATTCATGTATCTTTGGAGGTACGGTTTTTGTCCGCTTTCATTATCATTTCCATATTTATAAAATTTAGGGGTGGCACCCCTTCCCGTGTGTATGAAGTTTGCAAAAAAAAAAAAATTTACAATCAACTTACAAGTGAAAAAAATAAAACCTGTCTGATAGTAACAGCTTTCATTATTATTTCTGTGTTTATAAAATTTAGGGGTGGCACCCCTTCCCTTCTCGTGTGTATGAAGTTTTCAAAAAATACAAAAATTTACAATCAACTTACAAATCAAAAAAATAAAACCTGTCAGATAGTGACAGCATTTATTGTCATTAAATTGCTGAGGCATTTTGTGATGACTACATGTTGTCACAAACCATAGAACTAGTGATGACAAACATTGTTGTCATAGAATCTAACCCGTTAGTGACAACCTTGTCACTAGTACAATTTCCCGTGTTGGCTTTGTGTTGGTGGGACATGGTTAGTGACAGCATCAATGTGACGACATTAAAGTCGTCACTTAATACAGGGTCCTTCCAACTTAGCTGTGACGACTTTGAATGTCGTCACATCAGAGGCTGTTTTGTGACGAGTTTGGTGTAGTCACAGAAAAATTTGTCACAAATGGCTGGATTTCTTGTAGTGACATACTGGAATTTACTCGTTGGTTTGAAATACGGATAAGTGATGTTTTGATGGGGCTAAGTGCAGGATTTGGTTTTAATTAAATACGATAAAGAGTAAAAACACGAAGGAAATTACAGATTTTGAATGATAATAAGGTGGACTACATGTACATATTTTACATATTTTACATTATCAAGATTATAAATGCTGCATTTTGGCCTGGTTAGTAGTTGATTGGAATGTTTAATAGCTAAATTCAGGCTGCTTAATGGGGAAAACATTAGCAGTTTCCCACTTGAATAGCATTTGACTCCAAATTGCCCACCAACAACCAACAAGACTGTTACCACTGGTTTCAAGGCTTATACTTTCATATGTCAAGCATATGAATAAGACCTTTGAAGAATCCAGAGACATTTACTCAACAAATGCCTTACACAATGAATAAGCTTTTCTATAAGGAAAGGAAAAAGACACGAAACGAAGAGCAACATAAATCAAGTTAGGCTTGAAATAATTGCTCAATTACATATATATTGATGCGCACCAAAAGATAAAATTAACCAATAAACGTAATAGTTGTGTGTGTGTGTGTGCAGAATACATACATACATACATATATATATAGAGAGAGAGAGAGATAGAGAGAGAGAGAGAGAGAGATTTATATATCAGAAGGTTTAGTACCTACCTAATATTTTGAAAAAACCAAAGAAAATTTAATTGGAACAAGTGAAAAAATATTAGAAGTAATTTGAATCTATTAAAGACTTCTTTTAAATTAAAAGGTTCTATATTTTTGAAATTTTCTTCTTGAATTGCTTTTTAATAAATATTCTCTTTTTATATCATTATAATTCATTTTATCAATTAATTCTAAAAAGAATTGTTTATCATCTCTAGAAATAACATTTATACTTGAATATCCACATTCACAAATTCCAATACATTCACAACTATTTGCTGGAGGCTCATATTCTTCTTTAGAATTTTCTTGTAGTTAAAAAATTTTATCTTGTTCAGATTCTGTCTCAAAAATGCGATCAATAACATTCAATAATTGAGTCTTAATTTCTTCATCTAGTTGCAGAGTCAAAATTTATCTCTAACTTTACAATGTCTATTAGTTTTCACATTTGAAACAGACTTTAGAAGATGCTTGAGAAGATGCTTGTGTTCTAGTCTTGGTTTCACTATTTGAGTTTTTTTTTTGAAAAAGTTGCTCTATTGTTAATAAAAGAAGATTTAGATAGAGTGAAAGATCTTGTTTTATTCTTAGAGTAATTTGAATAAGAATTGGATTTTGAAGATTTTGAAGATTTTATTCTTCTTGTAGAAGGTGTTTCTATTTTTTCATATCCATATTGTTGACAGAAATATCCTAGTTCTCTTCTAGTTTCTAATCCTTTCTTTTTAATTTTTTAATTTTAATTTTAAATTTGTACATAAACTTAGTCCTTCTGAATTAATAAAATTTATCAAATCTTCATAAGTTAAGGTAGAGTAAGGAATTTCTCCACTATATATTCCTCTAATTCTTTGTCTAACTTTTTCAGCAAATAGTTTTGGTTATCTTGGCAAAAATCTTTCTTTCTAATAAGAATGATTACAATCTATTCTCAAAAATACTTTTGTTAAAAGCATATATTTATGCTATTGAAAATCATGTAATTTTGGACAAGTTAAATTAATTAAAATTTTAGAACTTCTATCTTGTAACTTATTTGGATCTCCAATAAAGTGTTTACAAGTTGCATAAATTAATGTTGCAACAGAATCTGGTCCTTTAGTGGCCATTTCTATTTTTTGACGAGCAACTTGAGTAGTACTACTACTTGCCGTATTAGTTATTACTTGTTTAGTGGCTGTTAAGCTATAGTTTCTATCTTCTTGACTTATATAATTATCCCACTAATTTTTTAACATTCATGAGAATCTAGAAAACTTAATGTGAACTAAACTATTTATGATTTCTGATATCATCTTAACAATTATTAAGTGTGTACAAATGCCGATTTAAAAATACTCATTGAAGAATTATTAAGTGTGTCTATGTGAACACACAAATAGTCCAACTATCTGTATCAGAAATAGTGCTACAAATTATGAATAAATTATTCCTAAGTTTTTATTGAACACCATATCATACACAGACACTATTGAGTATTTATTATCACTTAAAATATTGGGTATTAATAAAATATAAACCCCCATAAACCCCAAATTTATTGGATCAGATTCTCCAATATTATTATGTTTAAGAGATGCAAGATACACTTCTTTTCAGAATTCATTACTTGGTCTAGTTGAATCCAATTTAGAAACTGGTCTAGTTTATTTCAATTTTTATCCAAATTTTTTAGTAGACCTTTTAGATCCAAATATCCTAGCCTCCTTAATCTTAAATGTTGAAACTAAGAATACAGAATTTTTAGGAAATTCAAGATCTTTTGCTATTATATATAGAATTGTTTATAAAGTTATGAAAACTACTATAAATCCAAAAGCTTCAAATATGCCAGTTTGAGGAGAAACTATATTACTCAAAGCTACTTTAGAACACTCAAATATTTTTATTCCAAAGAGACTATCCTGGGAATCTATTACAAATAACTCTAAATGGAATTTAGAAAAAAATAATTACTCCAAAACATATACCAAGAGAAAATAGTAATATTAGCAATATAATAGAATTACTAGATGGAACGTTAGAAGAAGTTGACTAAATTAATACTAAATTAATTACTCCAAAACCTTCTACTTCTTCTATTAATACTAAATTAAATCTAGAAGAAGTTGACTTTAGACAAACTATTCCAAAAACCAGGTATAAACAAGAAGATGAAGAATTTGAATACTTTCCAACACAATCTCAAATGCATGTTGATAGCCAATTAAATGTTATTTCAAAAGAATTTGAATTAGATAAACAATATTTACAAAATTTATTTTCTTCAGATAAGAATAAGAAAAAGAAAGAATGGCATTTCAAAACATTTTCTAAAGAAGAAACCAAACCATCTAAAAGAGATTATTTCCAAGAATAAATAAAACTTGAAGTTCATTTAGATTTCATCAAATGGTTTGAATTTTATTGTCAAAGAAATAAAATTATAAATCCATTTTCACGGTATATAATAAACCCAATATTATATAAATATTGGCAAACTAGTTCAGGAAATTCTATTACTTCAACTCATCCCCCATTAGAAGAAATTAAAACAAAACATAGAAATTAGATTATTATAGTCTCTCCATTTAAAAATACTGCTAAAGAAAAGACTGTTCCAACTAATAAAGATATTGTAAGTGCAAATTTTGTTGCCTAAGACAAAAGACAAGAAAATTTGTGTAAATATTCAATATATTGAATTAAAAGAAAAGATTACAATCTCTGAAATTTCTTAAATCAAAGAATTAGTCCCCTAATTCTTTTCTTCAAATAATCTCAATCGAAGGGCCGAAGTGACTTGTTCTTCGATAAAAAAAAGACGTTTCCTACAATTTAGGTGTGAAAAATATATGATTTGATGATGAAGTTGAATCCTTTAATCTTCAAGCCTTCAACACGAACGGAAGGATTTGGTTTGACTTGATTTGGATTTGAATTATGGAAAAAAAACATTTGAGAGTTTGACAGAGTTTCTCTAGGACGTAGAGTTTTGGTGTGCTTTGATTTGAAAGGAGACCTCTACTTATAGCCAAAATTTGTAGGTTTAGGCTCCGTTTTGTAACCCAATTCAGCACTTAAACTTAATAGATTCAAATCTTGACATATTTAGATGCGTTTGATAATAAAAAATAGAGATCTGAACTAATTAAGTGGCACTGAATCTTTTACACAAAACTTACTTTCAAAAATAAGTGATAAGCTATTCATTTATCACTGAATGTAATATACATTCAAATGTATTAGATTTAGTATTTAACAATTCAATCACTTAATAAATTCAAACTTCAGATTTCAGAATTCAAATTTCAGTTTTCAGACTTCAGTTTATCAAGTGCACACTTAGTTTTTAAGAAAACCCTATAGAACCTTCCTTCATTTGGGTAACTTATAACTCAAGAAACCTATTTAATTTGAACTTTAGTAATAGGCCAACCCATATAGTCTATCATGAATTAATTAATCAATTAATCCACTTTAGTTTAAATGGGTATCATGAGTTTAATTTGATTTAATAACCCACAATTTGTGAGTCCCAAATATAATGGACTTTCATAATTTAATTTAATGAAGATCAATTTAATTTACTTAATCTTGACTAAATAAATTAAATAAAATTTCTTTATTTACAATGCCCCCACTTCAATGCTTGGTGAGGCGTCCTGTGATGGTCGTCGGAGACAAGGCTTGAAGTATGAATTTGTTACTTCAAAATTTCTTTATTTGGGAAGCCCATTTGTAACTTCTTGTCCCAAATGGTGGCCTACTGATTGAATAACCTCAAATGCATAGATGACTCCACTTTCTAAAATCATCAAGTTCTTCAACCGGTAATGTGTCAAAATAAGGAATTGCCAGAGTTGGTCAATTGCCTAAAACATCCAATCGGACATCAATGTATCAATTTGGCAACTGTTAAAACAAACAGTTGGAAACCACCAGCTTTTGAACCCAAGTTCACCATATCTCTACTATACATAAAGCGTCTTAGCATTAGCAATAGTGTTTCTCTTTGTTTGATTGTGGTTTCACTGCATATTTTGGTCTTCCCTGTCTATTCGCACGCCCTCACCTTTGCATGGAGCTGCTCTTCCTTCTTTCCCCAATTAAGCTAATTTGTTATTGGGCCATAATACCCTTTTCTCTTGGTTTCCTTGTGATTCTTTCATTGATTTTGTCCATTTTTGTCTATTTGCCTCTGCATTTCCCAATATGCCATGTGCTTTTTGTTCTTTTGTTCCTCGCAAAGAACTCCATTCTAGATTGTCCTCTTGCCAACCTTTCCTTCTATTGTGGACTGCCATGCACTGCTCTTATCTATGTTGGCATTTCACTTTCCTTCTATAAATTTCAGTTTGTCAGCATTTCCACATGTTCCCTCAAGAAAGATGCTGCAGCAACCGCTGTCCTCGCGCGTCTATTTCGCTTTCTGAATGCATGGCGATCGGCTTCCCCCTCCCGTTTTCTACACTCTTCCCCCATTGTGCCTATGATTTTTCCTGCTCCACCGCTGCACTTAATGATGAGCTGAGGTTTCAGACAGCAGCTAAGTCTATGCTTATCCCACTTCCATTTAATGCTGATGTGAAGCTCCAGGCTCCTTTATCAATAGTTTTGCCACCTATTGGCTATTGCTTCTGCTCTTTTTGAGATTGTTTCTTCGATTCTTGTACTTGCCAGTGCTTTCAGCCCATGAGCGACACTGATGATCATTGCTTCTATCTCGCTCTGTTTTCTCAGCCTTTCAACTCTTTCTTCTTCCTACTCTCTACAGTCCTCCAGCTCTCCTTTGCGAACACATCTTCAGCTCCTCTTTTCCCCTCCTTCTACTCTTCCTGCAGTCTTTTGCTTACAGTAAGCCTTTTTAACCTTCTTATCTGTTTTGTTTTGCTTACCACTATAGTAATGCTGCACCTTCTGTTCCTAATGAACCTTTTTAAATCCTTTTTAGCTCTTTCCCCTGGTTATTTACTGCACTTATGCGCTTGAATCCATTGCGTGCTTTTGTCAGTTTTTTTAAGCCTATGCACGTTCTTACTCTTCGTCATTTACACCTATTGCTTTACTATACTCTTGCTAGCTGTGGCAGAAAGCCCTCCACAAATGCTCAATTCATTGTGTGCTTACATCCTCTTCCCTGTTTTCGTTTCTCCATCCCCTATTGATATTGATGCTTAATGTGGATATCCATCTGACTGCACTTTAAATACGCTTGATGCATTTATTTCTATTGTACATATGCTTCCTTGCTTTCTCTCACTGTATTAAACGTCCAATCCTTCTGCTTATGATTGAACTCTCCTTTAGTTATTCCTTGTTCTTTTTGTTTTCTCCTACTGATATCTTTGTTCTTTTCCTACAATCGTGCAAGTTTCCTGCCATTCGCAAGTTTAAGATACTTTTGTCACCAGCCTTTTGCGACTCCCTTACGTTAATAGTATCCCTTATACATTATATTACTGCTCCCTCTGCATGCATGTCACTAATGCAGGCCTCTGTGTGTTGTGTTTTCCCCCGCTTTCACCTATTTTCTAATTTATTGCTTTTTATTTTGCCTTATTTCCTTTGCTCTTAACGGCAATTTGTTATTCTTATTATGATTTATTCCAGTGGATAAATTATATTCCCTTATGTTATCCTTTTTATTCTTAGGTTCCTTCATTCTGCCTCCCATTTTTGCCCCTGATGATGCATCCATTGTGTCCTGCAAGTGTACTTATGCCGCTTAAAGTGAACTTTTATGTTTTGGATTCTTTCATCCATTTATTTATACAATTTCAGTGATACTTTGTTGTATTTATTTTATGTTGTTTGGTGTTTTATGCATTTTCAACAATTCGTGGTGATTCTACTTTTCGTGCCTTCGTTTTCTGCTTACTAACTTTACAGCTTCGGTTATTTACTTACTTCCTGCTTTGAGGCCTTCCAGGATTTTTGTTCCCACTCTCCCCTTTTGTTTTTCTTCATCATGCATATAGTTCTTCATCGATTGTAAAGATTGAAGTATGTATATTACCCTATAATCATTAGATGATCTCCTTTTCCTACCTTATATTACAATTTAACCATGCTTTCTGCCTTCCTTCCTTTTATGTTCCTTGATAGTGTTAGCCTTTTTCCATCTCACATTTTGTACTTCTCTTCTTTGTTTGCTCTTGTTGCAGGCTTCTCTTCCTGTTACATACTCCCTAGGTATTACCTTCTTTTTCTCACCTTCTTGTTTTGTGAATTCTGTGTTCTCACAAACATTTTGCTCACTCTTTTGATTCATCTCTTCTTCTGTTGCCATTTTTTTGCTTCTTCTATCTCTGTTAGATCAGCATCCCCATTTTTGTTATCTCATATATAGTTTTCCTATTTTGCATTTGAGCCTTGACATTAGTTTCCTGTATACTTCCCAGGTGCCTGCCACTGTTTCTTGCACAAAAGCAAGTGTTTTTGCCCCTCTTACCATTCAGGTATTGATAAATATTTTCACCCCTCTTGCTATTTTGTTTTCCTTATAAGTCATTTGTATGCACTTTTTTAAGACCAGTTCCTTCATTCTTCTCCCTGCTCTTTATCTGACTTTATTTTCTGCTCCTTTCTTATTCAACTCTTTATTTTAATTAATTCACTCTTTGCTGAATTCTATTAACTTCGCTTGTGCATTAGCAGTTCTACGGATTTCTTATACTCTCTTTAGTGCAAGCTACTCGATTTTTTGCTCTGTCAAAGTTACATAGTGCTATGGGTTGAAAGCGCAAATTCCTTTCAGATGATGAGCAACGTATAGAGAACAACCGTCGTGCTCGAGAGAGATACGTGAGAAAAATAGCAAAGAGGGAGCAGCAAAGGCAACAAATTGCTGTTGATCAGCCTACGCCCAATCCAGTTCCCCTTGGTGCCCCTCTTTTTGAAGTTGATGCTCCTCTTTTTGATATCCTTGTTCATAGTGATAGATCGCTATGTAAGGAATCAAGGAGATAAACACAGCGGAAATTTAAAATTTTTGATTCCTTTAATAGATCGTCCTTTGATTAAATCCATGTAATATAGAGATAGTTCAAGAAGATTACCTCAATCCATGAAGACCTCCTTGGACTTGGTGGAGATTTGATGCAGAAGATGGCAAAGAGATCCATATAGCCGTACATGCGTCCGGCCTCTAATGGTGATCCACACGAACCTTCTTAGTTAGAACCTCCAAGGTCGAATTAGCTTAAGCTAGATTAGTGCTAGCTATTGCCAAGACAACCACACACAAGTCTATTGAGATAGTTCCAATTTTTCACCATGAAAAATTCATCCCAAGATAAGAAATAAGAGATGCTATTTTTCCCTTATTTTCTTGAACGAATTTTGGGTATTTTTCTCTCAAGATTTTTCTCAAAAATCTCACAAGACAATTTTGTGTGATGATCCTCATGCTAGCAAAAGCTTAGTGAGTATTTATAGACAAATAAGTTGTCAAATCCTTATGGAAACCTGAAATCAGTTTCCAATAAGATTTAGCTTCCTAATTCTAATACAACTCTTGTATTTGGAAGACTAAAACTCCTTATGGAAACCTGAAATTAGTTTCCAATAAGATTTAACTTCCTAATTCTAATACAACTCTTGTATTTGGAAGACTAAAACTTATTTGCACCATAAGTCCCTCAAGTTTAATTTGTCTCACAAATCAAACTATAAGTTATAAAACTTATCTATCAAGTCCCACTTGAAATTCATTTAATCTAGTTAAGAAAGTTCTTAATGTGTGTGACCCATTAGGTTCTCATATACGTTGGCAATAAGTATGAGCTATACATTCTTAATAAATAAGAACTAGATAAATTAAAACTCCTTTTAATTTATCACTGATTCCACTAATCAATCAACTCATACTTATAGATCAAGATTGGTATCTAGCAATACATCATGACCACCCAAGTAATGAGAAAAGTCAAGTGGATGACTTTACCTTTCAAGAACGCTTATAATGTAACTAATATCCTTTTACCACACTTATCTCACATTAATCTTGGAATAAGTTGTGCCTATTCCATTGTGTGATTAATGCTCTTTTCTCTTGTACCAAAATATAACTCCAATGAAGAAGTTCTTAGAAACACTTTCTAAGACTTTCCACTTAGCTAAGATTTCGAAGTTATACTTCTACAAGTGGCCAAACACGAGATAACTCCTCTCACATAAGAGGTAAATCCTTATAGGTTATTCACCATCTTTCCATACTTCAAAGATACACCCATTTGCTAATGATGTGAGCATTCCCTTTTACGGAGCAATCATATAACAAAGAAAGTATAACTATCCATATTCAAGATACCATGATAACCTTAAGTCTAAGAATCATTTACATAAATGTTACTTAGAGATTAATCCTTTGGCACTTAAAGGATGTCTCTATGTGGATCAATCTAGTGAACTTGATCATACCATCAAGCACCCATATACTTGCTTATGTGTCTTACACACCATAGTAGATGAGGCCTACTACTTCTCATATAGAAGTGGCATAGTATATGCTAGTCTAGCCGTATTAACAATACCCTTTCTTGTTAATAATATGACTAGAGATATTTAAGAATAAACATTATTTATAATCGAATGAACCTCACCATCATAACTCTTATGATTTCATCGATTAGGTTTATTCTAAGGGTTTTATCATACTTATATGAAAATATAAGCAATCAATATGATAAAGATGTCATTTATTATTACATAAATAGTTAAAGTGTATAATAAACCCTAGAAGTTGATTGACTTTAGGGCATATACACTAACAATCTCCCACTTGCACTAAAACCAATCACTCACAAGTTAAAAACCAAATGAGCAAACATGACTATCATGTTTTCTTTAAGATAAGTTTAGTAAACGGATCAACTATGTTGTAATCCATGGGTACTCCTTTTAATCTTCACTTTTAATTCCCACCAATGATTTCATCAAATCATGTGAAACTACCTTAACAAATATGTGGATCTGTGATGAGACATTGGTTCCTTTGTTAGGACAAATTCTATTATAGTCTCAACATAAGTTGAAGGACTTCTAATAGAATGAACCAATTCAAACCCAAATATGAACTTGTAGATTCACATGTTTCCTTTTGCCACTTCTCAAGTAGCATTTGTTAAGGTTTAATTGTAGAAATTTAGTTGTGTTTCACTTGAAACTCTTTCAACACATAGCACTGACATTATGAATGTATGCATAATTACTTGCAAATCTTTTCTGTAGGAAAGTTTACAAGTGCATTCTCGAACTTTCAATTTTAAACTCTTTATGGACCAAAGGAGACAATGAGTTTAGTACAATGAAAGGATTATTCTATATAATATAGATAAGACCCCTTCTTAGATTACTCCATGCTAAACATTTTAGTATCTTATCTAAGTACTTAAAAACTTAAGCAATCATATCTATCAATATAGACCTTCACTCTAAAGGTAGATTGCCACTCCTTTATATCATGAAGGAAGTCTTGGATAGCTACACCTATAATTTTGGAATATAGGCATACCATTTCAATGTATCATATATCAATTATTTATGATGCATGAAACCAACAATAGCTCCCACTAAATCAAATATAAGTACAAGGCCATCCATAGTTTTGATAAAATCAAACTCTTTGATTATTTCATCAAAATGGATGATACCACTTTTAGAGATTTGCTTTATTGGCACAGTAGATGTAAAACCTTTAAATTGTGTCACATACACAATTATTTGTTGTTTCCATTTAAGAAAAATGGTTTTAGCATCTATTTGCCATACCATAACTCACAGTTAAAACAAGCAAGTAAATCTAAATGAATTTAAGCATATTGATTAGTGAGAAGGTTTCTTTAAAGATAATTTCTTATCTTTAATAGTGACCACTCTACCAACCAAACTCTATAGGTAACATTTTACCTTCCATATTAGTCTTTACTCTAAAGACTCTTTTGCAGCTAAAAGGTTTTTAAACCTTTAGGTGAATTGACTAAGGTCAATACCTTTCGTCAAATATGGAATCCATTTTAGATTCATGGGTCTCAACCATCTCTATAAATTATAAAAGTATTCATAAATCATTTAAAAATGCATGATCAAATATCATGATTTTTTATAAGAAATTTATATTTCTAAGATTTATGAAACCCTTATTTTAGGAGCTTTCGCTGCGCCTCATCATCATGAAATGCAAGCCCCAATTCTATGCATTTTGTTCAACTTGCTTTTGTGATACTTGAAACTATTTTAAGTTTTAAGTTCCTTCTTTCTCCCACTACTTTATCTAGAATAAATCATATACCTAGAAAATAGTAGTTTTAGAACTAAAACACTTTTATTCTTGAAGATGATAGAAATATAAAATTCTTGGAGAAAATAAGAAAATTCTAGCATATGTGATAAGAAAAATTTAAACCAAATGAAATAAGAAGAACGGATTTGCTCTTCTTCTTTTTGGCCGTCCTTTTCTTTTCCTTTAGTTCTCAAGAATACTTCACAAAAGGTTTTAATCAGATCTTAGCTCCACTTTATCCGATTATGGATGCTCACTTCATAAGTAGCACAATCCAAATTTTCACAAAATTTGGATTCCTTAACACTCCATATCTCATATGGTACACTTTGAACAAATATATTTTTGGAACAAGATTTAGTGTATAAGAGACAATTTTATGTAGGACAAAACCCCAAAACCATTTTGGTAAACTTGCATGGGACATCTCATCTCATGAGATATAATTCTTTATCTAGATTACACAATAATAATTGAGATAACTAGAAAAATTATTTTACTTGAGAATCACATTCTCCTTTAGTTAATTTTAAAACCCTTAGATTAGGTATTCTTCACCTTGATCAAATCATGGTGTTCCAATACTTTACCATGGCTCAAGTATTCTTCACCTTGATCATATTTAGGTGTCCTAGTACTTGACCAGTTGTTTCTCTACTTTATACTTAAACCTCTTAACTTCTCAAAATCTTGGATTAGTACCTTAAAGATACATATATCCATTTTGAGTTGTTATTAGTAAAAGTAATAAAATATGAGAAATAATCTCTAGTATGAATTGTTAATCTTCCACATACATCATAATGTATGGATCCTAACAATTCATTAAATCTTTTCATAAAAGATCAAATTAGCCTTTTATTAGTGAATAAGGCTCATATGTCTCAAATGATTCATAATCAAATGAGCCAAATCATCATGCGATTTGAAAAATATGTTTCTTATTCAAAAGACTAATTTCCAAATGTTAAAGATGGTTTCAAATTATCTAACATCATATTGAGAAATGGACTTTCTTTTATTTTAGAAAATAATAACATTTATTAAGTTCTAAAATAAGTCCATTAGTTAATCTCAATTATAATCTCAAAAATAAAACTTTCACAAAATTGTATTTTAAAACCATGCATTGAAAGCTTGTACTATAAGGCTAGTTCTTTAAAACTCTTAACTTATCAACTCTTGATAAGTAATTACTTTTAGTCAACATTTGACTAATAGTGTATGACAAAACTTTGATTGATCTAAATTTCTTAATATAGTCAATCACTCTCTAATAAATTAATATTTAATTAGAGATATTTTTGGCATCTTGTAATAGAATTATTGCTCAAGGATTTCATACATCTTATACCTTGATTATTCATCATTCAACTCTTGAGATGTATAACCATGGTGAAAGAAATTGAAATCTTATCTAGTAAAGGAGATTTAGGAAGCATTTATGACATACTATCATCATCTCCTCTTACCTATTATAAGCAATTTTTATTAATTCCATTACATCTTCCCTTATTGGAAGTGCTAAGGTTTTAAATGACATAGCCAATTTTTCTTGAGAACTTTTCTCAATTTTAACTTGCCAATCCAAGTAATTAAAAGTACCAATTATATCGAGAATAATATGCAATTACTCATAATTTCTACAACGGACGTAAAGATAAAAGAGAATTGCTATTTATGCAAAACAAAACCAAGTAAAATGACATAAAATTAAATTTGGTTTTGCTCCCACTATTTTATTCAAATCTATAACCATCTTATATAGATTTGAGAATTTCAAAAATTCCTAGTAGGCTAGAATCCCATTTAGTTATTTTGATCTTGAGTATGCTCAACAAATCAAAATAATTTCAATAGGTAGGTACTCATTACCAATTATAACTTTTGTAACTTCTAGATAGTTGAGTTATCAACTCTTGATAAATCACATCATATGTGTCACCCAACCTTTGCCTCTAAAATTTTATGACCTTGAGTGTACTCAACAAGTCACAAATTTTAGTTAAGTCATACCCATTGTTCCGAGATCTCATCTCATAGTTAAAACTTCTCATGGTAGAGCAACCTTGAGTGTACTCAACAAGTTAACTCGAACATAATTTCATTTTAACTATAACAATGGAAGGCAACTTAAGTTTAGACTTAATATTTGAGTAGAGGGATTTTATACATGGTATTCCAAATTGGTCTCATCAAATATATATATATATAGCATGCATATCCATTCATCAATGTAAATAAATAAATAAATATACTATAATTAAACATGGATGATTATGGACTTTTATTCCTACACTAGTTTCCTTGAGCCAAAAGGAAACTAGATGGTCAAACTAAGGGACGAAATACATCTCCATGCCCGTGCGCTTTTGTATGTTCACCATGGTGGAATTGGTACCATCTCCATCTTCTTTGTACATTACAAATGTAAATCTATTCTAAACATTTTAGATCCTCACCCTCTCCCTATCCCAAATATAGTACATTACATAATATTGGGAGAAACCTTGAATTACATTCAAGGGGAGTGAGATGAGAAGAGAATTTACATTGAGAATATATAGAGAAGGCAGGACACACAGGCCCTATTTCAAAAATATCAAAACCAAATCATACATACATTCAACCATTCACAATCACATTGGCCTTAGTCCATAATCATCCATCATGCATTCATAAAATACAATATTAAATGAAAGCATAAATATTTATTTAGTTCCAATCATGTATCATTCTATGCACAAGCCTTTAATCTCAAAAGGCTTCAATTCAAGAGGTTTAAAAATTAATTGAATCAAATTCAATTTGAAAATTTCTAATTTCTGGAATTCAGTTTTAGCGACAGAAAAATGTCTTTAGCGACAAAAGTTCTTCATAAGAAAACTGTCGCTAAAACCTTTAGTGACGCTATTGCAGACAGCATCCTTTTTCCTTCATTTTTTTTAATTTCCAGAAAGATTAAACACAAGAAGAATTTTTTGGCAATACTAATGATTTGGAAACTATATTTTATTCATAATAAAAAGTAGATTCAATTTCCAAATCACTTTAGAAACCAATGCTAATTTGGAAACTTATATTTCTTAAGGAATCCAATTTCTTAAGGAACATTAAATAGTGTCCAAATTTCTTTTCAATTCCTTTTGTTTTAAATTATGGAAACCACATTCTAATCTCATTAAAATGATTTTCCATACTTTATAAGCATGATAAGAAACTTTTCACAATCGAATGACCATCCAAGTCAAAATTAGGAATTTCTAGTCTAACTAGAATCTCCTAATTCACTTATTTTTGGAAATTTTCTTTTAAACCATTTTAGATCTCAATTACAAACTTTAGATCATTGTCTTAATTTAATCTTATTAAATTAGAAAGTTTCTAAAGGTATTTGAACACCATCCAAATTTAATCTTATCAAATTGAAAAGTTTCCAAAGTTGGTTTACTTCTTAATTCTAGTCTCACTAAAATTGAGTAAGTTTCTAAAACTTAATTGAACAACTCATTGTCCAATTTTGATTTCTAAAATTTCCAGAAAACACCTTAATTCTAATCATATTAGAATTATAGGAAATTTCCATACTAATTTAGAAACCCAAACGAAAAGGAAATCAATGACCAAATCCCATTTGTTATTTGAAACTAACTTGTTTCTTGAATTTCCTTTACTTAGAAAATTTCCAGCAATTAGTACGAAGGAAATCCCTACACCAACTAATTGATGCAAGAAAAATAGTACGTCGTTGAATGTGATGATGAAAACCCGTGACCAATCACTTATGATTAACCTGTGGATTTTCACCCTTAACATGGCCAAGGACTTCTTATTCTTTCCGTTGTTACTATTTTGCTTGAAAGCTTCAACCACTTCATGAATTTTCGTACGATGAAAAACAATTTTTCAAGAAAATTCATTCCATGAAAAATTATTAAATCTTTGAAACCTTTTCAAAAATTTATTTTTCATCAAAAGTATATTTTTAAAACTCTTGAATCGCACATAATCAAATCTAATTTGACATACATGACAACTAAATAAACAAGTTACATGGTTTAATCAAAGTTGGCTCTGATACCACTGTAAGGAATCAAGGAGATAAACACAGCGGAAATTTAAAATTTTTGATTCCTTTAATAGATCGTCCTTTGATTAAATCCATGTAATATAGAGATAGTTCAAGAAGATTACCTCAATCCATGAAGACCTCCTTGGACTTGGTGGAGATTTGATGCAGAAGATGGCAAAGAGATCCATATAGCCGTACATGCGTCCGGCCTCTAATGGTGATCCACACGAACCTCCTTAGTTAGAACCTCCAAGGTCAATTAGCTTTGCTAGATTAGTGCTAGCTATTGCCAAGACAACCACACACAAGTCTATTGAGATAGTTCCAATTTTTCACCATGAAAAATTCATCCCAAGATAAGAAATAAGAGATGCTATTTTTCCCTTATTTTCTTGAACGAATTTTGGGTATTTTTCTCTCAAGATTTTTCTCAAAAATCTCACAAGACAATTTTGTGTGATGATCCTCATGCTAGCAAAAGCTTAGTGAGTATTTATAGACAAATAAGTTGTCAAATCCTTATGGAAACCTGAAATCAGCTTTCCAATAAGATTTAGCTTCCTAATTCTAATACAACTCTTGTATTTGGAAGACTAAAACTCCTTATGGAAACCTGAAATCGCTTCCACAAGATTTAACTTCCTAATTCTAATACAACTCTTGTATTTGGAAGACTAAAACTTATTTGCACCATAAGTCCCTCAAGTTTAATTTGTCTCACAAATCAAACTATAAGTTATAAAACTTATCTATCAAGTCCCACTTGAAATTCATTTAATCTAGTTAAGAAAGTTCTTAATGTGTGTGACCCATTAGGTTCTCTCATATCGTAATAAGTATGAGCTATACATTCTTAATAATAAGAACTAGATAAATTAAAAATCCTTTTAATTTATCACCGATTCCACTAATCAATCAACTCATACTTATAGATCAAGATTGGTATCTAGCAATACATCATGACCACCCAAGTAATGAGAAAAGTCAAGTGGATGACTTTACCTTTCAAGAACGCGTTTATAATGTAACTAATATCCTTTTACCACACTTATCTCACATTAATCTTGGAATAAGTTGTGCCTATTCCATTGTGTGATTAATGCTCTTTTCTCTTGTACCAAAATATAACTCCAATGAAGAAGTTCTTAGAAACACTTTCTAAGACTTTCCCACTTAAGATTTCTGAGTTATACTTCACAAGTGGCCAAACACAGATAACTCCTCTCACATAAGAGGCGGTAAATCCTTATAGGTTATTCACCATCTTTCCATACTTCAAAGATACACCCATTTGCTAATGATGTGAGCATTCCCTTTTACGAAACAATCATATAACAAAGAAAGTATAACTATCCATATTCAAGATACCATGATAACCTTAAGTCTAAGAATCATTTACATAAATGTTACTTAGAGATTAATCCTTTGGCACTAAAGGATGTCTCTATGTGGATCAATCTAGTGAACTTGATCATACCATCAAGCACCCATATACTTGCTTAGGTGTCTTACACACCATAGTAGATGAGGCCTACTACTTCTCATATAGAAGTGGCATAGTATATGCTAGTCTAGCCGTATTAACAATACCCTTTCTTGTTAATACTATGACTAGAGATATTTAAGAATAAACCTTATTTATAATCGAATGAACCTCACCATCATAACTCTTATGATTTCATCGATTAGGTTTATTCTAAGGGTTTTATCATACTTATATGAAAATATAAGCAATCAATATGATAAAGATGTCATTTATTATTACATAAATAGTTAAAGTGTATAATAAACCCTAGAAGTTGATTGACTTTAGGGCATATACACTAACACGCTACTATCTGCATTGGCAAATAATTGTATATGTTTTGAAATACCTATTCTCCCTTTTTGTCATCAAGCCTCTGTTGGTATAACTTCAGAAACTATGAGCATTGATCAAAGTATTGCTCCCGCTTTCTAAATTTCATGGTTCACTATCTCTTCCCAGTTTTTGAACATTGATAACAAATTGTTAGCTCGTTCTCCTTTGTTGTTAACAGTTCCTTCATCAAATGTCGATTCGCTCTATGAAGATATTTTCCCTTTCGCACCTTCTACAAGTAATATTGACTCTTTCAGTCTTGCTTCTGGTAGGATTAAAAACTATCCTTCCGTGTTCATGCAATCATATGAATCTAACATTCTCATACAAGCTATTTGAATGCATTTCCACTCCCCCTATCAACTATACATGCTTTTACTATCTTGACTTATTGTCAATACTTCTTTCGATGCACTTCCTCTCTGACACCTTTCTATTAATACGAAGATAAATCAGTGATCAAAAGCACATCTGACCTGCATAATTTTTATCTTTTTTATACTCTTTGTCAGCTAGATTTGTCTCCCTTTTCTCTACCTAGGTTCAATGCCCCAAAGAAGAAAAACCCCGTTAATTGAACAGATCCCCTTCAACCAAGTGTATTACCAGATGTTCCAAACTATACCTATTGTCGTGCTAAGCGATTCTTTATGGAACCACCTAAGTTTTGTTGTTCTGGTGGAGAGATTCCTTTGGTTGAAACCAAAATGCCAGACAAACTGGTCCAACTTTACGAAGCAAGTACACTGGAGTCTAAGGAGTTTCGCGAATGCATTAGAAGCTACAATAATATGTTTGCTTTTACATCTTTGGGAGTTCACTATGACAAAGATCTTAGCAAGAGGACTAATGGTATATATACATTTAGAGTTCAGGGTCAGATACACCACTTCTTGAATCCATTAGTTCTTCCACAAGGTGAGAAAGTATCGAATATCCAGTTGTATTTCTATGACACACAACATCAGATAGCAAACTGTATGGCCATCTCTAGCAAATTCAGAATGGAGATTCTGGTTGATAATCCTTATTCTGCTTTTTTGAGGAACTTGACAGAGCTACGAGATATTGAGGATTACAAGGTTTCACTCAAATGTGACCCCAGTGTCAACCAAAGAGTATACAATCTTCCAGCTGTCTCTCAAGTAGGCGCAGTTTGGTGTGAGAATGATGCTAGCATCGATGATACTAGCAGACATTGAAATTTATACTAAAACAAGAAATAAGGAAATACTAAAACAGTATTACGGATATTATGACGCATTGCAGTAGCCACTTATATTTGCTAGAGGAGAAACTGGATGGCATAGAAACATCTTGCGTGTCCAAAAATCAGACATCCTACCTCAGTCAAATACAACTTGTGAACAAGAGAATCTCGTGTCACTTCAGAATTGCTCAAGCATAGACGAAGTCTTATCTGCTGAGGAAAAAGGAATGAATGTACTTCTACTATCCTCATATTTTCCACTTTAAATTTTGTTCCCCTTTTTTGCTACTTTTTAAAATATTATCTAACATGTTACAGCAAGTAAAAAGAAGAAAACAAAGAGACCAACCGTTTCATGCCGAGAGTACTATGCGTATAGATTTTAGATCAGAGATGGTGACAAAACAAATTTACTGTGCATTGCAAGACTACTGCAACAATACTCAGTGGATGACTATGTCAAATTGGAGACTTCATGTTTGGAATTCCATAAAAATGGGCAGAATCACGTCAGATTTGAAATTCTACAAGGATTAATGGACAGTGTAGCAAATGGTGAGACCTCAGGTTCAAACATTGGCAAACGTGTTATCCTCCTAGCCAGTTTTGTTGAAGGGCCATGAGACATGCACAGGAGATACATGGATGCTATGTCACTTGTACAACGTTACGGCAAACCTGATATCTTCCTAACATAGTGACATGCAACCCGTCTTGATCAGAAATAAATAGACATGCAGATATCGAGGATGAAATTCAAAATAGACCTGATCTGGTTTCTCGAGTATTCCGTGCCAGACTAGAACAATTGAAAGATGATCTCTTCAAAAGAAACCTCTTCGATGATGTTGCAGCCTACACTTATGTAATAGAATTCCAAAAACGAGGCTTGTCGCATACTCACTTTCTCATTATCTTGAAGCAAAAGTCAAAGATATTTTCACTTGAGCCTTACGACAAGATTGTATGCACAGAACTCCCAGATGAGAAAGGGTCACCATATCTATACTCTCTGTCGTAAAACACATGCTTCATGGATCCTATGGTTCATTAAATCCAAATAGTCTTTGCATGAAGCAGAATCACAAATGCAAAAATAGTTACCCAAAAGATTTCTGAGAGTATACCAAACATGGCAAAAATTCCTATTTAGTTTACAGGAGGCGTGATGATGGTAGAACTGTTATCATCAGGGAGCAAAAGCTTGATAACCGTTGGGTTGTCCCATATAATCCATATTTGCTTGCAAAGTTTGATTGCCACATCAATGTCGAGATATGCTCTGCAAATGAAGCTGTCAAATATATATATAAATATGTATATAAAGGGCATGCCAAAGTTATGTACCAATTGACTGCTCAACAAACAAATGAGATCATTGATGAAATCCGGAACTTCCAGTCCGCTAGATGGATATGTGTATGGCGGCCCCACCTTCCCCTAAGGCGAACCAGAGGGGTCAGCGGACTGCCTGCTCGACTCTCGTCGGGACTCACTCAGTCACTTGGTAAGTTACTTAGATAAATACCACAAAATAACTGGTCATTCATACTTAACAAAATTTCAAACTTATGCCTATCTATTTCACAAGCCAGAACTTAAATTCAGACCCTAAAATCTATAGCAATAATTTACAAGTATCTAATATCACAAAAGTCTATCCGCAGAGGTTTGCCTGTCAAAAACCTCAACCACCGAACCAAACTTTAACCTGGGAAGGGAAACAGTTAAAAGGGGTAAGTCTAATGCTTAGTGAGTGTCCCAAAAATAGTTAATTTAATATGTAACACTTTTTTCCAAAGGGCCATGTAATCACTTAGCATGTAAACCCGTTAAACGTATGACAGACCTATGTCAAACCCTAAACGGCCAAGTCGTAGACGAACTGGGCTTTGGCAGTGCACGGTCGCACGAAATCGACCATTCCCGTTCTCACACTATTCTTTGCCCAATCGCACATAGGACACCTCGACTTGTACCAGTCATTGCTAGCCACACCCATGACACACGAGATAGGACCAATAGTTGCCGGACGCATACGGCTCGCGTCCGCAAGCACCAACCAATGCCGACCCGCACCCAACAGTGCTGACTGGTGCCGATGCGTACCAACACGCACCGACAAGACCCGACCGGTGCCAATTTTTGCCGGTCGTGCCCAAAACCTACCGACTAGTACTAACAATCACCAGTCGTGCACAAGGCGTGCCGACTAGGGCCGAAACCACAGCAACACTGTTATCTCATGGCCTGTACAGTCCCGACACCGACCCAAATCCTGAACCATGTCCCAACCTGTAATTCGGACCTAATTTATACCATTAGCTTATTAATAGAAGAAGTTAATCACAATTAGTTTTAAATGGAAAAGTTAGCTAAAAATAGTAACTAATACCTAATTACTCACAGGACCCAGTCAAGAGATAGGGGATCCGTTCGGACCGACAGACCGGACCTAGACAACAAAAGGTGAGGGACCCGTCTTGTTTAATTGATTATTTGTTAATTATTTTCAACGTGCTACATGCCTACTTGTTTACATGTAAAATTGCCAACTATGTGAAAAGGACAAATATGTATTTTATCGCACTCGCCCCAACTGTGAAAGTACTTGTGCATGCCTAATTGCCACCGTTGTGTACTTTACCACAACTAGTCTCCTGATTGTTAGGGGATTCCCTAGTCCAATGGTAAGTGGCTTGACTCGAGCCGGTATCGGGTTAGGTCGGGCAAGTTAACAAATCTTGGATAGTGTTAAGATTTACTCATGAGCATTACCGCCTATTGTACTGTCGATGTTTGGATCAGAAAGTTGGGAGTAAGGGAATCGGCGACAAGAGACTATTTGTGGCAGCCCCACCTTCCTCTAAGGCGAACTAGAGGGGTCAGCGGACTGCCTGCCCGATTCTCGTCAGAACTCTTTCAGTCACTCAGTAGGTTACTTGGATAAATACCACAAAATAACTGATAATTCATACTTAAGAAACCTTCAAACTTATGCTCATCTATTTTACAAGTCAGAACTTAAATTCAAACCCTAAAAATCCATAACAGTAATTTACAAGTATTTAGTATTACAAAAGTTTGTTCGCAGATGTTTGCCTACCAAAATCTCAACCACCAAGTCAAGTTTTAACTTGGGAAGGGAAACAGTTCGGTAAGCCTAATATTTAGTGAGTGTCCCGGTAGCAGTTAATTTAACATGTGACACTTTTTCCCAAAGGGGCATGTAATCATTTAACATTTAAGCCCGTTATCCGGAATCAATAGCAGTATTATGTAAGCCCATTAAACGGGATCAATAACAGTATCATGTATCACGTATTTCACTACTTGTGGACAAGTAAACAATAACATTTTTATTAAAAGGATACAGTCCGGTACAATTGCTGATGCAACTTTAGTAGTCTCTTGTCGCTAGTTCATTTACTCCCAATTTTGGGGTTTGAACACCAACAATCAGTAGGCGGTAATACTCATGAGCAAACCTTAACAGTACTCAATGTTCGTTAACTTGCCTGACCTAACCCATTGCCGGCTCGGGTCAAGCCACATCGCCAATGGGAGTGGGATCCCGGAACACTTGGTGCTAGTTGTGGTAAAGTACATAACGGCGGCAATCAAGCATGTACAAGTACTTTCACGTTTAGAGCGAGTACGATAAAGTGTACACTTGCTCTTTTCATATAATTGGCAATTTACATGTAATCAAGTAAGCAGGTAACATGTTGGCAATTTAATAAGCAAGTATACAATAAACAAGACGGGTCCCTCACCTTTATTGTCTAAGTCAAGTCTGCTGGTCTGGGCAGATCCTCTACTCCCTGACTGGGTCCTGTGAACAATCAAGTATTAGTTACTACTTTTAGGTAACTTTTCTATTTTAAAACTATTAAGCCAACAATGTAACTTAGGTCCGGATTACAGGTCGGGACGTGCTTTAGGGTTTGGGTCAATGTCGGGACGGTATAAGTTGAGGGTAATGGTGTCGTCAGGTTTCGACCCTAATTGGCATGTTTGTGTGTGATTGGTATTAATAGGCATTGGTCGGCCGATTTGGTGGGTGGTTGGCATGGGTTGGCACTGGTTTAGCAAGGTTTGGGTGTAATCGGCAATGGTCAGTAATAATCGGGTCTGGTCGGTGCGGGTCGGCATCAGTCGGTGCGAGTCGATGCGTATTGGCACCAGTTGATGCCGTTTGGTGCGGGTCGGCACCAGTCAGTGCCTGCGGATGCAAGTCGTGGGCATCCGGCAACTATTGGCCCTGTCTCGTGTGGTTCAAGGGTATCTAGTAACGGGTGGCACAGGTCGGCACCAGTCGGTGCTGATCGGGATGTGTTAGGGACATCGGGCAATGGTTGGGTATGGGGTAGAACGGAAACAGTCATCACCCTGTGACCGGACACGGTCGAGACCTAGTGTGTTCGCGACTTGGCTGTTTTGGATTTGTCACGAAGCCGTTTATGTTTAACGGGTAACGTCGAGTGTCTACGAGTTGTTGGGGTCTTGAGGTGAACGGATGGTTAACGGTGACGATCGGGTGATAGGTATGACTGATGCTATGATTAGGACACGGGTGGCTAGGGCACGGATGAGTAATGCAAATGCTTGTTTAACTGGCGTCGACAAAATGTAGACCTGCACCTTGCCGTTTAATCAAGTGTCGCATGTCGGGTCTATCGGCACCGCTTGAGTGATCGCTGCATGGTTAAAGGTGATAATGGTTGGTTACTCATCACACACGTGCCGTCAAGGTTGAGGTCATCGGCGCTTTAGGGTGCATTTAATAGGTTGCTGTTCTAGTTGATATGTTGGGTTAGTGTATACAAGTGTGGTTTGCCGGCTAGCCTCCCTAGGTACGGGTCATGTCTACAGACCTAGGTAGTGGTCAAGCAGTCGGTTGCTGACGGGGTTGGTACTAGAGTCGGCTTTTGTTAATAGGTTAGGGCATGAGGTTCGTTAACGTTAGAGCACGAGGGCCGGTCGTTCCGTCAACAGTTAGGGCACGAGGTTTGGTTGGTTAAGGGCTGGTGCATTAGTATTAGGTCTTTCGTTAACGGTCTGGCAAGTTAGGGTTGGACAATTCGCTAACCGATTGTACGACAGCTCGACAACCCTGCTAACGGATCGCACAAAGGCTTGGCAATCCCGTTAGCGGATCGCATGACGTCTCATCATTTTTGCTAACAGGCGTGCACGGGATAGGCCTATCAGCCAATGGATCGCACCCCACAGCAGGCAATCTGCTAACGGGTGCGCACACGGGTAGCAACGGAGGCGTGCGTAGCCAATCCGCTAATGGATCGCACGACAGCTTGCCCACCCATCGTAGATTCTTTATTAGGCCATATCTTAGAATTCTCTTGTGCATTTTTGGCCCATTTTATACCATTGAAATGGCATTTAGAGCACTATATTTTCTCATAAGACAACATTTTCAGATTTAGGCTACAACAGGTTCAAATTCTAGCTTAAACATTTAGCAAGAACACAGTTCAGGTTTAACAGTTTCAGAAAATCAGTCAACCTCACAGGGCTGTTGCAGACTATAGGGATAGAATCTGGGGTATATGATATACCAATGGAAAGCTCTATGAATCTAGTTTCTAACGCCACCAACAACACTCAATTCTGACATTCCTACAGTGAGATATGGCCAAATTACCAAGACTGGTTCTGTGAGACTGTTATTACCCGAAATTTGGGTTTTGATATGAACATGGCTTTTCCTTCATTTTAATGCTACTGATTCTACTCGAAATTCATAGCCAACCTTTCAGGTATATCATACAACATATATAACAGGTTCATGACCAAGATTCTAGCAAGAATCATTCAAGATAAGACATCCAAGACATGTTAGAAAAGCTGGAAATTCTAAACATGCTCAACTTGTCCTAGCCTTAATTTTCAGCATGAAAATCAGAATCTTTCTTGGAATGTTAAATGCCTTTTTGCATCATAAATCAAATAGATTTTTAGCTTGAAATTACCTCAAGCAAGTGTTGAAAACACGTTGAGATGGTGGAGCAAAAACCACGTGGAACTTCAAGCAAGAACAAGCAAGAATCAGCTCAAGCTTCAAGCTTTGTTGTTTCTTGTTTTGAAGCTGTTTTGTGAGTTATTTAAAGGTTTTTGGGGCTGTTTTTCTTCCAACAATTCATCCAACACTAAGAGGGGCAAATGGAGTGAAGAGCTACAAATTTCTGGTATTTATAAACCAAAAATAAGCATGACAAGGACCAAGCCTGTGACAATTTCACTAGCTAGTTTCTTGCCAAGTGTTTGAAGTAGCTTTGTCATGCTTCTTGATGGAATTTGCTTGAAGATTCATGGTTATTTTGCAGCTGTAATTCCATTGATTTCTTCAAGGTTTAAGACAAGAATTTTCTTGGCTTGGCTATTTTTAGTAAATGGCTTAAATGCAAGAGCTTAATTATTTTTGGGTCCTTGAAATTTAAGTATTCTTGTAACTTGCTCCCCACATGTTTTCTTGCACTTTTTGCAAGGTATTTGGTAAACTTTTAGCATCATGAACAAGTGCAACAAGTGCTTGAAATCTTGGCAAAATTCATATCTTCAAGCAAGAATTTAACACGATCAAAACAAGATGGAAAATGATCATTTATTCATGTGAAACGTACAAGTACACTGACCGGCAAGGTATGGGTTACACGGGGGTTTACACTATTAAAGCTGTATCAACAATTGTACCAGACTATAACCTTTTACTGAAAGTGTTATTGTTTACTTGTCCACAAATAGTGGAATACGTGATATATGATACTAATATTGATCCCGTTTAACGGGTTTACATGCTAAATGATTACATGCCCATTTGGAAAAAAGTGTTACATGTTAAATTAACTGTTTTCGGGACGCTCACTAAGCAGTAGGTTTATCCCTTTTAACTGTTTCCCTTCCCAGTTTACAGCTTGGTTCGGTGGTTGAGGTTTTTGACAGGTAAACCTCTGCGGACAAACTTTTGTGATATTAGGTACTTGTAAATTATTCCTATAGATTTTAGGGTCTGAATTTAAGTTCTGGCTTGTAAAATAGATAGGCATAAGTTTGAAATTTTCTTAAGTATGAATGACCAGTTATTTTGTGATATTTATCCAAGTAACTTACCAAGTGACTAAGTGAGTCTTGGCGAGAGTCGGGCAGGCAATCCGTTGACCCCTCTGGTTTACCTTCGGGGAAGGTGGGGCCGCCACAATGTGCACCTGAAGTTATGTGGAGGATCTTTGCATTTGACCTCAGCAATATTCACCCATCTGTAATGAATCTCCAGTTGCATTTAGAAAACTGTTAATCAATGTCATTCACTGAAGATCAAATATTGCATGATGTTCTGTCAAATGAGAGAAATTCAAGAACAATGTTAATAGAGTTTTTCTCTATGAATCAATCAAATCAAAGAGCATAGTATCTTAATTGTTTGTACAAGGAATTCAACAATACTTCACTTGGGACGAAGGTGATAGGATATGGATAGAGAGAAAATGTGGACAAGTAATTGGTTGAGTCAACACAGCATATCCAATTGAAGGAAAAAGATACTTCATGCGCATGCTACTCATGCATGCTAGAGCACCAACATCTTTTAATGATCTAAAAACTATGAATGGACAAGTAGCATCAACATTCAAAGAAACTACAGAGCTATGTGGTCTGTTATAATTGGAATGCCAAGTTCTTTGAGGCAACTTTTTGTTGTCCTTCTTGTGTACTCTCCACCAAAAAATCCAAGAGATGTTTGGCTGAAATACAAGAGTTTCTTATTAGAAGACATTGCAAGAGACTCGAAATTGTCAAAAGAACAAATCGAGATCCAGGTTCTAAATTCAATTGATGAACATTTGCAAGTTATGGGGAAAAGCATAATAGATTTTAAGCTCTCAGATATACCTCTTCATCTCTTATGCTTTGATAGATACATAAAAGAGTTACAGACTGAGTATGAAATACAAACTTCCCAAGAGGATTTAGCACCAGTTGCAATGCTGAACAAAGCTCAAAAATTTGCTTTCAACAAAATAATGGAAAAAGTTGATGCAAACATTCCTGTTGCTTTCTTTATTGATGGCCCTGGTTGTACAAGAAAGTTTTTTCTATAAAGGCTCACAACTATTAGATCTGGGGACAAGTTGCATTGGCAATAGCCACTTCTGGAGCTGCAGCATCACTGTTACCTGGAGGTCGCACAGAACATTCTAGATTTAAGCTTCCACTTCACCAAGACTCCAGGCAAAATTCCAATGTCTTTAAACAAAGTAGCTTAAGTAAAGTTCTTGGAACAGCAAGACTGATTACATGGGATGAAGCTGCAATGGCTAAAAAATACACTGTTGAATTATTTGATTCCATGCTCCGTGATGTCCTAACTTTTGACATTTTATTTGGGGAAAAATAGTTGTTTTTGGTGGTGATTTCTGGCAGACTTTACGAGTTGTTCGCAAAGGTCACAAAGAAGATTATATTTCTACTTCCCTTGTAAACTCTTACATCTGGCCTAATTTCCAGAAAATATAGCTGATAGAGAGTATGTGAGCATGTTTAGACCCTTAATTCTCTGAGCTACTCTTCAGAGCAAAAGATGGTACAGAGCCAACTTTCGGAAACAGCAAAATTCACTTGCCATCTTCTATTCTTATACCTTTTATTGATGATAAGACTTCTTTGAACCAACTGATAGATGCTGTTTTCCCAAGGTTAATGGATTTCATTCAGAGCAGCTCACTTGTTATCAATAGAGCTATTCTTACTACAACAAATGACTATGTCCATGATAGAAACACCCTTTTGATCTAGCATTTCCCTAGAAAAGAGAGAAGGTACATGAGTTTTGATGAGACAGTAGATCCTTCTAAGCAGGTTGAACATGGAGACTTTTTGAACACTATCCAGCCACTAGGTTTGCCACCCTACGAGCTCATTTTAAAACCTCAATGTCCAATCATTCTTCTCAAAAACCTTAATCCTAGTAGAAGGTTTGTGCAATGGCACGCGTTTGGTTTGTTTGGCCTTTACTAACAACCTGATACACGCATAGATTGCAACAGGAAATCATTGTGGAAAACAAGTTTTTATCCCTCGAATCCCACTTCATAGTTCAAATGATGAATCATATCCTATACCTTTCAAGCGAATTCAATTTCCCGTCTCATTGTGTTTTGCTATGACTATTAATAAATCGCAGGGTTAGACATTAGATTTTGTGGTAATATGCTTGAAAGAACCAATATTTTTACATGGTCAGCTATATGTTGCCATGTCAAGAGCAACAACTGCAAAAAAAATAAAGATACTTTAAAACTAGCTACTTTTGACTTTGCAACAAATAACGCAACTCGCAATAATGTTTATCCTGAAATACTTGCTGCAGCAACTACTACTTAAATATTAACTGTTAGATACATCATCCATATACTTTTGATCCTTAATTTCTCTTTATTTTCCTCCATACTATATCATTCTTCCTATACTTATCTACCCGTGTTCTGCAATGTAGATATGGCAGCTAGATGTGTTCTTGTTTCTACTCTGACAACAAAGCTAAAGGACTGGATGATTAAAGCAATTCTCACTGAAAAAACACCAATATATCCTGGAAGAGAACAAGGCTTTTGGTTCACAAGGCTAATGTTTTCAGATGATCAGGTAAAATACACATCTCTAATAATTATATTATGCAAAAATAAGAAAAGCAATTAAATTCACTTCTGATACACTTACAACATTACTTGTCTTCCCTGCATCTCCTGCTTATTTCTTTATATCACCTTCATTGATTCTTATTGTATGATGCAGACTGCTCAGAAACCATCCAAATTGTTCAGCTTATTGATCTATAGTCTATTATCTTTTATTTGTTTTCCAGCAAGACTCAATTTAGGCAATCGCTTTTAATAAAGATGTGAACTACATTCATAACAAGCTGCAACTCTATCAAACATACTACATTGCAAATGCAGCTTTGGTGAACATTATTGACCCAAAAAATCAGACTGGTTTTGTCCCTCTACAAATAACACTAACAAAATCAGCTTTTATCAAGAAAGTTGACAAAAAAGATGCATTAGAGCTCACAAACCACTTCCCAATCACTTCATTTTGGAGCTTGGATCAGTACAAAAACAATGACACAAATGGATTCAGTATGGTCATTTAATAAAATTGTATAAAATGTAACTATCACTTTGCACTCTTTAACACAAAATCCTTATTCTTAATGTAGACATCTTGTGTGCTGTTATCCATGCATTCCCTGAGGAAATGGTTTCTACTCCTAGAGGCCCACGTAGAATCCACAAATTTGTTGTTGTCAATGCTGAGTAAGAACTCTGTTACTATAATTTTTACCATTACCAAGTCCACACACTTAAAGCACCAATTCTTAACTTTATATTAAGTCAGTTGATAGTTAGTTCCTCAGCATCATATATTTGATTATCCAGATGCAGGCCTATGATATTCACCATGTGGGAGCCATACATATACTGTGAAAGTGTTGAATTAATTAACACAATCCACACATACCCAGTCATTCTGCTTCTTCGACCAAGAGTCGTAACTTACCATGGTAACAAAATTGCTTGAATATAGACACTATTCCACCCTCTTGTGGATACTCAAATATTTCTCAACATACTTTCACCCTAGACATACAAATATATATGATTGACACATATAATTTACACATGCATTGATATGAGTACAAGGCCAAATAGAACAATTGTTATTGATCCATCTTTGCCCCAAGTTGCTCTACTCAAAACACGGTATTGTTTTAACACACTGTTGCTCCTCTTTTTTGTTAGTACCTTTCAGACATATTCTTACGTACATTTTCCTCTCCTTCTTGACATTTTAGGACTCGAGAAAATATATCATACATTCAGCAAGTTGTGACTGAAAGGCTATATGAAAAAGCTAAACAAAAGACAATTTTGCCTCTAGACACTGAAGTTCGCCTTATCACACAGATCCTTGGATCGCCTAATTCAGTAAGTGTCACCTACCTATTTGTTCACATCTTTTACACTTGTTCCATTTTCATTCGTAAAGCATTGCATTACTCATCTTAACTACACCCTGACATTTATCACCCTCGCTAAAATAGATAAAGAACTTTTGGCTCCGCGCAAAAATCAAATTAGTCAATTGCAACCAGCGATTCTTTGTTCTCGTATGCACTGAATGCAACAAAGTCACTGGAGTTCCATTTGATATGGAATTTGACTGCAATTATTGTGGATTAAAAAACACGAAGACAAAACTCAAGTAATCTAATCATTTAACATTCAGCTTGAGATATTCATACACTGCGTACACTCAAATATATATGCTTACAGATACCTTTCAAATAGAGCAAAATTCCAAGTCCAAATCTATGATGACACTGGCTGCCTATATGCAACAGTCGAAGATCTATACGTTGAAAGCATCCTTGGTTACACAGCTATTGAGGTCTATCAGAGACACATCCAGGTATCTCCACCAAACAACAACCATACAAATTTAAACACTTCATGATTCATATCAGTTCATTGGTATGATAAAACCTACAGTACTTTACAATATTATAGGACTAGCCACTGCCTTTCACTGCAATCAATGAAAAGATGCAGAAACAAGCTTTCCTCTGCGAGATGAGGTCATACCTCCCCTCACAAAAGTATTTGATTCCACTATTTTTCCTCACTGCCTTCACCCCAGAAGAACCAAGAGACAAACTAACGGCCACTCAACTAATTGGGTCTTCATCATCTAAACTAATCATAATTCCACCCTTCTTTGACACACTAAGTATTGAAGACACCACAAAACATGGAGAACAATGTACAACAACTCTAACTCCAACTTCAGCTCTCAGTCTAGTCCCTCCAAACCTAGAGAAACAAAAGCTTCCATCATCATCAGTCAAGTGAAGTCTAGAAGAGGAACTCGTAACAAGTGCAAAGCAACAAAAACTTGACTGAGATCTCTATCATCATGAAGATCATTGATCTCTTGGATATCACTGCTGTAAAAAAACAATACACTTACCTTACTTTTGTTTAAAAACTAGGACAAGCTTTTGTTAATTCAAGTGACATAACTCCAATATGGTACCTTCTTTTTTTTCTTCTTCTCTTCTCCCATACAAACATGGCTTAATCTTTTATCCAAATTATATTATTCATGTCTATCAATCCATTCTAACAAAATATCCAGAGAAAACTCCTATCAAAAACCAGTCACGCCATTATTACAATTTCATGCACACTTATTACCATTTATATATCATGACGTACACTCTAATACAATTTAATCTGAAGTACAATCCTATTAAGACCATTCAACAAAGATAATCCTAAACTCTCAATTACTCATCAAGATAACATAGTTTCTAATCATACGCTACAAATTCTGGAAAAAAAATGATACACTATTTCCAAGTTCATATGCTGAACAGAAATATCAACAATAATGGATCCATCTCATGGACAACTAGCCAACAAAACCACTATAAATACATAGCATTCTTTTTCGGATCCTAGCAGATCTATTAAATCACCACTACACTAAATATACAGACAATCTCCACTATGCATCAATTTTCATAGACTGGACTATCGATACAATTGAGGACGACAACCAGATCATTGCCTCACTTTTCTATCTTCACACGGTCAATACAAGTAATACAAATTTCCCAATTGACAATGACCAATTCACTTACGAAATAAATGTGAGTTTCAAAAGATTCATGGGATCAAAACTACCGAATCCACATCCAGAATATTGGAGACATCATTTAGAGGCAATAAACTGGCTCACATATCTACTTAAATTCTATCCACCTATAGAATCAATAGCAAATAAGCAATTTCCATTCTCAATCCACTATAAAATTAGACATACATTACTCCTTCTATACTTTCTCTATTTAGATGCAATGGCGCGATCATTTTTCATTGAATATAGACAAGCATATCCAGAAGAATTGGTAATACATACCATGTTTCTCCTGTCATTCTTTTTCTCACACCATATTTCACATTTTTACCCCAAAAATTATTACACAGAAAATTCCACCAGGACTCTAGCCACAACTTGTGCAATATTGGACAAATACTATGATTTTATGCAACAGTGCTCGAACTTGGTTTATCAAGCTTAACACTAGCTTTCAATCTTCTGGATGGATAAAATTCATAAATGATCACCACCTTGAGGATAGTTCAATGCTGCGTTTCTTCCATGTTGGATCTATGGTTTTCAGAGTAACAGTATGTGGAGCAAACAATTGCCTCATTGATTATCACTCAAATATCCTACCAGATAATCCCCAAGATTCACCTCATTCCAGTGAGTTTTTCATTCAATTCTCCTTTAAATCTCTAATATTTTAACATACTTTAGAATTTAGATTCAATACAGCTTACTAATCAATACACTCTGTTGCTATTGCAGTGTTATTCATTGAACAAGAAAAATTAATGATGCACTTCTCCTGTTATATTATTTAACCTTCCAAGATCTACAATATTTGGTAAGACACCAAAACCACACAAATAAACTAAAATAAATCTTGATTCCTGCATTTCACATTCTTAATCACAGACAACAACTATACTAACCTTATTCTATATTACAGATGCTACCAGCACAATATATCCCCAGCTTCAACCAAACAATGACCACACCATCACTTGCAAATGTGATCAAAAACTTGGATCTTTCAAGTTGAAAAACTATGCTTAGCAAATGGTTGGGAAGCATTTACTGACAAACATTTCCTTAACGAAGGAAATTTAATTTTTTTCACATTGTTAGAAGACAATACTTACTACATACAGATATTTAGGCCTGACCTCATTGAAGAATTTAAGATTTGTTCATAGCAAAAAAAAAAATTAATATGTATCTAAAAACATAGCAACTAAATCAATAACATATTATTTTTATCTCTATTACATCTTTCTTCATCAAACTATACACCAAAAATAACATTCAGGCAAACCTTAAACTCCATTCACAACAAATCAATTTAATATACATTTTCTTCCACAACTCTCTCCACTCCCAAAAAAACCAAAACAATCAAACACCTGCAACTATTATTATAGTTGAATAACATATGTAAAAACAAACTACCAATAATCATACTCAACATATCTATCACTATTTCAACAATCCAAATTTAAAAGTAAAAAAGCAATCATTGCCAACTCTGCAACAAAACACAAATAAAAGGACATATGCACTTGCTCACAAGACAAATAGTAACATATACAAGATTTAAAAAAAATATACAAGCCACAAAAACTATGGTCCCCTTTCAATCTTTTAAAACTATGGTCACTTCATTAAAGTTAAAATTATCTAAAATTAAATAAACGTACAATAACTTATACATAAACAAACAAAGCGCAAAAAAAAGTTACTTTCAATACAAATATACACCTACAATTCACCCACATTTACAAAAAAAAAATACAAAAAACCCCGCTCAATAGGGGCACCCCACGTCGTACATGGGGTATTCCTGCCTAGTTACAACATCTAGTGCATGCAACTTCTAAATTGGACATTGGTTTCCTTTTCTCCAGCTTGTGAGCTTTCGAAAGAGTCAAGAATTGTCCAACCAAAAACTTCCCATTAAATCTTGGTTTCCTAAATCACCAATCTATCCAAAATAACCCATTCATTTGGGAATGATTACACAAAGTTGGCAATTGCTCAAATCATATCATAAACAATTGGAAGTCACCTAACTTGATAGTTTTCAAAAACCAAGCTCCACACATTGCAATAAGCAATCTAAGTAGCTTCTAAATGCGCATTGGCATCCTGTTCACAACTCGTGTGAGATATATTTAAAGGAGCAAGACTTGTTGAAAGTTAATCATACAGAAGCTGATCGTTCTAATGTTTTCTTGAGAAAGTACAATGAACAAGCTTCACTCCAGTGAGGTAATCATCAGCCCTCATTCTAAGTAAAATTTCTAATGTTTTCAACTCGCTTTGTCAAATTGAAATTCACTTGAATTGCACCACACCTTTGTGGACTAAACTGGGGGTGGCAATTGTGAGGGTATCAAAATTTGAATTTTATTTTAAAATACATAATAATATTTATATTGTGTTTATTCATTAAAAAATGAGTGAATTTATGTTTTGAGTGATTGTTTTCCAATTTAGAGAAATTTTTGAGAATTATTTGCTGGTGTGTGGTTTCGGCCAGTGTAAGCGTCTAATTTTTGTTCCGAAGTGTGAATAGTGACTTTAAGATGAAATCGAGCATATGTAGATGATACGAACGTCGCCAACCTGTGACGAAACCCGTATAGACTACCACAGATCTAGAAGGGTAAATCTGCGTTTGGACTCGATGACATAGCGGAAGAATCAAGAACCCGTTGATCACACGGTCAACGATCTCTTGATATGGTAGAGACGCCACAACCTAGCACGTTCCTAGATTGATAAGTCTATTCGAATACCCTAGGGTGATCTAAGATATTCAAGAGTTGCTTCAAGAAGCAAGAGAGAGAGACTCTAAAAGGTTTTCTTATTTCTGAATAATCTCAAGTGTGATGAAAAGTACAAAGAAATGCTTAAATACCCCTTACAAAATAACCTAAACATCTCACTAATAGGCCTAGGTTCGGCCACAGACTTTTTGGGGGGGGTGAACCATGGGCTTATCTGATATAATTCTGAAAATATAAAAAATTAACTAAAAATTATAAAATTTAACGACTGGGATCCGTGATATGGATCCGCAATGCATGGCTCACGGATTGGTCTGTGGATGCAAGAACTTTCGCTTCTGGTCACGACACGTGAGGCATGGATACGCGGGGTACTTGGTCGCGGATCGGTTCACGACTCGAGCTTTCTGCATGTTTCTAAAAAGCTTGAGTAATAACAAATTTGATCAATCTGGGCTAGTGTCATTCCCCTCCTCTTGAGAGGATTCGTCCGCGAATCATAGCTTCGTTTGGACAGCAACAACACAAAGTACAATGCTTTAAACATGAGACAGGTAGCATGCTTTCGACCCAATCTTCCCTCATGGACAAACCAAGGCATAGTCATATGGTGCTTCCTCTTTAGACCAATTCCTTCCCTGTTTTTGGCGAGTAGCAAGGTAGTCTTCTTCTCCACTTTGGCCAATTCTTTGATGGCCGCTGGTCTTTCGGTTGGTGCATTGGGCTAAGCTTTGGACTTTTTCTTAGCCATCTCTTATTCATGCTTCTGTTGCAAACGCACTTGATCTTCATGCACTTGTTGAGGGGTAAGAGGGACAAGAGTCACCTTTTTGTTGTTGTGCATGAAGGAGTACTTGTTGGTGAAGCCGTCATGTGTGGTTCTCTTGTCATACTACCACGGTCTCCCCAACAAGACGAGAGATGCCTGCATAGGGACGACATCACAAAGCACCTCGTCTTCATACTTCCCTATGCGAAAAGGGATTACTACCTGACGGTTGACTTTGATGTCTCCTGTTTCATTCAACCACTGCAGGCGGTAGGGATTAGGATGTCGCATCACGGGCAATGATAAGTGTTCTACCATCACTGTGCTAGCCATGTTGGTGCAACTCCCGGGATCTATAATGAGGCTGCATACTTTGTTCTTAATATGACACCTTATGTAGAAGATGTTCTCACGTTGAGTCTCGTCATCCCTTTTGATGTGCGTCGCTAGAGCTCGACGCGCCACTAGTGCTACTCCCACTTGCTCGTCAGGGGCGGACACTTCTTCCTTTGATTCACCACCTTCTTCTGTCAACGGTGGCATGTCTGCAAACTCGTCTTCGTCCTCAAATACAACATTTCCATCAGGAAGGACGATCATGGTTTGCTTGGTAGGACATTGAGATGCAATATGGCCAAAACCTTGGCATTTGAAGCACTTGTCCTTACTTCGAGGCTTGGTTGGATCAAATTGTGGCCTTGGAGTAGGTGTTGGAGCTTTTTTTAGTGGTTCGGACTTAGGTGTAAATTTGGAAATTTTCCACCTGGTCGCTCCCTCCGTGGATTACTCCTCCATCGATGCGTCGAGACGTTATTGGTACGTGTAGTACCCCTCCTCTTAAGCCTCCGCTCAATCTTGGAAGCTTTATAGACTAGCTCGGGCATATCCACGTACGTTTGTAATTCTACCAACTCAGCAATTTCCGGTCTCAAGCCATTCAGGAATCTCGCCATTGTAGCCTCACGATCCTCCTGGACATCTGCTCGGAGCATTGTGATCTCCATCTCCTTGAAGTAGTCCTCCACGCGGTTTCCTTGGACTAAGGTTTGGAGCCTCCGTGTAGCTCGGTAGTAGTGGTTGGGCATGAACCGTTTCCTCATCAAGGTTCGTAACTCGGCCCAGGTACTCACTGGACGCTCTATGTTGCGTTTCCTACTGATGCGCTCCTGCTCCCACCAGATGATGGCATAGTCTGTGAATTTGAGTGTTGCCAATTTGACTTTCTGGTCCTCTGTATAATCCTGGCACTCAAACACTAACTCCATGCGTTGCTCCCATTCTAGATAGACTTCTAGATTTGACTTACCCTGGAAGGCTGGGATCTTAATCTTGACACCTCGTAGATCATCTACTTGGCGTCCATAATCCTGCCTCGGTCGGCGAATGAAATCCTCTTCATCGCTCTGAGGGTAAAGTTGTCAATTTGGGGAGTTCTATTTTTGCCCGAGGAAGACGTGGCATGGGCTGATTCAAGACGTTCTAGTCTTCCATTAACAGACTCGGAGAATTCCCGGAACATCTTTTGCATTTGCCCGATCAATGCCTCGTTGAACAATTATTGATCAGATGGAGTTTTATCACCTTCACCTGCCATGAATGACTTGTACCTGCAAAGAGAGTTAGGAAAGAGAATACAAGTTGATGCTATATTACACACTCTCTGAAGTGTTTACTCTCAACACTCGTGTATCACACAGTATATCTCGAGGATGTACTCACCTTACTCTCTCAAGTACTTGAAGGCTTACCTTGAAGAAATTAGATTTCCTTAGGTAAACAATCAACTTAATCAATGTAGTACACACGAGTTGATAACACTCTACAATACCAAAAGAAGGTTAACTTAAATGAGGAAAGAAAAGAAGAACGAAAAAGGATGAGAGAGAGAGAAAAAGGTCGGCTAGGGTTTGTGAGTGTAAATGGCGGCTAGGGTTTTGGGTTGGGTGCATAAGTGGCGGCTAGGGTTCTTGAGAGGTGAATAGCTGAATTGGGTAAGGTTTTGGAAGTTGTTGTCGGATGGGGTCTTTGGGTTGAGGGTTGGCCGGATTGAGCTTAGGCCTAGTGGATTAGGATTAGTAGTGTTTGGGTTAGGATAAGCTAAGGTTTAGGAGATATTATAGCAGATAAAGAAAAGGCTAAAATATAGGAAGGAATGTAGAAGTTTGGGATTAGGAAAGGCTAGAATCTAGGAGATAATTTAGGAAAAATTTCGGATGAACAGTAACAAAGGGTGAACAGTAACAATGAACAGTAATCACTACAATAATTACTACAGTAACTCTTTTTTTTTTCCACAAAATCAACAACACAAGACTTGATACTAAATCAGAAATTTTTTTTTAACAATCCAACACAACCACGGCTGACACAAGATAGAACGCACACAATCAGCAAAATTATTATTATTTTTTCCAGATGAACAGTACAGGTGAACAGTAACAGCGGCAAAATTTTTTTTTTTTAAAACAAACACAAATCACGACTTGCACAAGAATCACTCAACAAGAGACGACTCAAACAAAAATAGGAAGAACCCTAGATGGCTAGAACAACACGAAATTTTCAATGAACAAAAACAAAAGAAAACGATATAACGCAAACCTTCAACTAGCTCTGATACCAGCTGATACAAACGTCGCCAACCTGTAACGAAACCCGTATAGACTACCACGGATCTAGAAGGGTAAATCTGCGTTTGGACTCGATGACACAGCGAAAGAATCAAGAACCCGTTGATCACACGGTCAACGATCTCTTGATATGGTAGAGACGCCACAACCTAGCGCGTTCCTAGATTGATAAGTCTATTCGAATACCCTAGGGTGATCTAAGATATTCAAGCATTGCTTCAAGAAGCAAGAGAGAGAGACTCTCAAAGGTTTTCTTATTTCTGAATAATCTTAAGTGTGATGAAAAGTACAAAGAAATGCTTAAATACCCCTTACAAAATAATCTAAACATCTCACTAATAGGCCTAGGTTCGGCCACAGACTCTTTGGGGGGGGGTGAACCATGGGCTTATCTGATATAATTCTGAAAATATAAAAAATTAACTAAAAATTACAAAATTTAACGACTGGGATCTGCGATGCGTGGCTCGCGGATTGGTCCGTGGATGCAAGAACTTTCGCTTCTGGTCATGACACGCGAGGCATGGATACGCGGGGTACTTGGTCGCGAATCGGTTCGCGACTCGAGCTTTCTGCATGTTTCTAAAAAGCTTGAGTAATAACAAATTTGATCAATCTGGGCTCGTGTCAGTAGAGATATTACAGATATATATTTAAGGTTGGATACTGTCGGAATGAGATAAAATGGTAAAAGTTAGATTGTTGCGCGCGACTCGATAAAAAATGGTCGTTTGACCACTTTTCCATGATTTAAGGGATTCGCAACTTTTTGTCTCTCTTAAAGCCATTCTTCTTGCTTCTTGTGCTTCATTTTTCAGCCATTCTTGAACTTGAAGAGAGAGAGAGGGCCGAATGAGTGAGAGAGAGAAATAGAGAGAGAAAACCAAAATTTGCTTCCAACTTCATCTTATTCCTCAAATCTTTGAAGATTGAAGTCTCCATTGAAGGCATTTCTCTTGATCCATTCTTCTACCGAATGAGTGAGAGAGAGAGAGGGAGAGTGGTTCAAACGCGAGAGAAAGAAAGGAAGACAGAAAAGAGGTCTTCTTCAACTTCATCTCCTTCTTCGATTTCATGGAACTTGAAGACACCATTGGAAAGCTTCCACATTGTTCCTTCTCCTCCTTGTGCAGCCATGTGTGAGGGAGAGAAAGAGCAAGGAATCCGTGAGTGAGAATGAGAGAGAAAGTGAGAAAGAAAGCTAGCTTTTGCTCCTCATCTTCTTGTTCTTGGGTTTTGAGGAAGAAATCATTTTCAAACAAGCGGATCCGTTGCTAAGATCGGAGATTTTTGAAGTTGCTAAGTTTGAGAAGTCATCCTTGAGAAGAGCTCACAAGATCTCCCTTGATCTTGTTAGATCTAGATAGATCTTGAGGTAAAACACTTAAATCTCTTAATATTATCTTTATTAGTGTTAGAATTTTGGTTAAAAGAGTGGTGTTGAGTTGAGCTCAAATGAGTGATTTGGAGGTGAAATACCTCACTTTATTTCAATATACTAAAGATTTGAAATCGCTTGGATGGAGTGCATCGATAGAGTTGTTGTTTATGTGAAATTTTGATTTGAAAATGGAATCTTATAAAATGAGTTTCAACTAGAGTGATTGCTTTTCGTTTGAGCAGAGTGAATGGAATTTTGTAAAGAACTTTGATAAGACAAGTAAATGAGTTATTTGAGTTTAGTTTCGCTATTTGTGAGGCGAAACTTATTTCTTCCTTTTCGTGATAATAGGAGGTGAGAAAGGACTTGAACCACATCCCACCTTGGAAAATGAACTTTACTACTGTCGTGAGTTTCAATGTTTGTTATGTGCTTATGTGAATATGATTCGAGATGTGGTGGGCAAGTGATTTGATGTGAAATTGGGTTTTCAAACCATTAAGTGGGGTGGTGTGTACCTCATCGCACTTACCTCTATTCGAAATATAAGAAAAGTGAAAGTGTTTTGCAGTGACACGTATGTGTATGTGAAAAGTCAGGAAATTCTTGAGAACTATCGGTGATCCATTCGACTCGAGTCAGAGGCTAGGCCTAGGCCGAGAAGAAAGGGACGAGCCATGGGGTTAATTAAGTGAAGTGAAGTGCAGTGATATATGCTCGAGACTTGGCATATTGACTTGTCTCAGATGAGAGCATTAAACCAGTGATATAAAGTGAAGTGCAGTGATATATGCTCGAGACTTGGCATATGGACTTGTCTCAGATGAGAGCATTAAACCAGTGATATAAAGTGAAGTGCAGTGATATATGCTCGAGACTTGGCATATGAACTTGTCTCAGATGAGAGTATTAAACCAGTGATATAAAGTGAAGTGTTTGGAGTCGGGCCCGATGGGGGTTTGGAGGAGTAAGGAGTAAGTGAAGGTCTACATGGTTTATATGTATGAAAGTTGATGAGTGTCGACTACTTAGTTTGAGATCGAGCGTTGTGGATCCTGGCTCCTGAGAGCCCCTGTATCTTCCCTTTTTAATGTTACTTGCTTTCCTTATGTGTTTATTACTAAATCCGAATTTGAGGTAAAATGTCATATGTGCTATGTGCTTTGCATGCTTTTGGAACTCACTGGGTTTTTAGTTCATTCTTTCCAATTTATTTTCGTTAATAGGGACTGAGAACCCAAGTGAAGGAACCCATCATTAGGCTTAGGGTTCACTTTTGTATTGGATTTGACAAACTTGAATTGTGAATTTGAGGGTTTTGTATTATGAGAATTCGAATGTATGGTTAAGTACTTTATGTAATTTTGGATTGTAAGGTTGGAACGATGTATTTGTGAGTTACCGTTCGGTTTGGTTTGATAATGGTATTGGAGTTTGATGTTTTAGTGATCATTATGTGAGTGAGTCCTGGCATGAGTTAGGCAGGCGGTCCACTGATACCTTAGGGTACGCCCTAGGGAGAAGTGGGGCTATCACAGGTGGTATCAGAGTCTAGGTTTCAGATCTCTATAATGTATCCTAGGTTAAAAGTTTAGGATATTGGCTTGTGGAAAGTAGGACTAGAGTGTTTCTAGTGCTTGATGGTTAGTAAGTGATACTACTTGAGAGTTTCTTATATGAATTGATTTGATCGAGAGTATGATGTTACAGTGATTGAGACATAAGAGTGACTCTTAGTGTTTGATTGACTTTTGAGATTTGTCATAACCTTGATTTGTATGAGTTGGAGTGTCAAGGACGATACCCTTAAGGTGCAGAGATTGTAACGCCGAAAGTTAAAGGTGTTTTTGAAATGTATTTTCAAAGGTTCTACCTTGAATAAATTTGTTTCTTAGTGATTGGAAAATAATTTATATATGTATATAATTTCGAATCTTCTTGTTTCCATTCAATTATTTTATGAATATTTGCAAGGGTTTAATTGACCTAGTCAAGCTTATTTGAGTATGTAAACTATATTTGGATCTAAAAGAAGGGCTTATTGGCAAAGTTTCAAAGACATTTTAGAGGGAAACAATGAAAGTTTGACATTTGTCCCCAAACTAATAGCTAAAAGTCTTGATTAAACTACATAAATAGCCAAGTTTTCAAACCTTTTATCATCTTTCATTTTCTTGTACAAAATTTTGAGAGGAAAAAAGGAAAAGAAACTCCACTTGCTTGGCTTCATTTTCTTGTCCCAAAACTTGAGAGAAAAGAGACAAAATTAATTTTCCTCCATGAAGTTACAAATAACCCTTGGAAAGAAATCGTTAGTGGAGGACATTGGTTTCATTTTTGTAGGAAGCTGGACTGTGGGATTAGATTGTGTGTTACTCCTAGGGTGACTTTATCATTTGATGATTGGCTGAGAATTTGAGTTATTAAGTATTTGAGAGTTTAGTAGATTAGAAAGAAATGTAAGAGATAGCCATTATTTATGCTTACGTGTTAATGAGACCAAAGTTCGATTAAGTTCTAAGTGAATTGAGAAGAATGCAGTGGCAAATGATGAGGATATGGGAGGGGATGCCGCTATGGCTGAGGCAGATCCCCAGTATTTGGAGTCTGACCCATCAGAGAGTGCTTCCACGGAGACTTCCGCTTCTGAGACTTGATAAACTAGTTGAACATGAAGTTAGGATTATGTGTAACCTTTAGTGAGAAAAAGCTATTCGAGTGGTTTTCAGACTTTGTAATTACATGTCTGCTAACTTTTCGAAATCCTATACTTTTGTTTGATCGCAATTGTGAACTTGATATGACTTTTTGTGTGGACCCGAAAATTTTATTTTTATTTTTATCTAACCTAATTAATTAATTAATTAATTATTTTCTCTAAGTAATTGACTTAAATTTTTTTAATTACAATTGTACCATACATTACCTCATTTTATTTTAAAAACTATGTTTAAATATCAATTTGATTTTTCTGTCACTCAATTATGAAAAATGAGAAAAGACACGTTTTTCGAGAAAAATATTTGGACTGAGAGTGATGTAATTTGGGAGAGTAAGAATGATCATTTGTACCTTTAGAAATGTAAATTTGAGGAATGAGAAATGAGGGATTAGAGTTAAACTCGATTAAGAGCATACATGAGGCATTTTACACTAGTTGACTTTTGAACCAAATGAGTGGCCCTTGTTTCTTCTTGCATTTCTCTAATAAAATTACCCAAAAAAATTCACCAAACACTCATTCTTTCTCTCTCTCCTTACCCGACTTCTTCTCCTCCATTTTCTCTCAAGTTTCATCTCATTTTTCTTGCCAAATCCTTGCTAAAATCTTGCACGATCCACCATAGAACTTTGAAGATTTCTAATCCGTGAAGAACCCAAGCTATTGGTGGTGAAGATTGGTGAATTTGAGGGTTCCTAAGCACTAACACATTAGGGTTTCTAGTTCTTCCATTAGAGGTAAATTCATCCAACAAATTCTTGTCTTTTAGGTTAATTTTTTTTATGCTTAAAGCTTTATTAGTTTTTTTAGTTGCTATTATTGTTGTTTGGTTGTTTATGTGGGCTCTTGAATTCCCACAAAGGTAGAGGACCTGAGGTGGCTTGTAGGGAAAGGATTTGAGGTTGATTATAAGTGCTTTATGATTGTTGTTAATTGAGGAGATTAGCTTGTAATGGAAAGACAATGTGAAGCTTGAATTTGGAAAAAAAGATTTGTAGCTGCTGCCGGCTGTCTTGCTTCTGTTTTGGCAACTTTAAACTCAGGTTTTGTGGCTTTAAGTTGATGATTAACACTCGTTATAGGTTGGGCTTGGTGTGTAATAAATCTCCCTTGCAAATATTTTCAATTGGCTAAGTAAAAATGTGATGAAAGAGGGATGAACAAAACTGGAAAATTTTTCCCAACTTTGAGCGCTGTTTGGATTCATTTCGGTTTAACATTCATTCATTTGAATTTATGGCTGAAATTTGGTGTGAACCTAGCCTATATATAGTATAATTGGTGTACCAAATTTGGTAATTTTTGAGTAAGAAACCGTTACTCGAATGAGGCCTAGAAACATGTCCTGCAAATCTGGAAATCAGAAAAAGCAGAATTTTGAACCTGCCCTATTTGGACAACTATAATTTCTTACTCGAGAGTCAAAATTGAGTGCCGTCAGTGGTTTTGGAAACTAGATACATAGGGATTTAAACTGTGTGAATTTTAGAGGGTAGCTCATTTCCTACGAATTTTGGTAAATTTTTAAAGTTTGCTGGAAAACCAACCTGTGATGTCCTGTTTTTCACTATAGCTGATTCTTAAATGAAATTCTGGGCAATTTTTGTCTGGAATTTCATCATTGTGTCTTCTACAAAGTTTCAGAACATTAAATGAGGTTTCCAACGGTACCAACCTTGCAAAATTTTGACTTGTAAAACTCAAGTTATGATTTTTCAAAGAACGTCGCACAAAACTGAAATTTCTCCAAGGAGGCGATGAAAGCTTAAAAATGCCTTGGAAACATTTCTTGATTTTCAGGCGTAATCTTTTGAGTGTTTGGACACCATTCCAATTTTGAAAAAATGGATTTCCCAATTTCGTGTGATTCCTTTTAATTTGGAATCGAAAAGCTTAATTATTTGAAAATTGACCTTGAATGTATATTTAGGTAATTTTCATTTTTATCTCTTAGGTGATCACGTGGACACCGAGAACCTTGATTGATCTCGTGAATTGCTCTTACTTACTCTCGACTATTGGTGAGTGTTCAAGTGCATGTTAACTAATGTAAATAAATTGAAAGCATGCTTGTGTGCCTCGGTGAGCGTGTACTTTATCGCGCTCACCTTCTTTGAATTGCCTCTAAGTGAGTTCAACTGTTTAAAATGTTAACTGAATGACTGCTTGAGTTGCTTGAACTGATTGTTTTATTTATAACTGTGGGGATGCCCAAATCCCATTGGGAATTCCTTCACCCTGTACGGTAACAGGGGCTAGGGCAAGGGATGAGTGAACCATGGGTTATTACTGTTTAAAGCACGTCGGTTGGAATGAGTCCGCGACTTGGCATACTCATAGTGGGTTGCTAATCACTATTTAAATTTAGGAGTTCGGGCTTGATCAAGGGGGTGTAAGTAGACGGGAGAGGGATAAAAGTGGTGAATATGGACTGTGAGAGTGAGTGGTTGACGGAGTGTCAACGTGTGACTTGAATTGATGCTGGTGAAGAAAATAATTGCAGAGAATTATGGAAATGTGGAGCCGGCCAACTGTATCCTTCAAATTGTGTTGTTTAAATGTTTTATTAACTGTTTGGCTCTTTTACTATTTCATTAATTTATTTAACTGCTTTGATTTGCCTGTGCATATTTTCTTGGCCTCACTGAGCTTTGCTCACCCCATAAGATTTGTTTTCCTTAGCAGGGTTTGAGAACGAGAGCTTTCAAGGATTGCACTAGGTCGTTTGGTTTGAAGATTTAAGCTTGTATTTTGATGTAATTCTTGTATTTTGAATTGTACTTATGGAATTCTGAATAGTTAAACTTTTGTATCTGTAAATATAGTTGGGATGGTTGTGGTTTGGTAAGGAAGTTTTGGGGTTTAAATATTCCATTTGATTGGAGGATATTAAAGTTATTCTGTTATGGGTAGTAATCGCTGAAAATTGAAGTGAGGAACTGTAGTGAGTCCCAGCGAGAGTTGGGCAGGCAGCCCACCGTACCCTTTGGTTCGCCTTAGGGGGAGATGGGGTCGTCACGGGTGGTAGCAGAGCCTAGGCTTCAAATCCTTGTAATGTATCGTAGACTCGATGTTTAGGATGCCGGACTGTGGAATTAGTTTGAAAGGATTACTTGTATATATATTTGGTTAAGACCTGCATTCTAAGTGGATGATTTGGAGTTCAGGAATGTAGAACTATATATGGTCAAGGTTTGATTTGTGATTAGAGAAATTGGATGGTATGTCGGGCAAAAATAAGGATTGCGTTGATTTACACTTTAGGGTGGCCAACCTTAGTGTTGATTGACTTTGTTCTTATTTTGGTGCCTGAATACAAATATGTTATAACTGAAGATATTCGCCATACTTGGAGATTATCTAAGGCCTTGTGAGGAGGTAGACGGCGGAGTTGAGAGCATGGCTCGTGAGAAGCTTTGGAGGAGGATCTGGGGAAGGAGGAGCCGTCGGAAAAGAAATCGTTTGGGGACCCATCTGGGGACTCCCTGACAAGTGGTTTGGCTGTGAGTTAGGTTAGGGTTTCCAATTTTTGAATGTTTTGTAAAAGGATTAGTTGGGGTGAGGCTTGTAAGGCCTAAAACTGTTGCATGACTATTTGTATTCTGTGGTACCTGTGTGCTATATTTTGTAATATTCCATGACTTGCTAATTGTTTGTGAACTTGTAAATATAAATGTATATTAGTTGTTTTTATTTTAAATGTTTTCACCATTGATTCTTATACCTAATTTGCATTTGTGTAATTGCTTTATTCCTGCGTTTAGACATAATTAAGACAAATGGATGTTCGAGGTCGAGGTCGTGGTCGAGGACGTGGGCTTGCGCAGCCCCAACCCTCCACGAGTGTTTACCTTTCTGGGGCTGAGTCTGAGGGGAGACCGGGTGGTGGTAATGAGGATCAAGTGGTTACGGCTATCAATAGGATGACTGAAATCCTTGAATGTCTGGCCGATAATCAAGGCCTAGGACAGCAGAATCAACCTTCAAGGCCCGACCATAGGGATGATAGGGCTTCGGAACGTTTTCTTAAGTTCTCACCACCTAAGTTCATAGGAGGGTCTGATCTCGAGATAGCTGAGAATTGGCTAGATAGGATGTCTGATATCTTCCTGCTCTAAATTATTCCAAAGTGAGACAAGTGAGCTTTGCCACTTTTCAATTTGAGAGCGCGGCGAGATCTTGGTGGAATGTAATCCGAGCTAAGTGGGAGCGAGAACAAATTCTTTGGACTTGGGTGAACTTTAAGAGAGAATTTGATGAGAAATTCCTGCCTCCACTCATCCAGGAGAAAAGAGAGGATGATTTTATTAGATTAAGGTAGGGATCTATGAGTGTAGCCGACTATGAGACCCAATTTACAAAGCTCTCAAAGTTTGCACCCGAACTAGTGGCCACTGATCGGAAAAGAATTAGGTGATTTGTACAAGAACTTAACGTTGAGATCCGAGAGGCGTTGGCTGCAGCCCAAATCAATACTTACTCAGGCTTTAGAAAAAGCCCAGAGAGTTGAGAGTACTAGGCAATAAGTGAAGGCTTTTCATGCTAAAAAGAGAAATGCTTCGAGTAGTAGTGAAGTAAGATCGTCTGATAGAGATATGCCAACCCCTAAACTGGGAAGGGGTACTGGCGGAGTAAGGACTACCGGAGTATTGAGGGAGTTTATGGCTAAGAAAGCCTCTCGTGGGCGTGGTCAGTCCTAAAATATCTCACAGGGAGGTTCTAGCTCAGTATCGATGCCACAAATGGGATGTGAGTATTGTGGCAAACCAAATCATACGGTGGATGGTTGTTGGAAGAAAGCTGGAAAATGTCTGAGATGTGGGAGCGCAGAAGATCAAATCATCAATTATCCGATGTCACGTCGTGAGGGTGGTGGATCACAACAATCTGCTAGGCCGACGTCTAAACAATCGAGTGTGGGAGATAATCGCTCGAGAGTTCCCGCCAGGGTCTATGCCGTGGACCAGCATCAGACCCCTAATCCTACAGAGGTTATTGTAGGTATGACCCTCCAATTACCATTGTCTAGTTAGAGTTTTAATTAATCTTGGTTTAATAGACTCTTTGTAAGTTTTAGTTTCATGAGTGGAGGAGACATGAGGTCAAGTAGGCTACCTTACAATTTGGAAGCTAGAACGTTTATGGGAAAACCAAGGTTCGATTGCCAATTTGATGTGTAAAGATTACGAGGTATGAATTTCGAGGACGAAATTCTTTTAGGGAGGGGAGGTTATGATGACTCGAAAATTTTATTTTTATTTTTATATGACCTATTTATTTAGTTAATTATTTATTTTATCTGAGTAATTGACATAAATTATTTTAATTACAATTGTACCATACATTACCTCATTTTATTTTAAAAACTATGTTTAAATATCAATTTGATTTTTCTGTCACTCAATTATGAAAAATGAGAAAAGACACGTTTTTCGAGAAAAATATTTGGACTGAGAGTGATGTAATTTAGAAGAGTAAGGATGATCATTTGTACCTTTAGAAATGTAAATTTGAGGAATGAGAAATGAGGGATTAGAGTTAAACTCGGTTAAGAGCATACATGAGGCATTTTACACTGGTTGACTTTTGAACCAAATGAGTGGCCCTTGTTTCTTCTTGCATTTCTCTAATAAAATTACCCAAAAAAATTCACCAAACACTCATTCTTTCTCTCTCTCCTTACCCGACTTCTTCTCCTCCATTTTCTCTCAAGTTTCATCTCATTTTTCTTGCCAAATCCTTGCTAAAATCTTGCACAATCCGCCATAGAACTTTGAAGATTTCTAATCCGTGAAGAACCCAAGCTATTGGTGGTGAAGATTGGTGAATTTGAGGGTTCCTAAGCACTAACACATTAGGGTTTCTAGTTCTTCCATTAGAGGTAAAATCATCCAACAAATTCTTGTCTTTTAGGTTAATTATTTTTATGCTTAAAGCTTTATTAGTTTTTTTAGTTGCTATTATTGTTGTTTGGTTGTTTATGTGGCTCTTGAATTCCCACAAAGTAGTGAGGTGGCTTGTAGGGAAAGGATTTGAGGTTGATTATAAGTGCTTTATGATTGTTGTTAATTGAGGAGATTAGCTTGTAATGGAAAGACAATGTGAAGCTTGAATTTGGAAAAAAAAATTTGTAGCTGCTGCCGGCTGTCTTGCTTCTGTTTTGGCAACTTTAAACTCAAGTTTTGTGGCTTTAAGTTGATGATAAACACTTGTTATAGGTTGGACTTGGTGTGTAATAAATCTCCTTGCAAATATTTTCAATTGGCTAAGTAAAAAATGTGATGAAAGAGGGATGAACAAAACTGGAAAATTTTTCCCAACTTTGAGCGCTGTTTGGATTCATTTCGGTTTAACATTCATTCATTTGAATTTATGGCTGAAATTTGGTGTGAACCTATCCTATATATAGTATAATTGGTGTACCAAATTTGGTAATTTTTGAGTAAGAAACCGTTACTCGAATGAGGCCTAGAAACATGTCCTGCAAATCTGGAAATCAGAAAAAGCAGAATTTTGAACCTGCCCTATTTGGACAACTATAATTTCTTACTCGAGAGTCAAAATTGAGTGCCGTCAGTGGTTTTGGAAACTAGATACATAGGGATTTAAACTGTGTGAATTTTAGAGGGTAGCTCATTTCCTACCAATTTTGGTAAATTTTCAAAATTTGCTGGAAAACCAACCTGTGATGTCCCGTTTTTCACTATAGCTGATTCTTAAACGAAATTCTGGGTAATTTTTGTCTGGAATTTCATCATTGTGTACAAAGTTTTAGAACTCTAAATGAGGTTTCCAACGGTACCAACCTTGAGAAATTTGGACTTGTAGAAGTCAAGTTATAATTTTTCAAAGAACGTCGCGCAAAACTAAAATTTCTCCAAGGAGGCGATGAAAGCTTAAAAATTCCTTGGAAACATTTCCTGATTTTCAAGCGTAATCTTTTGAGTGTTTGGACACTATTCCAATTTTGGAAAAAATGGATTTCCCAATTTCATGTGATTCCTTTTAATTTGGAATCGAAAAGCTTAATTTTTTGAAAATTGACCTTAAATGTATATTTAGGTAATTTTGATTTTTATCCCTCAGGTGATCACGTGGATACCGAGAACCTTGATTGATCTCGTGAATTGCTCTTACTTACTCTCAACCTTTGGTGAGTGTTCAAGTGCATGTTAACTAATGTAAATAAATTGAAAGCATGCTTGTGTGCATCGGTGAGCGTGTACTTTATTGCGCTCACCTTCTTTGAATTGCCGCTAAGTGAGTTCAACTGTTTAAAATGTTAACTGAATGACTGCTTGAGTTGCTTGAACTGATTGTTTTATTTATAACTGTGGGGATTTCTTCAAACCCATTGGAATTCCCTTCACTTGTCAACGTGGGGTTAGGGATGAGTGAACCATGGGTTATTACCGCTTAAAGCACGCCGGTTGGAATGAGTCCATGACTTGGCATACTCATAGTGGGTTGCTAATCACTCTTTAAATTTAGGAGTTCGGGCTCGATCAAGGGGGTGTAAGTAGACGGGAGAGGGATAAAAGTGGTGAATATGGACTGTGAGAGTGAGTGGTTGACCGAGTGTCAACGTATGACTTGAATTGATGCTGGTGAAGAAAATAATTGCAAAGAATTATGGAAATGTGGAGCCAGCCAACTGTATCCTTCAAATTGTGTTGTTTAAATGTTTTATTAACTGTTTGGCTCTTTTACTGTTTCATTAATTTATTTAACTGTTTTGATTTGCCTGTGCATATTTTCTTGGCCTCACTGAGCTTTGCTCACCCCATAAGATTTGTTTTCCTTAGCAGGGTTTGAGAACGAGAGCTTTCAAGGATTGCACTAGGTCGTTTGGTTTGAAGATTTAAGCTTGTATTTTGATGTAATTCTTGTATTTTGAATTGTACTTATGGAATTCTGAATAGTTAAACTTTTGTATCTGTAAATATAGTTGGGATGGTTGTGGTTTGGTAAGGAAGTTTTGGGGTTTAAATATTCCATTTGATTGGAGGATATTAAAGTTATTCTGTTATGGGTAGTAATCGCTGAAAATTGAAGTGAGGAACTGTAGTGAGTCCCAGCGAGAGTTGGGCAGGCAGCCCACCGTACCCTTTGGTTCGCCTTAGGGGGAGATGGGATCGTCACGGGTGGTAGCAGAGCCTAGGCTTCAAATCCTTGTAATGTATCGTAGACTCGATGTTTAGGATGCCGGACTGTGGAATTAGTTTGAAAGTTAAGTGAAAGGATTACTTGTATATATATTTGGTTAAGACCTACATTCTAAGTGGATGATTTGGAGTTTAGGAATGTAGAACTATATATGGTCAAGGTTTGATTTGTGATTAGAGGAATTTGGATGGTATGTCGGGCAAAAATGCGGATTGAGTTGATTTACACTTTGGGGTGGCCAACCTTAGTGTTGATTGACTTTGTTCTTATTTTAGTGCCTGAATACAAATATGTTATAACTGAGGATATTTGCCATACTTGGAGGTTATCTAAGGCCTTGTGAGGAGGTAGGCGAGGTACTTGAGAGCATGGCTCATGAGAAGTTTTGGAAGAGGATTTGGGGAAGGAGGAGCCCTAGGAGGAGAAACCGTTCGGGGACCCATCTGAGGACTCCCCGACTAGCGGTTTGGCTGTGAGTTAGGTTTGGGTTTTCAATTTTTGATTGTTTTGTAAAAAGGGTTAGTTGGGATAAGGCTTGTAAGGCCTAAAACTGTTGCATGACTATTTGTATTCTGTGGTACCTGTGTGCTATATTTTGTAATATTCCATGACTTGCTAACTGTTTGTGAACTTGCAAATATAAATGTATGTTAGTTGTTTTTATTTTAAATGTTTTCACCAATGATTCTTTTACCTAATTTGCTTTTGCGTAATTGCTTTATTCCTGCGTTTAGACATAACTAAGACAAATGGATGCACGAGGTCGAGGTTGAGGTCTTGGGCGTGCGCAGCCCCAACCTTTCGCGAGTGTTCACCCTTTTGGGGCTCAGTTTGAGGGGAGACCGGACAGTGGTAATGAGGATCAAGTGGCTCTGGCCAACAATAGGATGACTGACATACTTGAACGTCTGGCCGATAATCAAGGTCTAGGACAACAGAATCAACCTTCAAGGCCCGACCATGGGGATGATAGGGCTTTGGAATGTTTTCTTAAGTTCTCACCACCTAAATTCATAGGAGGGTCTGACCCCGAGATAGCTGAGAATTGGCTAGATAGGATGTCTGATATCTTCGCCGCTCTAAATTATTCCGAGAAGAGACAAGTGAGCTTTGCCACTTTTCAATTTGAGAGCGCGGCGAGATCTTGGTGGAATGTAATCCGAGCTAAGTGGGAGCGAGAACAAATTCTTTGGACTTGGGTGAACTTTAAGAGAGAATTTGATGAGAAATTCCTGCCTCCACTCATCTAGGAGAAAAAGGAGGATGAATTTATTAGATTAAGGTAGGGATCTATGAGTGTAGCCGACTATGAGACCCAATTTACAAAGCTCTCAAAGTTTGCACCAACTAGTGGCAATCGATCGAAAAAAGAATTAGGCGATTTGTACAAGGACTTAACGTTGAGATCCAAGAGGCATTGGCTGCGGCCCAAATCAATACTTTTACTGAGGCTTTAGAAAAAGCCCAGAGAGTTGAGAGTACTAGGCAATAAGTGAAGGCTTTTCATGCTAAAAAGAAAAATGCTCCGAGTAGTAGTGAAGTAGGATCGTCTGATAGAGATATGCCAACCCCTAAATTGGGAAGGGGTACTGGCGGAGTAAGGACTACCGGAGTATTGAGGGAGTTTATGGCTAAGAAAGCCTCTCGTGGGCATGGTCAGTCCTAGAATACCTCACAGGGAGGTTCTAGCTCAGTATCGATGCCACAAATGGGATGTGATTATTGTGGCAAACCAAATCATACGGTGGATGGTTGTTGGAAGAAAGCTGGAAAATGTCTGAGATGTGGGAGCGCAGAACATCAAATCATCAACTGTCCGATGTCACGTTGTGAGGGTGATAGATCACAACAATCTACTAGACCGACGTCTCAACAATCGAGTGTGGGAGATAATCGCTCGAGAGTACCCGCCAGGGTCTATGCCATGGACTAGCATCAGACCCCTAATCCTACAGAGGTCATTGAAGGTATGACCCTCCAATTACCATTGCCTAGTTAGAGTTTTAATTAATCTTGATTCAATAGACTCTTTGTAAGTTTTAGTTTCATGAGTGGGGGAGACATGAGGTCAAGTAGGCTACCTTACAAGTTGAAAGTTAAAACGTTTATGGGAAAACCAAGATTGGATTGCCAATTTGATGTGTAAAGATTATGAGGTACGAATTTCGAGGACAAAATTCTTTTAGGGAGGGGAGGTTATGAGGACTCGAAAATTTTATTTTTATTTTTATCTGACCTATTTATTTAGTTAATTATTTATTTTATCTGAGTAATTGACTTAAATTATTTTAATTGTAATTGTACCATACATTACCTCATTTTATTTTAAAATCTATGTTTAAATATCAATTTGATTTTTCTGTCACTCAATTATGAAAAATGAGAAAAGACACTTTTTCGAGAAAAATATTTAGACTGAGAGTGATGTAATTTGGGAGAGTAAGGATGATCATTTGTACCTTTGGAAATGTAAATTTGAGGAATGAGAAATGAGGGATTAAAGTTAAACTCGATTAAGAGCATACATGAGGCATTTTACACTGGTTGACTTTTGAACCAAATGAGTGGCCCTTGTTTCTTCTTGCATTTCTCTAATAAAATTACCCAAAAAAATTCACCAAACACTCATTCTTTCTCTCTCTCCTTACCCGAATTCTTCTCCTCCATTTTTTCTCAAGTTTCATCTCATTTTTCTTGCCAAATCCTTGCTAAAATCTTGCACAATCCACCATTGAATTTCCTTGCAACTTTGAAGATTTCTAATCCGTGAAGAACCCAAGCTATTGGTGGTGAAGATTGGTGAATTTGAGGGTTCCTAAGCACTAACACATTAGGGTTTCTAGTTCTTCCATTAGAGGTAAAATCATCCAACAAATTCTTGTCTTTTAGGTTAATTATTTTTATGCTTAAAGCTTTATTAGGTTTTTTAGTTGCTATTATTGTTGTTAATTTGTAGCTGCTGCTGGCTGTCTTGCTTCTGTTTTGGCAACTTTAAACTCAGGTTTTGTGGCTTTAAGTTGATGATAAACACTTGTTATAGGTTGGACTTGGTGTGTAATAAATCTCCCTTGCAAATATTTTCAATTGGCTAAGTAAAAATGTGGTGAAAGAGGGATGAACAAAACTGGAAAATTTTTCCCAACTTTGAGCGCTGTTTGGATTCATTTCAGTTTAACATTCATTCGTTTGAATTTATGGCTGAAATTTGGTGTGAACCTAACCTATATATATTAGAATTGGTGTACCGAATTTGGTAATTTGTGAGTAAGAAACCGTGACTCCAATGAGGCCTAGAAACATGTCCTGCAAATCTAGAAATCAGAAAAAGCTGAATTTTGAACCTGCCCTATTTGGACAACTATAATTTCTTACTCGAGAGTCAAAATTGAGTGCCGTTAGTGGTGTTTAAAACTAGACACATAGGGCTTTAAACTGTGTGAATTTCAGAGGCTAGCTCATTTCCTAAGAATTTTGGTAAATTTTCAAAATTTGCTGGAAAACCAACCTGTGATGTCCTGTTTTTCACTATAGCTGATTCTTAAACGAAATTTTGGGCAATGTTTGTCTGGAATTTCATCATTGTGTCTCCTAAAAAGTTTAGAACATTAAATGAGGTTTCCAACGGTACCAACCTTGCAAAATTTGGACTTGTAGAAACTCAAGTTATGATTTTTCAAAGAACGTCAAGAAAAACTAAAATTCTCCAAGGAGGCTATGAAAGCTTAAAATGCCTTGGAAACATTTCTTGGTTTTCAGGCATAATCTTTTGAGTGTTTGGACACCATTCCAATTTAGGAAAAATGGATTTCCCAATTTCATGTGATTCCTTTTAATTTGGAATCAAAAGCTTTAATTATTTGAAAATTGACCTTGAATGTATATTTAGGTAATTTTGATTTTATCTCTCAGGTGATCATGTGGACACCGAGAACCTTGATTGATCTCGTGAATTGCTCTTACTTACTCTCAACTTTTGGTGAGTGTTCAAATGCATGTTAACTAATGTAAATAAATTGAAAGCATGTGTGCCTCGTGAGCGTGTATTTTATCGCGCTCACCTTCTTTGAATTGCCTCTAAGTGAGTTCAACTGTTTAAAATGTTAACTGAATGACTGCTTGAGTTGCTTGAACTGATTGTTTTATTTATAACTGTGGGGACGCCCAAACCCCATTGGGAATCCTTTCACCATTGTCCGCAATGGGGGTAAGGGATGAGTGAACCATGGGTTATTACTGCTTAAAACATCGTTGGAATGAGTCCCGACTTGGCATACTCATAGTGGGTTGCTAATCACCGCTTTAAATTTAGGAGTTCGGCCCAAGGGGTGTAAGTAGACGAGAGGGATAAAAGTGGTGAATATGGACTGGAGAGTGAGTGGTTGACCGAAAGTGTCAACGCAGTGACTTGAATTGATGTCGTGAAGAAAATAATTGCAGAGAATTATGGAAATGTGGAGCCGGCCAACTGTATCCTTCAAATTGTGTTGTTTAAATGTTTTATTAACTGTTTGGCTCTTTTACTGTTTCATTAATTTATTTAACAGCTTTGATTTGCCTGTGCATGTTTTCTTGGCCTCACTGAGCTTTGCTCACCCCATAAGATTTGTTTTCCTTAGTAGGGTTTGAGAACGAGAGCCTTCAAGGACTGCACTAGGTCGTTTGGTTTGAAGACTTAAACTTGTATTTTGATGTAATCCTTGTATTTTGAATTGTACTTATGGAATTCTGAATAGTTAAACTTTTGTATTTGTAACTATAGTTGGGATGGTTGTGGTTCGCTAAGGATGTTTTGGGGCTTAAATGTTCCATTTGACTGGAGGATATTAAAGTTATTCTGTTATGGGAAGTAATCGCTCAAAATTGAAGTGAGGAACTGTCGTGAGTCTTGGCGAGAGTTGGGCAGGTGGCGCGCCGTACCCTTTGGTTCGCCTTATGGGGTGGTGGGGTCATCACACTTTTTGTATAATTTGTGTTAAGGGCATGCTCCTTTGACGTACTCCTGGCACTTATTTGTTATGAAATGTGATTATAAAGTATTTTACTTACTTTTCAAAGTGATTTCTCTAATAATGTATCTATTTTATTGTGTTTATATTAAATATCTACCCTCTAAAGAATTAAGGAGGGTGGAAGAGGCTGAGATTGAGGACGAGAAACTAGACCCCTCTATGAATGGAGAACAATGTATAAAGATTAGGGACATGGTATAAAGATTTGGGGTAAATACTCTTTACTTTTGAGTACCCACATTATTGATGGTAGAACATTGATTTTGAGGACAAAAATGATAACTTTAAGAGAGGAATCTTGTGTTTTCTTGTTGAGTTATTAGTTTGAAATGCTCAAGATGACAAGTTAAATTAGGGTAATCTATGTACAAATCTTCATGGTTGTACTTGCTAAGGATCATGACTAGATGTTTCTTGATATGTTAATGAGAGGATCTTGTGGATTTGCTTGGAAAAGTTGGAAGAATTATGGATCAAATGATATGAGACTATTGGTGAAAATTCTATTTTGTGATGGCCAAAATGGGGAGAGTAAATTAGCTTTGATTTTTACTTTTTCTTGATAATTTTGGGTAAGTTCTTGCTCAAAACATCAACTTTCACTTGTATATTGAATGTGAACCAAAACTATGCAATTTCTGCTTTGAATCCTTGTTGGAGACTTTGTAAACTGAGTTAAAATCAGGGAGTGATTTCAATCAACCTCTTCGATTCTCTGGTATCAATTGGCAATGACTTAGAACTTGATTTTTATATCATTGAAGGCTCTATGAATCTTGTTTCAAATGCCATTGATGGCATTCAATTCCAACATCTCTATTTGGAGATATAGTCATTATTCCGAAACTTCTCCAAAGACTTGATTTTAACCTGACAGCTTTCTACACTCCTGTGATTGTTGTTTTGACTACAGAAATGTATGAATTTGATTTCCAATCCTCATATGAAATGTGGCCCTGTGACCCAACTTCGAAACGGCATAAAATGCCCCTGAATCTGATAAATGAAACTTTCAGATAAACCAAAAAGGTGGCAAAGCTGTCAACTTTGCTCCTTTTCTTTTGCATTCTTTCCTTTACTTTCCTTAGTTCTATTCACTTTCCTTGGTTCTAAATAACATTTTCATTCCATTCTTATACTTAAACTTTTACCCTAAATATTTATAGACTTTCCCTTGATTTGCATCAAAGGCCTTGTGAGATTAGAATTAAGTTTGGAGAATTAAAGTTGATAATGTTGAATGAGATATGTGGATTTGTAAATGTATACAAGGAGATTAGTTCTTTGACTTACGTGAGACATTATGGATATATGGTTTACATGAGATAAGATGAATAAGATGGGTCAAAAGTTGTATTAACGATAAGACATAAAAATGTGACTAAATGATGTATGGGAGTAATAGTTATTCACGATGTGAGAATTACCTTGGAAGCCCGGTCTTAATTGTTAAGAAAGATGAGAATTTAAGATTCATGCACGGATTATTGGATTTGAATTATATTGCCGATTTGAGAGTGAATACCTTTGCCGAGTAATTATGAATTGATTAATTTACTATAAGTAACGGAAGTTCTTCTAAGATGAAATTTTATAAGAATATCGCCAATTGAAGATTAGCAAGGAAATGTGTCAAAAGTATTATTATTGACCGATATGGATATTATGGATTTATAGTGATGCCATAAGATTGACCATAGCATTTAAGCCTTAATCGCACTGTATTATGGTAAACTTATTAAGGATACTATGGTGCATTTAAGATTTGAGGGGAGCATGAGCAACACTTGAAGATAGTGTTGCAAACCTTGAGGAAGTACTGTTTATAGGTTAAAATCCATGGAAGGAAAATTTTAGTGGAAACATAATTGAAATAAGGTGATCTTTGGGTATATGTGCACCAGGAGAGTCTTGAGTGTTGATCTCATTATAAGAGTTGAATTCATGTCATTGTTGATGAAATGAGTGTCATCATGGAAATTGGAAGATGTCGAAGTAGAGGAGATGTTATCATATGAAAAACGTCATGAGCAGATTGTTGATAAGAATGTAAAGGACTAGAGAAATAAGCAAATTCCTCTAAGGTTTTATGGAGAAATCATGGGATCAAGGAAGCATCTCAGGGAGCCGAAGAAGAGATAAGAAAGAAATATCCAGAGTGGTTTGTAAAACAAGATATGAATTTTGAGGACGAAATTCTTTTAAGGAGGGAAGAATGTGAGGGCCTCAAAATTTGAATTTTATTTTAAAATACATAATAATGTTTATATTGTGTTTATTCATTAAAATATGAGTAAATTTATGTTTTGAGTGATTATTTTCCAATTTAGAGAAATTTTTGAGAATTATTTGCCGGTGTGTGGTTTTAGCCAGTGTAAGCGTCCAATTTTTGTTCCGAAGTGTGAATAGTGATTTTAAGATTAAACCAAGCATATGTAGAGATATTACAGATATATATTTAAGGTTGAACGGTGTCGGAATGAGATAAAATAGTAAAAGTTAGATTGTCGCGTGTGCGCGACAAAAAGTAGTCATTTGACCACTTTTCCACGATTTAAGGGATTCGCACCTTTTTGTCTCCCTTAAAGCCATTCTTCTTACTTCTTGTGCTTTATTTTTCAGCCATTCTTGAACTTGAAGAGAGAGAGAGGGCCGAATGAGTGAGAGAGAGAAATAGAGAGAGAAAATCAAAATTTGCTTCCAATGAAGGCATTTCCCTTGATCCTTCTTCTCTTTGTGGCTGCCGAATGAGTGAGAGAGAGAGGGACAGTGGTTCGAATGTGAGAGAAAGAAAGGAAGAGAGAAAAGTGATCTTCTTCAACTTCATCTCCTTCTTCGATTTCATGGAGCTTGAAGACACCATTGGAAAGCTTCCACCTTGTTCCTTTTCCTCCTTGTGCAGCCGTGTGTGAGAGAGAGAAAGAGCAAGGAATCCGTGACTGAGAAGGAGAGAGAAAATGAGAAAGAAAGCTAGGTTTTGCTCCTCACCTTCTTGTTCTTGGGTTTTGAGGAAGAAATCATCTCAAACAAACGGATCCGTTGCTAAGATCGGAGATTTTTTAAGTTGCTAAGTTTGAGAAGTCATCCTTGAGAAGAGTTCACAAGATCTCCCTCGATCTTGTTAGATTTAGATAGATCTTGATGTAAAATACTTAAATCTCTTAGTATTATGTTTATTAGTGTTAGAACTTTGGTTAAAAGAGTGGTGTTGAGTTGAGCTTAAATGAGTGATTTGGAGGTGAAATACCTCACTTTATTTCAATGTGCTAAAGATTTGAAATCGCCTGGATGGAGTGCATCGATAGAGTTGTTGTTTATGTGAAATTTTGATTTGAAAATGGAATCTTATAAAATGAGTTTCGACTTGAGTGATTACTTTTCGTTTGAACAGAGTTAATGGAATTTTGTAAAGAACTTTGATAAGATAAGTGAATGAGTTATTTGAGTTTAGTTTCGCTATTTGTGAGGCAAAACTTATTTCTTTCTTTTTCGTGATAATAGGAGGTGACGAAGGACTTGAACCAGATCCCACCTTGGAAAATGAACTTTACTACTGTGGTGAGTTTCAATGTTTGTTATGTGCTTATGTGAATATGATTCGAGATGTGGTGGATAAGTGATTTGATGTGAAATTGGGTTTTCAAACCATTAAGTGGGGCGGTGTGTATTTCATCGCACTTACCTCTATTCAAAATATAAGAAAAGTGAAAGTGTTTTGCAGTGATATGTGTGTGTATGTGAAAAGTCAGGAAATTCCTGAGATCTATCGGTGAGCCATTCGACTCGAGCCGGAGGCTAGGCCTAAGGTGAGAAGAAAGGGACGAGTCATAGGGTTAATTAAGTGAAGTGAAATGCAGTGATATATGCTCGAGACTTGGCAGAACTTGTCTCAGATGAGAGCATTAAACCAGTGATATAAAGTGAAGTGCAGTGATATATGTTCGAGACTTGGCATATGGACTTGTCTCAGATGAGAGCCTCGAGACTTGGCATATGGACTTGTCTCAGATGAGAGTATTAAACCAGTGATATAAAGTGAAGTGTTTGGAGTTGGGCCTGATGGGGGTTTGGAGGAGTAAGGAGTAAGTGAAGGTCTACATGGTTTATATGTATGAAAGTTGATGGAGTGTCGACTATTTGGTTCGGGATTGAGCGTTGTGGATCCTGATTCCTGAGAGCCCCTGTATTCTCCATTTTTAGTGTTACTTGCTTTCCTTATGTGTTTATTACTAAATCCGAATTTGAGGTAAATTGTCATATATGCTATCTGCTTTGCATGCTTTTGGAATTCACTGGGTTTTTAGCTCATTCTTTCCAATTTGTTTTCCTTAACAGGGACTGAGAACCCAAGTGAAGGAGCCCATCATTAGGTTTAGGGTTCACTTTTGTATTGTATTTGACAAACTTGAATTTTGAATTTGAGAGTTTTGTATTATGAGAATTCGAATGTATGGTTAAGTACTTTATGTAATTTTGGATTGTAAGGTTGGAACGATGTATTTGTGAGTTACCGTTTGGTTTGATTTGACAATGGTATTGGAGTTTGATGTTTTAGTGATCATTATGTGAGTGAGTTCTAGCGTGAGTTAGGCAGGCGGTCCACTGATACCTTAGGGTACGCCCTAGGGAGAAATAGGGCTGTCACAGCAATCGGGTTAAAAATAGGTTGGCAGTTTGGGTTGAAACCCAAGTATAACATAAAATCTGCTGATCTGAACCTGACCTACTAACTCGCCGTGAGTTGGCGGTCTACTTGAAGACAAAATTTTTAGACTGGTGGGTCGACCTAAATGACCCGAAATGACCTGAAATATAATAATTTTAATTTACTATTTTATCGCTATAGTTCCTAACAAAATCAATTCTATACAAGATCTGAAAACTAATTACATAATCAAATAATAAAAACTATGATAAAACAATCCAAATCAGATTTGAAGTAAATTAAGACACCTTAAATGTAGAAAATAATAAAATATATTACCTATGCAAACATAACAACTCCAACTTCACACAAGTCAAATAAATTCAGTTAGAGCAATATATTTTAGGTTAAGTGGTTAGTGGCTTTGTGAAGCAAAGAATAATCAAATAATAAAAATCTTGATAAAACAATTCCAAGTCAAATCTGAAGTAAATTAAGACACTATAAAAGTAGAAAATAATGTAATATCATCTGTCCAAATATAGTAACTCTAACTTAACTTCACATAAGTTAAACAAATTCAGTTAAAATAATATTTTTTAGAGTTAAGTGATTAATGCCTTTGGGAAGAAAAGAATATACCAACCTAATTAAATAAAGTATTTAATATCTTTATTAAATTATTTTTAATTTATAAACGAGTTGGTAGTTCAACCCGTCAACCTATTGGGTTGATCTGAACCTGACCTATTTTCTTTTCGAATTTATTGGGTTCGACCCAATTTTGACCCGAACCTGCAAAAGTTTAACCCAAACCCATTAATTTCGTGTTATGTTCGTGTCGTGTCGGCAATTGCCACCCTTACACTCAACTGAATATTTGCTTGCTGAAAACTCACATTCTTGCACTTCTTGTTGCTAAAAATTTGGCTTTGTCAAACTTTTAATTGTTGCTAGAACTTTTTAATTGTTGTTGGAATTATCAAGGTGTAACCTTGCTTCTCAATTTTTTGTCAAATTGGACCAATGAATGACCTTACAATAGCATAGCCGATTATGTTCATGATTTCCAGAAGTCAAAACTTTTATTTATACAAGTGATATGCTTGGCTGGACTCCATCAATTTGAATATGATAAAATCCACCTCATTGCATACATACATAGCTTTGGTGAATCACCTTGAACTGACCATGTCCCGCCAATGGCTTTCTCTGTTTTCTTTTTTTTTTTTTTTGCTTTTTTTTTTTGCTTTTTTTTTTTTGAGTACGAACCTGTGGCTCATTTTCCATACCACCTTATGTAGGATAAAGCAGCAACAACACAAGGGCATGGTCTTTCACTTCGCAGCCACAAGTTCAAGTAATTTATTGGGTGATTCACTCGTCCCTTTAGCTTTTAATTATTTTAGTCAATGCAAGATCCTTTCCTCTTTTTGTTGCAAAATCTTCTCTTCTTTTGTTTTCATTGTGATTTTGTGTAACGCAAAAGAAAAGTCTTTCACCACAATATATGTGATGGACACTCAACTTGACGAAGGTGCAAACACAGGCTTCCATGAGAGCGCTTCAATGATAGTTTTCAAGCTTGAGAAGCCCTCCCTATACTAAAATTTAAGGAGTCCACTTCACACCAAAACTTTAATGAGATCATTTTGATGATGATTTTTTTTTTCAAAACTTGAGAAGACCTCTCTATATTAAAGTCCAAGGAGTCCACTTCACACCAAAACTTTAATGAGATCACTTCAATGATGGTTTTTCAAAACTTAGAAAGTCCTCTCTATATTGAAGCCCAAGGAATCCACCTCACACCAAAATTTTAATGAGATCATTTCAATGATAACTTCTCAAAATTTGAGACGTCCTCTCTACATTAAAGCTCAAGAGGTCCACGTTATGCTGAAGTTTTAATGAGATCACTTCAATGATAACTTCTTAAAGTTGGAGAAGTCCTCTCTATATTAAAGTTCAAGGAGTCCACCTCACATCAAGACTTTAATGAGATCACTTCGATGATAGCCTTACAAGGTTTGAAAAGCCCTCTCAACATTAAAGCCCATGTAGTCCACATCACACCCAAACTTTAATGTGATAATTTCAATGATAGCCTTCCAAGGCTTGAGAAGCCCTCTCTACATTAAAGTTCAATGAGTCCACCTCACACCAAGGCTTTAATGAGATTACTTCGATGATAGCTTTCAAAGGCCTTTGATCATGCCATTTAATCAAGTTTTCCTCTCTCTTATTTTTATTGCAAGTTGGAGGTAACAAGATGGTGACAGTCAAGGAAGTTACATCTTCGAACAACAAGTACTTGCTTATTACCAACAGCCATGATGACTCAGCTGACAGAGGCACAAAATTATTGATGTATACCCCTATACAAGGAACTTATTCTGGTGATTGGCCTTCTCACAATTATCCTAAGTTAAAGGATTGGTCACTCGAAGTTATTCAAGACAATGGCACAAAAACTCCCTCGTTAAAGTCCTTATTCATAATAAGGAACCAAGACCGACTTCATTTCAGACTCTCGATAGGTGAATCATAGCTAGAGATGCACATTGGGGCTATTTCTTTGAGGCTTAATGGTGAATTTGGATACATTGAGAATTATTGGGATGGAAGACATTTTAGCAATAAGTGAGGAGGTGCTTCATGCAGCCCACTTATTTGATGCTCTATATGCTTCATTGTTCACATATGACAGGAATTCTCATGTGCTTAAAGTATTTTTCGAGGCATGGTGTCCAGACACTAATACCTTGCATATATCAAATGGAAAATTGTCTCTTTGACTTTGGGATTTGTGCAAATTAGGAGGGCTTCCAATCATTTGAGGCATTTATGAAGAATGATCCCATGTGCAAAGGAGCTAACCGAAGTTAAGTAAAAGAAGTCAAGACATATTCCCCAAAGTTGCAAATGTTTATTCGCTACCTTGCACCACCTTCAACATGGAGAAACCAATAAATATGGAGTTCCTGTTAAATAATGGATTATCTTTTGGTTCAAAGGCAAGACAAAATACTCAAAACCAAAGTAGAGAAGAATAAAGAGGCATCTCATGCTTAGGAGACCCAAAATATAGACGGGGAACTTGGAGAACCACGTAAATTTTCAAGTCAAAATATAGGCACATTCAACACTATTGGAATCAAGCCTCACTTGGAGGAAGAGACTTATCTTGCAGCATTTAGATCAAATTGGCTCTACGTCTTTGCTTTACTAGATAAGAACCTCTATTATATTAGGCCATATACATTCAAAATAGCTAGCATGAGGGTGCAGGACGCAAGACTTGCTTTGTAGTACCTGTCTTGCTAAGTATCTATCAAGGTCTCAACAAAATTTCAAATTCATCAACTCTAGGATATTCACAGGCATCCTTTCCAGTGCATTACATGCACGCTTGGTTGGTGAGTTACTTCTCTGTCTATCATTTAACTTCGTACGCCATGCCTAGACCAACAATGATCGATCACTCTGGAGAGGGTGGTGCACGATATTTTGATGAAAGCAGTGCTCATGACCTCATCCATTAGGGAGACAAAGTAACTTGGCAGACAACCTCTCTTGTGAAGAATCAAGATGAACTCTTTATTGATGATAGCAAGTTAGCAAATTCAGAACTTAGTTATTTTATAAGTGCTTGCTCAAACCAAATAGTTTTGCATGCTAAAGGAAACTTCTTTGTTGAGCCATATAGCCCATCTAGGTTTGCACTGCAGTTTGGGTTTTATCAAAACATTCCACAGGAACTTGGGGCATATGTCCATCCTACCAATTATGACCTAAGTCAAATAAGTGGTGCATTGCCATTCGCAGTAAGACAAGATCAAAAATGCTTTTTCTGGTTTATCCTTTCAAGCTAGAACACACATATCTCCAGGTTTTCAAACGTGGTGGTCTATGGTGCATAGCTATTATCTTCTCAAAGGGCATGATGCTTTAACAAAAGGTGTCCAATCTGGTATGTAACAAAAGAAATAAAAGGGAAAGGAACTTGTGAAGCTCAATGATCCTTCCAAAGGTGGCAGCACTCATGAACCAAAGCAGAAGCTCACCAAGACTGTGAGAAATGAGGAGAAAGCTCTAAAGAATTCAAGGAAAAAGGTTGCTATGTCGAAAATCCCTACTTCCAATGAAGTATCTCCACAAGGTGTCTCACACCTTCTTTCTTCCATAAGTATGTAAGCAACTGATAACGGAGTTTCAAATTTCAATGACAAGAAGAGTACTTATGATGAAAAGATGAGCAATCTGTCAACACAGATCAAAATTGGAGGTGCAAGAAGTCCGAGGTAATGACTCTTCCTTTAGATGATATTGATTAGATCCTAAGGAATTCTTTAAGGATATCCCCGACAAGTCTGCACCTAATATAAGTCATGCCGATATCACAATAACTCTTTATGCCTCTTCTACTCTGATATTTGAAAGTAGTTTGCATGTTCAAAACTCACCTTATACTTTTTTTTGTGCAGTTGAACAATCAAGATTTGGTCTCTATTGATGATGAAGAACCAAGCCAAGAATCTGTTCAAGGGCCTACTACATTTGAACTTTTGGCAAGACAGGTGTTGAATCCTGCTCGATATCAAGATATCAGTAAGAACTCCAAACAAGTGCTAGATGATGAAAGCCCAATTTAGTAAGCCATCTTACCACAGGAAGAACATGTGACTTTACCAGATAAAATGAAGCTAAAGGTCTTTGATCCACCATCATGGCTAAATGCGCCGCAAGTGTCCAAATTTTGTCCCCAAACTGTGATCTTATCATGTTGTTGGGACTACATTCAAATGCTTTGGAATAATTTGAAAGTTATAATATCCCAAGCACTATTGGTCACAACATTGTGTCGGACGTCCGATAGTTCCAACGGCTATTTTTTAACAACCATATTTTTGACCGTTGGAGAGCTTCTTGAGGCCATTTCTCACACTCTATAAATACCCACAAGTTCAAGAAGATAATAGACTTTTGCCTACATGAAATACAAGCTTACAAGTGAATATTTGGGTAGAAATCTTCTTTGTTTGTTGTATAGGTGTGGGAAAAGTGGCGATTGTGAGGTTACTCATTTGGAGGAGTAAAACCTTGGTGAAGGTTGCCTCACTTGTAATAGTTGTTCTTAATTAGTTGAGTGATCTTTCAATTGTAGCTTGTTGAGGGTTAACTAGGATATTTGTAAAACTCCTTGACTCAACTAAAGGCTTTTAGGGTGAGGAAGGAGTGAGTCTTCACTTGTACAAGTTGGTTAGTTTCGCCTTCAATTCAAGAAGCTACTAATGGAGTTTATCCAAGTTCGGTGCAACTTGGAATTTGGTTTGCAATTCTTTTTCTATCTCTTTTCTTTATTGCTCAATTGTGACATCTTTATTGTGACTAATTTGACATATCTTTATGCACACTTGAGAAATAGTTTGTGTGAGGACCCGAAAATTTATTTTCATTTGACCTAATTATTTAATTATTTGTTTTTCTAAATAATTGATTTAAATCATTTTAATTGCATGCTTTTAGGAGTTCGGTAACATTTTTGGCTAAAAAAAAAGTTCAATGACCAAAAGACAAAGAAGTCGATAGTTTAGTGACATTTTTGGCCACATATTCAAGTTGACTTTTTGCATATTAAAGTAAGGCTTTGTGTCATCTTTTCATTACATTGTTTCACTTTACCAAAACACCCAAAATCCTCTCTTTTCCTCTCTTGTTCCAGCCGCACCCCTTCCCCCTCTTCCCCTTTGATTTCATCTTCAAAAACTACCAAAACTTCACCCAAATCTACCCAAGAAACTTGCTCAATCTTTCTTCCCTCTTCACTTGCACCTTGAAGACCATTTTGCCTTGTGGGAGAGCTGATCTTGGGAGGTTAAAAGAAGGGGTTTTGGAGCATTTCCAGACCACATCATCTTAGGGTTTCACTTGATAGGAAGAGGTAACCTAGTTTCTTCAAATCTTTTCCTTTGATTTCATCTTGTAGCTTTAAGTTTTGTAGCTTCTTGATGTTGTTCTTGTTGAGTTTGGGTTGTTGAAGTGGGCTCTATGAACTCCCACCTTTCTTGTTATAGGACTGCCATGATGTGTGTGTGTGTGAGGAAATGGAAGAGAAAAAAAAGCCTTCACCATCCTGCTTGATTTCTTGCTTGAACCTGTGAGCCATCTAAGGAAGATTTGTTTTCACAGCCATCAACTCACACTTAAGCTTGGAAGGAAGGGGGGCTTTGAAGAAGTTGTGGTTGTTTCCTCTTGTTAGGAGGAACTAAGAAAGGTAATTTCTAGACCATCTCTTCCTTTAATCCTGTGCTTGGTAGGATGATTTCTTTGTGTTGGTGAGAATTTGAAGAAACTTTTCCTTGGTGTATTGCCCATTTTTGTGTCAAATTAACCTGCCAATTCGTCCTTGATAAAGGCCAAAATAGCTTTTTTACAAAACATAAAAGTTGTATGAATTTCAGTTATCTTTCCACCCACAAAATTTCAGCCCAATCGGAGCACTGTGTTGAGTGAAATGTCCAAAATACCCCTGACTGCTCTGCTCCCCTATTTTACCCGACAGTCTCCAGTTTCAGCCAACTTGTCAGATTTTATGGTATCAATTGGCAACTAAATAGAGTCTGATTTTTATACCATTGAAAGCCCTATGAATCTAGTTTTAAAAACCACTGACGGCACTCAATTTTGATATTTCTACATTGAGTTATGAATTTTCTCCCGAAACTGCTCCAGCTTTCCTGACGTAACCCGACAGTTTTCTTAAGTCTCTGTAATTGCCATTTTTTACTACGAAAATGCATGAAGTGAATTTCGATGGCTTCATAAAAGTTGTAGAGATATGTCTTAGCTTCGAAATGGTGTAAAATTCAACTCAATCCGATAAGCGTAACTCTGGTTTTGATCAAAATACCGAGAGGCATCAAAGCTGCCAAAGTTGATGTTTCTCTTTTATACTCATTCCTTCATTTTGGTTTGGTTCAAATACTTTTCTTGGTTCAAGATAACATTTTTACTCCACATGACACCTGAACCATGCCCTAGTATGCTTGTGGTCATTTCCCTTAATTTGAGCCAAGGTCTTGTGGATTTGGAACTATGGTTTAGAGGTTAAAGTTGGACATGTTAATTGAGGATTTTAAGCTAAAGTTTCTCATTTCTTATGGATTGGAATTTGTGAAAGTCTTGTTATTTTACTTGATCCCAGGACTTGAATGTGCCATGAAGATTAAATGGTGAATGGTGATTTATGTGGACGAGTGTGAAACTTGGTGAGTGTTCCAACTTGTTTTAACTAAATGTTTACCGTTGGTTTAAGGAAATAAATTGTGAAATGTTTTAACTTCTATACTATTTTGGATTTATCATTGTTTACAAAAGAAAGGTTTATCATTAAAACGATTTCTAAAGGCATTGAACTGTTTTATCATTGATATCCTATATTGTGGTTTATTGTGGATTATGCGAGAAACAATTTAATTTCTTAAATTGCTAGCATTGAGGTGATGGTTCTAATTTGTTTCATCTTGTATTGAATTTGTTTAACTTATTTTCAAACTGTTTCCAATTAATCTTCAAATGAAATATTTGACTATTACTTTTTACAAATAATATGATTTTCTACTAAATTAAAAGTGTTTTAAGTTATTTACAAATGCTATGATTTACTACTGTTTTCAAAATTAAATGATGTATTAAATGAGTATCAAATGATCTACTACAATTTATATGAATTCTAAATTTCAAAGATGCTTGACCATTTACACGTAAAATGACTTCTGAGGGCTCTTTGAACTTTTCTTACATATTTTAATCTTGTTTTCCAACTTATTTTCACATGTACTATTTTGCTACTACTCTTTATAAATGTAAATGTTTTCAATTAATTGTAAGTATTTTAAACCGTACTTCAAAATCCTTATAAACCGATTCACTTGTTTATAAACTTATTTGTGATGTACTTGTTTTACATATTGATTTATTAATATGCACAAGTGAAATAATTACTGTGGAATTAACTTCCATTTAACTTTCTATTACATGTGAGTATTCCTTATATGTTATGTGAATTACATGCTTATGTGATTAATACTTGATGTTACTTGATTTCATAAGTGTTAAATACTTATTTTTAGGCGAGTGTGTACTTTATCGCACTCGACCTAACTGTCTATAACTGTTCAACTATTTACTTTTCCACTGTTTGTATATTACTTGCGCATGACTGTAGGCCATGTGTACTTTACCACATTGGCTGAACAAGGCCTTTCCCCCTTCGTTATCAGCCTATTCGAGCCAGAAGCAGACTCGGTCGGGTAGGTTGGTACTTAGGGCACTGTATGGTATACTCGAGTATTACCACTAGAGGGATAAGGTGATGGCCAGTTGAAGTGAGGGGATTGTTTAGGAGTTATAAGGTGAAGTGGACTAGTGAAATAGCTCCAAGTGAGCACTATATCCTTTTATAACTGATTTAATGTTTATTAAGCACTGTTTTCCTAGTTGAGACAATCCGAGCAAGTCTCCTCGTGAGCACTGATCTCCGAGTCGAAGCGGTTCGAGTATTGTTCTCTCCTAGTTGAAAAGTGTCCTATGAGTGTGCTTGATTATTTGTCAAAGTGCTCGTGTGATGAATTAAATTATTTCATGAATTGTTTTCGTCTTGCAAATTTCTAGTGAAAAGTACTTTCTCACGTGATTTCAAAGATTTGAATATTCCAATGTTTTCGTGCTCTGATAAAACAGTTAAATTCTAAAATACTTGTTTTCTCGGAACCTCACTGAGCTTTAGCTCGCCCCAAAAATATTTATTTTCCCTCCACAGGAATCGAGATGATCGAAAGCATGTGTAGTGGCCTTATTAGTAATTTTGGAGTATTTCTTGTACAATTGTAATTTTGATTGAGTTGTAATTTATATTTTGGAGAACTTGGGTTGTATTTACTACTGGGACGTACTTGTGGATTTTAGCTATTTTGTACTTTTGGAGTTTTAGAATTGTAATTCTTATATATTGGAGTTTTAATTTGTCATTAATTGAGGACTGTAGTGAGTCCCGGCGAGAGTTGGACAGGCGGTCCGCCGAACCCTTTGGTTCGCCTTAGGGGGAGGTGGGGTCGTCACAGTTTGTACTTGATTTATTGGATGAACTCTTGTTATAATTGATTGTCTTGTTAAACTATATAATTCACTCCTTTTAGGTTGCATTTGGGACCAACAATTGGTATTAGAGCTTGGTCTCCTTAAGATTAAGCTCAATTGGCTTAGGAGTAAAGATGGCAACTAATAATATATTGTTTTAGAAGGGCAATCCATCATTAGACCTCCCATGTTCAATGGTATAAATTATGTTAGTTGGAGGGATAGAATGGAAATATTTTTGCAATCTATAGATATAGAATTGTGGTTTATTGTTAGTGAAGGACCTTGTGAGACTACCATTATAGATGAAACAACCGGTAGAGATAGAACTAAAACTAGAAGTGATTTGAGTGCTCAAGATAGAATGAATCTCTCTTTGAATGTTAAGGCCATGAACGTATTGTATAATGCCTTAGATGCAAATGAATCTACTAGAGTAAAAAGGTGCAAATCGGCCAAAGAAGTATGAGATAAGTTGAGAGATACGTATGAAGGGAGTGACAATGTTAGAGAACAAAGAAAATCTATACTTGTTGTCCAATATGAATCTTTTAAAATGCATCCTCATGAAAATGTTGATAAAATATTTTGTAGATTCAATGATATTATTAAAGATCTTGAATTGCTTGACAAGGTATACACATTAGGTGAGAAAAATAGAAAAATTTTGAATGCCTCGCCAAAAGAATGGGAAAATAAAGTCACCGCTATAGAAGAGGCAAAAGATTTAAATTCTATGTCTATTGAATCTCTTGTAAATTCGCTAACCTCTTATGAGTTGAAATTAAAAATACAAGATGATGAATCTTGGATCAAGAGAGGCATAGCATTCAAGGCCTCACAAGAAGATGATGAAGATGTGAAACTAAATAACATGGCGAGGACTTTGAAGAAGCTTCTAAATAAAAGGAGCTCTAGAGAAGGAAGAGCAAGTAATGATAGAAGAGAAAAATTTAAGAATTTCAAAATCACTTGGGATGAATGCAATTTGGATGAAGAAATGAAAAAAGAAGAAGAATCGACTCAAATGGCACTTATGGCCTTTGGAGATAATGAGGTAAACTTTAATCACTCTCTTAGTGATGAAGATGATGATAATGATGATATGCAAGTTCTTATAATCAAAATGCATAAAAATTTGAAAGAATCTTATGCCAAAAACAAGGATTTGAAAATAAAAATAAATACTTTATTGGAAAAAAATTCTAGACTTTTTCTAGAAAATAAGAATTTGAGAAAAAACAATGATGATTTGAAAAAGCACAAAATTGATTTTGATTGCTAAAATGATTTGAAAAAGAAGTTGGAAAATAAAACAAAGTTTTATGAAAAAATGTTGGAGGAACAAAATCTTTTAAAGAAAAGAATTAATGATTTGAATGCTTCTCTCCAAAAGGAGAAACAAAATATTTTACAAAGAAAAGAAAACCATATTTTACATGACCAAAATGATTTTATTATTTCTAGAAAAAGAGGAACTAAATTTATTAAATCTACGTTTTTGAATGATTCTAGTGTTATCTGTCATTTTTGTTACCAATTTGGACATATGCAAAATGATTGTTATGTGAAGAAAAATATAAGAAAATGCATGAAATCTATGTGGATTATTAGATCATGTTGTACTAACTCTTATTCATAATGTTCTCTTAGTTAAAAAAAAATTTTGGACTATAATTCATTAAGTACTTTGCTACTTTGGTGTTTTATTCATATTAATGTTGGAATTGTTAAATGTTAAATATTGGTGTTTGTTAAATGTTAAATGTTGGAATTCTAGTATTATTGATGTATTTGTATTGTGATATTGGTATTGTGATATTGATGATATTGGCATTTTGTATATTGGTATTCAAATTACTATTGTTCCTTTGATTTTTTTTGTGATGACAAAAAGGGGGAGAAATTAGTTGGTTTGAAGTTTAAATGTGGTTGAATTGTTGAATGGTTTGAATGCTTGATTCATATGGCTATAGTAAGGGGGAGTTATGGTTTGGATATGGAAGAATGTTTTGAATGCTCAAGACACGAATTATGTACGATTCACAAAATGAGAGGGAGTTATATAAGTTTTCTTTGTCAAAGGTTTTCATTTTACCAAATGAATTCAATTGTTTTGTCATGATTAAAAAAGGGGAGAATATAAATCGTGATCCCAGATTTTGATAATTACAAAATAATTGAAGAAATCAATTTAATTCTTTCCATTGAGTATATTAGCAGATCAGGTTATTAAGGCAAATGATGCAATTGAAGAACTCAATCAAAAGGAGCAAAGGGCACCAAAGTCTGTCGGACGCTCGATAGGTTGTACCGGACGTCCGATAAAAGTCGAAAACACTCTATCAGACACTCAACTTGAAATACCAGATGTTCGATAGATAGGAGAAGTATCAGACACTCCGATCGGACGCATATCATCATCATCAGACGACTGATAGAATTAAAGATAAAATCCAAACTCTTTGACCAGCATCGGACGCAAGCTTCATCGGACGCAGAAATATGCATCGGCCGTCCGATAAAGATCAATACAACTTGTCGAACGCTTGCATCAGACGCACAATATTGTGTCGGACGTCCGATAGCTCCAATGGCTATTTTTTAACAGCCATATTTTTGATCGTTGGAGAGCTTCTTGAGGCCATTTCTCACACTCTATAAATACCCACAAGTTCAAGAAGATAATAGACTTTTGCCTATATGAAATACAAGCTTACAAGTGAATATTTGGGTAGAAATCTTCTTTTTTTGTTGTGTAGGTGTGGGAAAAGTGGGGATTGTGAGGTTACTCATTTGGAGGAGTAAAACCTTGGTGAAGATTGCCTTACTTATAATAGTAGTTCTTAATTGGTTGAGTGATCTTTCAATTGTAACTTGTTGAGGGTTAACTAGGATAGTTGTAAAACCCCTTAACTCAACTAAAGGCTTTTAGGGTGAGGAAGGAGTGAGCCTTCACTTGTACAAGTTGGTTAGTTTCACCTTCAATTGAAGAAGCTACTAATGGAGTTTATCCAAGTTCGGTGCAACTTGGAATTTGGTTTGCAATTCTTTTTCTATCTTTTTTCTTTATTGCTCAATTGTAACATCTTTATCGTGACTAATTTGACATATCTTTGTGCACACTTGAGAAATAGTTTGTACTTGATTTATTGGGTGAATTCTTATTATAATTGATTGTTTTGTTAAACTATATAATTCACCCCTCTTAGGTTGCATTTGGGACCAACACTATTGGATTGCATGCCTGCTCTTGGGACAACAGCAAATGAAAGTGTAGAAGAAATGCAAAGTTTCAATGCCATGGATCTCATCATTGCAAGGCCTCTTGAAGGTTTTCTTTGTAAATACATCTCGTTACACTACAGCGAAATCTTCCTTTGCAAATAAAATTCTAGTTGAATCATATAATGAGTTGTTCTCTACTACTAACCAACGTCTCAAAGATGCCTAGAGCATAGAGAAGCAACAAGCAGGAAAGATCTCAACACATATGCTAAAACTTTAAGAGATTGATCATAAGGAAGTAGAGTTGAGGGAACAACTTGAACTTTTGGATTTCCAAAAAAAGGAAACACTTTCATTACTTTGAAGAGAGCAAGACGAGTTTACACTAGCGCAAGCCAAGATAGTCAAACTACAGAATAATGCTTGAAAGATTGAGGATTCCACACCTTTACTTGCAGAGGAGAGTGAGATACTGGATAAAATGCAAGCACTACTTAAAACCAACTACAAAGAGTTGTCATCATTTAAACTCTAGGATTAGTCCCAATCTTTTACTTCATTTCCTAAAACATATACCCAAAGGCACAAGTATTAATGAAACTTATTTTTTTTAAAATTTATATAATTGCCTTGAAGATTTTCTTTATTTTTACTTATTGCTTGAGATAGTTAATATTTTTTACTAAAACAAGAAAAACAAGCAATCCAGACTTTGCATAATTTTGATTATACTTGAAAAGATAATTATCTAAATAACTTAATACTTTAGACAACATACTCTATAACAAAGTAATTTGACTTGCCACCAAGAGGAAGAACTTTTTGTCTTTGCTTGCATAATATATTTGCAAAGAGTAAGCTATCAGGAGGAACGAGTTTGATTTTGTAGGATTGTAACTGAACTTAAAAGTTGCCTTCTAAGTTGTTTACGTATGTCAAAAGGGAATCAAGTCACATGTAGTTCCTACTGTTCACAGTTTTAGCTCATACAAGTCAGGAGCATCTATTTGTTTACCACCTTAGATTTAGTGTAGTGTTTCAGCAGTTTAACCACGTACTATATAATTGGTAGTTGTCGTCCACAGTTTTAACTCATGTGGGTCAGGAGCATCTACTTATTTACCACCTTAGATTTGGTTGAATATTTTAGTAGTTTAATTACATACTAGACTATTGGTGACTGCCATCCACAATTTTAGTTTATGCGGGTCAAGAGCAACATGCAGTTTAAACTCGTGCATTATAGAGCATCCATTTCTCATAGCATGTATAACTTTAGAAATTTTCCATTTATGGAACCAATTTTCACACCATCTTTGTCAACCAATTTGTGTGCACTATTTGTATAAATTTCTCAAATAATATATGACCCATCCCAGTTAGAGATGAATTTGTCTTTGGTACAATGAGTCATGACTATTGATCTTCAAATAGCGAACACCATGTTACCAATTTGAAAAGAATGGCGACAAACTTTCTTATTGAATGCTTTAGAGAGGCCAGCCTGATAACATCCAAGATTTTGTTGAGATTCCAACCTCTTTTCATCTAAGACTTCCAATTCTTCAAGATGCAAACTGGCATTTTCTTCCTCGGTGAGCCCTTCTTGGATAACAACCCTTAAAGAAGGGATTTGTTACTCAAGAGGTAAGACAGCTTCTACACCATAAATAAAAGCATATGGCGTGACTTGCGTCAAAGTTCTATGTGCGATATGATAAGACCAGAGAGTTTTCCCTATCCTTTCATGCCAATCCTTTTTTGATCTAGTCATCACTTTTTTAACAAGTTGTAGAGAGTTTTGTTAAATGTTTCAACAAAACCATTGGCAGGAGCATTATACATGGAGGACTTTCGTTGCTTGAATTTGAACTTCTTACACAAGCTATCCATCAAGCTATTGGAGAAAGGTTTCCCATTATCAGTGATAATGTATTGAGGAACTCCATAATGGTAGATGATGTTTAGAAGGATGAAATTCACTACACCTTCTTTTCTCACTTGACAAAGTGGTACAGTTTCAGCCCACTTAGAGAAGTAGTCATTCACAGTCAATATGTATAAGTATTGTCATAGTAGAAATAGGTGCATTAGAGATAGGGTATGGTGGTATTCTCAAGAAAAACAAGCACATTACATCATGTGAATATATGCATGATTCTAGACTTGATTTCAAGCAAAAAGAGCAATTACTCCAGTATCATTCTGGTATCTTGATTGGAGTTCAAAAGAATTACTCTACAATCAAAAAGGAAATTTTATCAATTGTTTTGTTTTCAAGATGATTTGATAAATAAAAAGTTTTTATTATGAATAGACTGCAAAGCAGCTAAAGATATTTTATGAAAAGATGTTAAGAATTTAGTTTCAAAACAAATTTTTACTAGGTGGTAAGTTTTACTCTCCAACTTTGATTTTGAAATCAAATTTATTAAAGGAGAACAAAATTCTTTACCATATTTTTTAACTGGAGAATTTTTACAGAAAAATGTTCAGAAGACATGAGTATAGGCCTTCTAGGCCACTTATAACTTATTTTAATATTCCCAGACCAATTCCTACTCAAGCCCAAGTTAAAGACCTATAGTCCAAATGTGACAGCCCCACTTCTCCCTAGGGCGAACCCTAGGGTATCGGCGGGCCGCCTGCCCAACTCTCGCCGGGACTCATTACAATTCCTCAATCGTATCACAAATCTCAAATAATTACATCGCAAGATCTCCAAATAGTAATTACATTTCCATCTAGTCCAAATACACCAAAAGTCAAACTGTCCAATATTATAAATAGTACAAGAGATATTCCTGCCAGTCATACTAAGAAAGATCACTTCCTGCTTTCCTTCATCTCGAGCCCTGTAGGGGGGGAAAAATAAAATATTTTTGGGGTGAGCTAGAAGCTCAGTAAGGTTCCAAGAAAACAAGTATTTTAGAATTTAACCTGCTTTTGTCGAGCAAAAACATTGAAATATTCACATTTTGAAATCACGTGAAAAGTACCTTTCACTAAAAATTTGCAAGACGAAAACAGTTCACGAAATAAGGTAATTCACCACACTCAAACAAATAACACTTAACACTCGAACACTTAACAACCGCACATGCAATGCAATTAATATTCAAGAATACTCACATGTCATAGCTAGTTAAATGATAGTTACTTTCACAGCAATTATTTCACTTGTACATATTAATAAATCAATACGTATAACAAGCACATCACAAATAAGTTGACAAACAAATGAGTAATAGTAACATTGAGATCCCAAAGGCATTGGGATCAGACCATCTATTTGGTCAGAGAATAACATTCACCATTGAGACCCCAAGGCAACTCTTGAGGTCAGACCATCCAAGTAGTCAAAGAGCTATACTAACATTGAGATCTCAAAGGCATCCCTTGAGATCAAACCATTCAAGTGGTCAGAGAGTAACATTGACATTGAGACCCCAAAGACATTTCTTGGGATCAAACCATCCAAGTGGTCAGAGAGTAACATTGACATTGAGACCCCAAAGGCATTTCTTGGGATCAAACCATCCAAGTGGTCATTTATCACTAACAATATCACATTTCACAGATCATATATCACACAACACATGCATTCAAGAACCATATATGGAGTTTAGGCCGAATGCAATAAGGTACACCCTTATCCAAGCGCCCACTTATCACGTTCAATTAGAGAGCACCCAAACCCCAATTTTCACTTCAATAATTCAACTTAAAAGCACTTATAAATCACTTCAAAGGTAAATCAAATCGTTACACTCGTAAACCAATGCAAGTCGATAGTAAATTCGTGGTAAAGTATTTCACAAAGGATTCCTTCAAAAAATATTAACACAAAAATAATTTTAGTGGAACATTTCTTTTAAAATAAGTTGGAACAAACTAGTAGTCAAATTGTCAATTGAAAAGGGTTTGGAACACTCACCAACAATAGAAGATTACACGTCCATCTCGAGAATATTTTCTGGGTCAAAATCGATCTCTGAAGTGAAATTCATAATCACAATAAAGTTTAACTTAAGAAAATGGACAAACCAAAATATGCAAATCTAGAATCTCCGATATAAAAGCGATTAGAGCCCAACCAATCAAACTTAGATAAACTAAAGTCTATCCACGGTTCAAAAGTGTCGCCAAGGTTCAAAAAAATGAATTGGAAGTGGAAATTAGAGAAGAACCAAGTACAAACTAGGTTAATGATTCAAGTACAATATGGACTGAAAAATATCCATTTATACCAAATAAAAGGGTTTGAACTAAGAAAAGTGAAGAAAGGAAATGCAAAGGTGAAGAACAAATGGTGACAGTTTTGTCACCCCTTGGAATTTTGATCATAACTGGTACTACGTTTATCGGATTGAGATGAATTTTATGCTGTTTCGAAGCTAAGACATAGGCCTTCAATTTTCATGCAGAGCTCGAATCTCAAATCAGAATTAATCATGGTCGAAATTGGCAAAATCAGAAGCACAGGAAAACTGTCGGGTCAATGACAGGTTGGTCAAACAGTCTCGGAAGAATGGCCATAACTCAATGTAGGAAAATCGAAATCGAGCTCTGTCGGCGGCATTTAAAACTAGGTTCATAGGGCTTTCTAACAGTATAAGGCTCGGATGCTAATTCATTTTCTACAGTGAACAGTAACCTCGGGAAGTGGGCTGTTTTCCATTTCTGATTTCCTGCGAAAATTAAGCCTTGGTGCAAACTTCATCTATTAACTCTTTAAAGTTAATCCATCACTTAACATGGTTTTTAACATGCTAAAACAGCAATTAATTCCATCATCAAAGCATCACAAGTCATTAAGCATTTCATCAAACACATGGTAACCAAAAATGAAAACCTAAGTTCTAGTTTCCAAACACAAGATTTCCTTCCATAATCTTTCCTTCTAATCAACCCCAAACACCTCAAACTTAACTATCATGCATCCTTTTTGAATTTAAACATAACTAAAGCAAAGTTAAGTGACTAATCACCTTGAGAGTTGAGAGAGAAAACCACCCCAAAAGCTCCAATTCTTCCAACCAAGTTTAATGATCAAGCAACAATCTAAGCTAGGGTTTCACTTGAACATGTTTTTCCTCACCTAAAATGGCTAAATCAAGCTTAGGGTTTAGTGTTTTTCTCCTTCATGGAGTTCGGCCAAGAGAGAGGAAAAGAGAGGGAGTTTTTTGTTTGAATTTTTGAAGACAAGAGTTTAAATAGAAAGCTTAAGTCAAGACTTGTTGGATGGTTGACAAGTGTCAACTTCTTGGCCAAAAATAGGATAATATCTTTGCAAATTGCCATCAAATCCCTCAATGTAAAATGTGATCTACTTAATACCATATAAGTTTATGTATTTGGCTACATGAAATATGAAAAATACAATTCCAAATTAATTTCGTACAATACATACAAAATAGAGTACTTAAGGAAAAAAATGCACTTAATAAAAATTTTATGCTACCAATGTTTAAAGAAAATGATTTGCACTTAAATGAATACAATGAGAAATAATTCATGAAAAATTTAGGGTTTCTCGAAAGAAATTTAAGCAAATAATTCAAGAAATTTCGGGTGTACAATTCAAGAAATTCTGGGTCCTCACACCAAAGACCTACGACTCCAACTACATATATTAATGCAATGAAAGCTCCTCTAACAAATTCAAATATTTCTAGCCCAATTCCAATTCAAACTCCATTACCAAGAGTAGTTAATTCTCCTAAAGTATCAAGTCTAGAAACTTATTCTTCTTCCTCTGATCTCCAACCAATTCAAGTTATTAAATCCTTTTATTGTTAGAATTATTTTTCAAAAAGAGATGAAGTTTATACTAGAGAAATTGAACCCCTCTATCTAAATAAGACCTATGCCGAGCTTATAATTCCATCCAAATCTATTTTATTTTATCGAAATCGCATTGAGACCAAAATTTTTTTAAAATAAATTTTATTAGAAACCAATTTCATTGAAACCTTAGTAATGGACACCTGATGAATGCCTAGAATATCAAGCAAAATATCACAAAAAAAAATAAAAAAGGTACTCAAACCGGATGAATGCCCTAATACATGATATCAGACTCGGATGCAATTTAAAATCCTATTTAAACCAACCGTTTACACCCATCATGACTATATTAAAGTCTAGAACCATATTTTTTTTTATTTCAAACCCTTTTTCGTTTCATGGTTTATACAGTTGCTTCCAACGGTGACACATGACTTCCCACCATGGTTTTATACTTGATGGAAAGACTTTGGAGAAGATCAAGAAATTATGCTTTTGAACTTTCAAGAAGACTTCAAGCTATTCTCAAAGGATCCAATTTTTAATGACTATGTGGATTTCCAGATAGTACTTCATTATTACATCAAGAATTGGATTCCATGGATATCTATTGGAATTTTAACAAAGTAAATTGTGAAGGAATCAATATTTTTACCAGACAATACAAAGTTAAATAGTGGGATGCAGTCAAAGATGCTAAATACCCAATGTTGAAAGAAATTTCAAAATAGAACATAAAGAAAATCAAGAATTCTTGACCATAAAAAATAGATTCTACTGTTTGATGGTGGCTAGTACCAGCAAGGAAGATTTCAAGAAAAAAAAAATAATTGATCCAACTCAAATTCATGAAGAAGAAGAAAGTGATCCAACTCAAGACCAAACAAATGAAGATGATTGCTATGGTCCGATACAATAAATATGTAGGACTCAGCCATTAAAGATGTTGGATATAGAAATGTAGATAGCCAATAAGAAGAGGATTTCCAGACCAAAAGAAAATAAGGTGATGCAAGCAATGACGTCAAAGGAAGGATATTTAAAAGCCTCTTATTTTTTCTATGTAAGGAGATGAAAGAAAGGAGGACAGACATACATACACACAGCTTCTCAGAAGCTTCTCTGAAATCTCCCCCATTCCACCTTCTAAAGTCTTTAGTCTTTCAACTTTCCCTTGTAATAGATTTTAATAGTTTCAAGATTTCAAGATTCAAGGCAAAAGAGTGTAAGTTTTTATCTTTTCTAAATTTTATTTTTTGAATTATATTCCAAATTATTATTATTCCAGACTAGAGCTGTTTTGTGAATCAGGTAGTTCGCGAGCTCGGCTCGACTTGACTCGTTAAGACTCGAGCTCGGCTCATTTATTTGAGTAAATGAGTCAAGCTTGAGCTCAGAAAATACCCATATGATTAATGAGTTGAGTAGAGCTTAGCTCACGAGCTACCCGATAGGCTTGACTTTGAGGGGCAAATTTATGATTTTAGTCTTTAATTGCAAAAGCCTAATCTACCAATCATTCTTCTCAATTCATCTCAGACTTCCGCGTTGCCCTAATTCCTAAACACCCAATCCTTCATTTCTTCTCTTCTTTCCCGTCGACTTTCGTCAGCTGATTGACCGCCACCGCTCATCACCGTTGGGCCTATTTCTTGCAATCTTTGCTTAGTTATTTCTTTCTTTCTTTTTTCCATGTTGGAGGTTTCTCTTTTCTTGTTTAATGTTTTCAGCTCGTGTGCATTCCACTTCGTAATTGAAATATGGGCTACAGTTTTTCTTGCTTGGGTTTGTATATTCTTAGTTGATGTTAATAGATATTAGAAAAGGACAGCAATTGGTGGGACAATGCTCTGTGACTTCTGCGTAATTAAAAATTTTTAATGAATAAAAAGACAAGCTCGAGCTCGAGCTTAACGAGCTTGATTTGATTGTGTTAATTGAGTTGAGCTCGAGCTCGAGTTCGAGCTTGACAGCATTTCAATCGAGTCGATTTCGGACTCAATCTTCAGCTCGATAACATTTTTGAACGAGTTTGAGCCAACTCGAATCAAATGCGAGTTGAGTTCAAACTTGAGGTACTCGGGCTCAGTTTGGCTCGAATAACAGCACTATTCCAGACTCATGAAAGTATTCATCCTGCATATGGCTGACATAGTCACCTATTTTTATTTTTAATTAGCTCATATTCATTTCATCTTTATTCCATTTGGTCTTGGTGGTTCTGGTTCTAGTATCAAAGCCTAAAATCTTTAGACATTATATTGGAGAATCTAGTCCAAGTCTGAAAATACACACACCCCATATATATCAAAAGATAAGAATATAAAAAGAATGGTATTATCACACACACATATAATAAATATAAACACCAGTTCATTTGTGGATACACTTAAAAAAAATAAGTGTGTATATATTTATAAAATATATATATCATTATAAGTGTAAACATCCTTATTAGTGTGAATAAACACACAAAAACTTAATACATATGAGTAATTTTTATTGAATAAGTGTGTACATATTATAATTTTATTGGAGTACACACTAATAAACTCAATAACTTATTTTGAGTAAGTGCAAGCAAAAAATGTCTGTGTGGACACACTTACTAATCCTTCTAGGATTATTTTCTAATACACTACAAATGATGATACACACACACACACACACACATATTTGTACATATTTATAGAGTATTTTTTTTATTATGGGGGTTTATTCAAAATAAATGGACACACTTATCTTTGGAGTGTGTGTGCATGTCCACACAACAATGAATAATTGGTTCTCGTGGTTCTAGTTCTTGTGGTTTACTCTTTTAATTATTCTTACGAACACACACACACAAACTCTCTCTCAGAAGCTCCTCTGAAATCTCCCCTCATCCACCTTCTAAAATCTTTGGTCTTTCAACTTTCCCTTGTAATAGATTTTAATATCTTCACAATTTAAAAATTCAAAGCAAAAGATTGTAAGTTTTTATCTTTTGTAAATTTCATTTTTGAATAATTTTTCAAATTATTATTATTCTAGACTCATAAAAGTATTCATCTTGCAAATGGCTGGTTCAACTACCTATTTCATGCATAAGGCCAGCATAGCCACCTATTTTTACTTTTAATTAGCTCATATTCATCTCATATTTATTCCATTTGGTCCTAGTGGTTCTAGTTCAGGTATCAGAGCCAATACCTTCTTTTTTATTAGTCAAATTAATATTCTAGATTTGTTTCATTTGTTTGTGTCTAAACTTAGTTTTGTGCTATAGTTGGTTAGCCCAGTAATCGTTGGTTAACGGCAGTTTGAGTGTAAGACAGTAGTCCTGAGGGTGGTTCCTATAATGCAAAATTATGGTTAAAACCAAATAGATTGAATCATGTCTAGTTTATTAACAAGAACAAATTCAATGAGAAGAACAAGTAAAGAAATCGGTAATCAAGCTTTGGAAGAAATGGAAGAAGATCTAAATAATAACTTTGGTGTAAATGAGTCTCTTCAAATTGTATAATAGCAAAAGAAGTTGTTGATAAAAATTTCTACCATGATGTAGATTTTTATTTTGTAATATTTTGCCTGATCTTTTGGGAATTCTTCAGGAACCCATTTCAAAGGTTCAATGGAATTGGTTTCTAATAAAATTTATTCAAAATACTACAACCAGAACCACCAGGACCAAATGGAATAAAGATGAGATGAATATGAGTTAATTAAAAATAAAAATAGGTGGCTACACTAGCCATATGCATGAATTAAGCGGCTGAACTAGCCATATGCACAATGAATGCTTTCATGAGTTTAAAATAATAATAATCTAGAACATTATTCAAAAATGAAATTTACAAAACATAAAAACTTACAATCTTTTGCCTTGAATCTTGAAATCTTGAAGCTATTAAAATCTATTACAAGGGAAAGTTGAAAGACTAAAAACTTTAGAAGGTGGATGAGGTGAGATTTCAGAGAAGCTTTTGAGAAAATGTGTATGTGTGTATGTTGTGCTTTCTTTTGTCTCCTTATATAGAAGAAATAAGAGGAATATGCTTTGAATATTCTTCATTTGATGCCATTGCTTGCATCACCTTCTTTTCTTTTGTTCTAGAAATCTTGCTTTTATTGGCTCTTTGGATTTCTTTATTCAACATCTTTAATGGCTAGATCCCCCATATTTATTGAATCGAACCGTAACAATCATCTTCATTTGTTGGGTCTTGAGTTGGATCATTTTTTCTTCTTCATCAATTTGAGATAAGGCACCAATTAATTTTTTTCTTGAAATCTTCCTCGCTGGTACTAGCCGCCATCAGACACTGAAATCTATTTTTTGTAGTCAAGAATTCTTGATTTTCTTTATGTTCTATTTTTGAAATTTCTTTTGGCATTGGGTATATAACGTCTTTGATTGCATCCCGCCATTTAACTTTGAATTGTCTGGTAAAAGTATTGATTCCTTCAAAACTTACTTTATTAAAATTCTAGTAGAATATTCATGGAATCGGATTCTTGATGTAATAATGAAGTAATAACTAGAAATCCATATAGTCAATAAAAGTTGAATTCTTTGAGAATAGCTTGAAGTCTTCTTAAAAGTTCAGAGGCATAATTTCTTGATTTCCTCCAAAATCTTTCCACCATGTATAAAACCATCATGGGAAGTCATTTGTCATCATTAGAAGTAACTGTATAAACCATGAATAGGAAAAGGGTCGAAATAAAAGATATGATTCTATGCTTTAATATAGTCATGATAGGCGTAAACGGTTGGTTTAAATAGGATTTTGAATTGAATCCGAGTCTAATTTTGTCCACTAAGACTTATACCCAGAATTTTGTAAACTGAGTTACAAAGTCTAGTAGGCTGAAATTGAGGCATATATGTGTGTCATTAACTCCTAGTCGCAAAGGCGAGAGACCAAAGGCATCAAGGAGAAAAGAAATAACGATGGTAACCATCTGGACTAGGACATTTAAAAGGCTTTACGTCAAACACTACACTCTTGATTTCTAGAATAGAAGGTAATCTGTTGAGAGAAGCTTTGAGTTTAGGAGAGAGTGTTGGACCTGAGAATAAGAAGTGACTACACAAAGGGATGAGTGTGTCTTAGAGAATGTGAACAAATTTGTGAAGAAGGAAAGAATGTGTCTATGAATGTCTTGTTATCCAGCTGGTTGCCCTCATTGTCTTTAAAAAGTAGGAGCTTATTTCTCCTTCTTCTAACCAGTGTAGAAGTTTGAAGAAATTTGACATTAATATCATCTGTTAAGTTATGATCAATTCTAGCTTTCATCAGCAAAAAGAGTTTTTCTTGATTAAGAATATCTACATATTGAGTGGTGAACTCCATTTCTAGATTAGAGAGAAGAGGCGAGTGTTTTATTTGGAGAGATTTCTAGATGCCAAGAAGATGTGCTAGGAGATTTTTCTTTTTTTCCAAAAAAAGTCATCAAAAACAAGATTGCTCCAAGATTTAATGGAAGAGGTGAGAGAAGAGATGTCTTCTGAAATGGAAGTTGGGGGGCTTGGTTAAGAATCTCTAATCACATTAGGGAAGTCTAGATAAGCCATCCAAAATCTCTCTAACCTAAAGGACTTCGCTAGATTAGTTTAGGATATAGCGTTTAGGTTAATAAGAATAGGGTAGCGGTCAAAATGCAGTGTGGTGAAGTAAGAAACTTGAGCTTCAGGAAAGAGACTTTTCCAATTAGAATTACAAAATGCCCTATCAAGGCATTTATAAATAAACCTCAGGTTTTGTTTAAAACAACACCAAGTATATCTAGGGCTAGAAAAGCCTAGATCAAGCATGTTGCAAGAATCTAAGCAAAATTTGAGCCATATGGTCATAGGTTTGTTTACTGGATTACCACCTTTTTTATCATCATTTGAGAGAAGTTTATTAAAATATAGCATGCATAACCAAGAAGAGTTAGGTTGAGATGCAAAATTACATAAATCATACCAAAGTTCTAGCCATTTAGGAAGATGGGGACTAGCATAAATCCTACTTAAAATCCAAGGATAGTTGGAATTTACCTGAATAGATTTATGAATCACTTATGAGAGGTTTGAGATAGGGCTTAGGATGATGTTAGTTGGGTTCCAAAGGATCCACATGCCTTCTTGAAACCCAATGGCATCAACCACTGTGAAATTATCAGAAGGTAGATTGCTACATATTTGCCTGGCCCTCTCTCAATGAAGTTTTGTTTCTACCAAGATTGGTTGGTGTCCTTGCACCAACTGAAGGAAATGGTTCCTAAACCCTGGACAACCCACTCCTTTAATTTTTGATGGGATTCAATGTGCACTCAAGTTTAATACCAAAATATACCCATTTTGCTGAAAGTATATAGGCCGTGATTATGACATAGGGTGTATAAGGGTTGATCCCACGAGGAACTTTTATCAAGTACTAGATCCTTTACTTGCTCTATTATTTAAACAAATAATAATTTAAAGCAATGAAAAGCAAATGATTCAACTAATTAATAACTAAACTAAATAGCTTGTAGAGAAACAAATGGAGAAAGAGTACCATTACCAAGACTTTAGAGTTGTAGTTTCCACTAATGGCCAAAACATGAGTGAATAGATTCAACTTTTGCTACTGCTGTTGTCTAACTAGGGTTTCATTTTCAAAATTAATCAAAAACTCACACTCGTAATGGATCGGTTATTACAAGTAATAGACTCTCCTACTCTCGTGGTAAAGATCTAAAACTAGTTCATTTACAACATGAAATATTCAAGAAAAATCACACAAGTGTACCCCAACTCTCATGAGCCTTCTCTTTAAGTTCTATTATTCCCTTTCCATTGTTGCTACCAATTTTCATTGATTAACCATAGCTAAATGACTTGCAATTAGTGATCAAGTAAGCACAAGATTTAAAACTTGAATAAATGGATAAGCTAGTACAAGAGGTAACAAGAGTAAATCATATTCAATTTTTTTTAAGAAACCATTAGCTCTATTTACCCCCTAGATAATACACCTAGTTTAACATAATAAATAAAGCAAATAGGCACAAATATTTCAAAAGTTCATGCATAAACTAAATAAAAGTAAGAGTTAAGAAAAGCTTAGCCAAGAATGAACCAAGCTCCAGATGATCTTCAATTAATCTTCCAAAATGAGCTTGTTAAATTCTTCTACAAGTTTCTCTCTTCTAAACATAGCAAAAATATCTGTTACTAATGTTAAAAACTAGAACTCTCTTCTCTTCCAAGAAACATATATATATAGATAAACAAAGTCAAGAATTGATGCTAGAATCTTATCTTTACAACTGCAACAAGTTTGCAAAATGTCTTTGAAAAATGGTGAAATAATGGAGTTGAAACTAAGTTGCACAAGTTACAGCCAAATTTACTGATCGGAATCCCTCCAAGAATTCAATTGCAAAATACTAGGCGAATTCAATCTATCCTACAATCCGGCTTGGGACTTTGGAGTGGATTCACTTCTCCTATTTGTCCAACTTTTCTCTACTCTAACTCGAATCCTTCCCAGAATTCGACCAGCGATTCTACTAGGGGATTCGATCCACTTTCTTGTTTGACAAGTTTCTCCAATTTCTTGCTCATGCGACTCGAACCACCTTTGAAACTTGCCAACTTTATGAACTTTAGGACTTTAATCAACATATTTCAAACTTGTTTCTTGTCCAATGATCACGCTAGTTTTCAAATCCTTTCAAAGATCCAGTTAGCATTTAACATAAATTCTAGCCAAAATGACCTTGTTTCCTCATTTAGCATCTGAAAAGTAACTAAAACTAATAAAATATACCATCAAAAAATTGTGAAAAATAGCCACTTATCAACTTCCTTTACACTTGAATCTTGCTTGTCACCAAGCAATCAACATATCAATGCCAACAATGACTCAAAAGTTGAAACATTATATGCATTCTTTCAAATCCAAGTCCTCTTAACTTAGTAATCAATCATTATACAATCATTTAAATTACTTCAAATACTCATAATATCAAGTAAATTGGAGACCATTATACCTTAATTTAAACAAGCTAAATTTAATCTCTCACCCTAACCTACTTTTACAAGCAAGCAAATCATAGAGTCCAAAGATTAGCTCAACGCCCTCTATTGTATTCCGAGCGGTCTCCCTCTCTTTTTCTTCAGCATTTACACCCCCTATATTTTACTAAGGCTAGAAAGTATCCTCCAACATAAAAAATGTCTTCTAACCTTTATATCTCTCTATCATGCTCTTCTTCTTCGCTTTCGCTTGAGGAATAGCAACGGCAGTAGTGGTTTTCCTTTTTCCTTTATCCAAACTTTGACCGAAAACAGATCTTAAGGGAACTCTGTCCAGTTGATCTAAGTCCTGATCTTCTTCCGGATTACCCTCTTCTGGATTTTCTCCAGGTTCAGGCAATCTTTCTGGTACCAAACTAACCACATTTAGAAAAAGATGCACCAATCCATTTACCCTACCTTGTACTTACTTGTACAAGAAAGTTAATGATATAATTAAAAGAGTTATCCTCTTCCTATCATTTATCTAATAGAGGGATCGTTAAAAAAAATTCAAAAGAAGAAAAGACAAAAAAAGGGAAAAAAGAAAAAAATGATGAAGAAAGAATAAGAATTTTGTTCTACTCCAACGATTCTGTTAGTGAGTAATCGGGGGTTAGCATTTACAAATATCAACTTTCACATCAAAAGGTATTTGAGTTAATAGTAAGCTAAGCAATTCGAACAAGTGAGATGTTGAGTAACTAAGAGTTTTGAACTAAAAGTGTCAATCTTTGCATCAAAAGGCACTTCCACTATTTGAGTAAATTTCCCCATTCTACAAGATACATATTCTAAAATGCCAAAAAATTTTAATCACATAATAATCATTTTCAAGTCAAATGAGAACGAAAATTTTCAAAATACGCATAATTGCTTTAACAGGTAGTGGAAGCAAAATACTAATGGTTGGAACAATTTGGCCCTTTTTAACAAAAATAACAAAAATTGTAATAATATTTGGGTCCTAGTGAAATTTTAAAAAAGGTTTCAAAAAATTTTTAATAGAGTTCTCCTTTATAAATGGACAAAGCTCCCTATAGCAACCTAGCTTAATACAAAAATTTCCACATGGCTATTTTTTCAATCATAAATCTAACAATTACAGCTAATAGATTCACAAAATGTCACTACAACATATAAAATTGCAAGCATAATTGCCCTCTCCCACATTTAAATTTCACATTATCCTTAATGTGAAAGAAAGAAAAGACATAGAATAGAAAATATACTTTCCCAGAAAATTCATGCAATTCAAATCCAATCCAGGTGATATTGGATAAGTTCACTTCATCAAAAGTCAATAATAATAAAAACAAACAAAAAAACAACTAAACTGAAATCAAGAAAAATAGAAGTCTGCAAGCAACAAGTTTGGACCATGCAACTAAAACGAAATTAGAAAATTGAGCATGTGAATTATCCCCTCTGTTGCCCTCTAGCTCTGATGAAGATAGTGGAGTTGGTTTCACCTCAATTCCAAGTTTACTTTCAATCCATCGAAGCCGCTCGACAGTCTTCTTATTCTCTTTCCTACTCTTCTTCACATTGGCTTCAATGCAAAGCAATTTGTCCTAGAGTTTCTAGAATGCTGATTAAGTATCTCAAGATAGTGGTGGAGGTCAAGAAGAAGATAGCACTTCTTGAGCTTTTTGGGAAGTAGGTGTCTCAACTCCTTATTATTCCTCTTGGCAAGCAAATTCTTCTTCCTCCTCTTGTTAGATTCCTCTTGGCCCTTCACCTATCTCGAGATAGATTGCTCTCCCAACATCTTTCGTCTCCAAGAACTTCTTGTAAATTACAACTCTATAGATATCCATCTTGTTGAGAAGTGTATGGTGAACATTAGCAAAATCAAGACCTGCCATTGAAGGTCAAAGTCAAGATATGAGTTAGAGAAAGCATGCCTGACATCATTAATCTGAACAATTGCCCACATGTGATTAGTAATAATACTTCTCAATGGAATCCTACTAAGGTAGTCTAAGGAAATACACGTCATTGGTTCATGCCTCATTGGTGTCACTCACTCTTGAAATAACATTGAAGGAAATTAGATATATGAGAAGCAGATAATGGTCCTTAAAAAAAGAGGTCAAGTTTTTCTTTTTGTCTTTTCTCTTTATGCATAGTCGATTCATTAGCTTTCACCATTATTCTTTTCTATTATGTCAATACATAGTCTAAAAATATAGTGCAACCGTTAGTGATGCATGAACATGATAAGAAAAACAAAAAAATTGTAAGGGTAAAAGAAAGGCATGGAATCATTCATAATACTTAAATACTACATAACTTAAGACGCTAATGAGTAGGTACTAGTTAGAATAAGATATAATAACCCAACCCACAGGGAAATACACACACTTACCAAAAAAAAAGGTTATAATGGCTAATAACCTTCACCTTAATTGGAAACAAGTAAATTGAACCATAGCTGAATAACTAGACATGCAAGTCACCCATCGCAGCCATCGTCAAAACTGCTACCATCGTTGTTGTTGAAGGATTAGGTATCAAAACATCCAGAAATAAAATCATTTCATTATAGATTCATCCTTTTCTTTTCAACCTATCTTCTTGCCTGCTTCCCTCTATGTTTTTAGAGCATCAAGCTGCATATTTGCCTTGTTGAGCTTACTCTTCTCATTTTTATGTATCATTTCCTTCTAGGCCACCCTCTTCTAGAGTATATAGAGCTTTTCTTTATATATCACCAACTTCCTCCTCTACTCCAACGTCTCTTCCAGTGCATCTTGATGAGTTTTTTCCAATTTTTTAACCATGGGGCACTCCACCATTTTATAAATCTTTCTCAAGTCCTCACCTAGGGCTGTGGTAAAGTATAAAGCCTTCTAAAATAAAACCCAAACAAGATAAATAAATATCATATTCATCCACTACCTCACTGAGTGAAGGAAGGTTGCTGTGTAAAGAAAACTTGAAGGTGGGATAAGTGTTGGGATGGGAGTGGTGAAAAATGGCAGATGAGAGAAAAGCAGATGAAGGTGGACATAGTTGGATAGGATAGGAAGATGTTTGGGAAGAAGATATTTGGAAAGAGGTTATGATAGAAAATCTAACAGTTTTTCGAGCAGGTTGAAACTTGACCTCCAAGCGATCGAGAGCTTCTATAATTTTCCATGAACCTGGATCGATTGACTTGAAAGCTTTCTTTAACTCAACTTTGTATCCTTCATTGGAAATGTCAAGGTATTCTTTCAAATCATCCCTATGCACACATACTTTAACACTTTGAGCTATTCTTGTAATTTTCTCAGTATTATGATGGTACATCTGCTTATCCTCTATATTAGCATAGAATTCACTTACCAAATGCTCATAGTGAATGTTCAAGAGATTAAGAAATTTTCTCACTTCAACTTAGCAAAATAAGCTTTGAGGTGATATTTTTTTCGACATCCAGAGCAAAATCTTTCTCTAGCAACACCTTAGCCTCCAATTGTGATTGATACATACTTTATTGGCAGTTGAGGTGAACTGAGTCTTTTGATATTGCATCTTTTTCTCTTGCTCCCTTTGTTTGCCTTCTTGTTCTTGTTATTGCCTCTCTTCCTTGGATGACTCCTCCTCCTTAATAGTCAAACATCTATCCACTACCCTTTTGGAGCATTGAGGTCGAGTTGTAGACATAGGTGCTTCTACCTTTCTCTTAGGAGGTAGTGTCTTCACCCCAAATCATTTAGTTCTAACCATTGTACCTATATACAATATAAACATTGACACTATTTAATAGGTACTTAACAACATGAATAAATGGAGAACATGTGCTTACTTTCCTAATAAACCCTAGTTAATTTCCTTAAATAAACAAGTAATTTATTCACATCCTAAACAAGTATAATTGACAAGTAATTCATGCATGCATGCAAAAACAATGAAGCTTAAACTTTCCCCAAATTAATTCTAAGTGCAAAAATAAATCCAAAATTGACTAAACATACCCTTCACTGGCATATTAATGATCTAATTAAACATCAATAAGTGCTAAATAGCATAGCCACTCATGAACTTTTGCTCAACAAGTTCATCTAATAACTACTCTTAAAATCCTAGAATTACCATGTAAAAGTTAAGAAATGATCTAATTAAGCACATTCTTTGGCATGTAATCAGTCTAGGATAATCAGATCAATCTTACAAAATCCCTCAAAGCTAATTAACATACTACATTGGCCCAAATTTGTCAAAATTTCTCCAAATCAAATCAATCACAAAAATTAGCTAAAATTCACCAAAGTCACAAAATATTCACGAACTCATGATTTATTTATCACCAAGAATCATCAATGACATCAACAAGTGCAATAAAAACCATCAAACTTCATTTACACAAGAATTTCAGAATTGCCTAATACATAAAAAATATTCACAAACTTGCAAAAATTAAATAACAAAGTTCAGTGAAGATTTGTTACCTCAAACTTCTTTGGCGATGATTAAAGATGTAAATGGTGTGAAAACCCTAAGAATCCTACTCCAATTCGGCCTCAATCAAGAAGCCTATAAAAATGAAACCATAACTCTCTTGAAACTCAAATCCAAATTTTGAGTTGTTTTTGAAAGATTATAATCAATCAAAACTACCCTAGATGATATTAGGAGTGACTTGGTGAAGTTGGGTTAAAAAGATTTAATGGTGAAAAGTGAGGTTTTTTAGGTGGTGTGTATTTGAGTGCGTGAGTGTGTGCAGGTGAATAAGAAGAAGAAGAGAAGAAATAAGCAAAATCCATTCATGGGTTTTCTTTAAAAGCTAATGATGCAATCTGGAGTTCAAGTCTAAGATCAAGAATTGATATCTCTGTATTATTAAGCTTGGATGCCAACAAAGTTGGCGTTCACAAGTTACCCAAGTTGGATAAAGAGTTTAAATGCATCAAACCTTTCATTATCAAGGTGTTTAAGTGGAAGGATGTGAAAGCTAAACCTCCTAATGAAACTTGGTTCGAACATGAATGCCAAGTTATTCAAGTCTAACTTAAGTCTAGTTCAGATTTTTAGCTCTTGAGTTGTGTTGTTTGGTTAATTATTTTTCCAACTTTGTTACTTGATTGACTGATGTTAGTTAGGATGCATTTGGAGTCATCTTAGCAAGTTAATACAGGGCTGGGTTGTGTGGACTTAAAGAGTTGAATTGTGTCTCCTAGTTGAAGTAGGAATTAGTTTGTTAAGTTTTTTCCAATTAGCTTTAGGGCTTTGTGTCTTGTAAGGCTATAAATAAGGATCAAACATTTCTTTTGAGTTAGTTAGAATGAGTTATTGAAGAAAATTTTCCAGCAAAATTGATTCTTGTGAGAATCACTTCTTTTGACTTGTGAAAACTACCTTGAACATCTTAGAGTAGTCCTAAGATGATCATGAACTTATCAATCAAACAATATAATTGATTGTGGCATCATTCTACCCTTGAATTCATTCTTGTGCTGTCCTTGAGCAAACTCAAGTCCGCTTTCTAAACTTTGATACCTTGTCGTGGGTGTGTAGGTAGGTTTCTCGACTCTTCAAGGTAAGAAATCCATATCAGTTGGTATTAGAGCAAAGATATTAGGTATCAAGTTATATCCGTTTGTTTGTCATTTGTTCTTGTTTCTAGGATTTAATTCTTGTGTCTTTGTGTGTTTTTGCTATTCAAATTATTCCAGCAATTTTTCTGGCTTTGGTACATAGTTTTTTGTTCATTTCTCGGTGTTTCTTGTGCAGTTTTTGATTGTATTTGTCCAGCTCTTGTTTTGACTTTTTTCAACTGTTTTTGTTTCTTGTTCTGGATTCATATATCTTGTCCAAATTATTGTCTATTTGTCTTAATCCAAATCTATCCGCGTTTCTTGTTTGTGTCCAACTGCTTGTTTTGTGTTAAGTCGCATCATATAGAAAAAAAAAAAAAAAGAGGAAAAGTCCTAGTCGTTCAAGTTCTTGGAAATCCGAAGTATACCTAGGGTTTCTTGTGTGTTATTCTTTTTTCATGAAGCCGTGCAACCAGTTGTGAGAGTTTCTTGAAATTCTTGATTCAAGTTATTGAGTTTCTTGAAGTTCTTTAGAATTTTTCGTGCTATTCAAAATTTTCCTAATACTTTCTTGAATTTCTTGATTCAAACTTGTGAAGTTCTTGAATTCTTGAAATTCCATTGTGGATCCTAGGAGTATTTTGATCATATTGTGCAATTCTTGGAATGCTTTAAGACATCAAAACCGATTCTTGAAGGAAAACCCTAGTTGTTGAAATCAGTTTTGAAGAAAGAAAATTCCATTTGGCTGTTTAAAAAAAATAAAAAAAAGCCTTGGTTGATCTTCAAAACAGTCTTAAATTACCTTCAAATCAGTTTTTGGAAACTAAGAACATGGCTTAAGTAATTAGAAACAGATGCAATAGCCGTACCACTAGTTTCCAAATTGGAGTTGGTTTCCTTTAGTTCAAACTTTCCAAATCAAATATGGATTATTGTGTCAGTTATAACTGCCAAGAAACCAATTTCCAAACTTGATTTGTGTTGGAAAAAGTCAAATTTCCAGGTTGCTAAATTGTCCCAAGAGAATCTTTGTGGTAGAATTAGGAAAGTGTTGTTTTCCTAAATCTATCCACTTATCTTTTCTCCAATTCTTAGGTTGTTTTGGTTTGGATTTTTGTCAGGTTTTCTTCATTAAATTTCATGCCTTTTCCAACAATAAACATGTCTAAATTTTGTCCAAAACACTCCATAAAATTCAGCTTGTTTCATTGTTTCTTTGGTTCTTATTTCATTGCTTCTTCGACTTTTGTTATTGCTACCATTGAGTTGTTGTTGTCTAAGTTGATTATTGCTTGGTGGAAAGCTCTAATTTATTCAAGGAAGCCAGCAACAGCCTTGAGGAGCTGATTTGGTGAGATTATATGAGTGTTAAACACTTGATGGAAATATAAGTGTTGAGTGAAACACATGAGGGAGTGAAGTGAGAAAAATACTTGTTTCTTTTGCTAACTCTTTTGTAGGTTAAGATGTCTACTAGAAGAAGGTCAGCTCGTGAAGAAACTAAGTTGTTGGTGATACCATGATTGTTGGACTTCACAATTTAATGGTTGCCTATCTGGAATCCTACCGTGACCAACGTACTCATATAACGGTCTCAGAAGGCTGTTATCAATAGGAAGTGGCTATGAAGGAATCTATGGAGTAAATTACTGAAGTAGGAGAATACGAGCTTACCTTACCAATGATTGAGAATAAACCTTTCAAGAGGAGGGGTTCCGAGCATGGGGATGTAGTTGAGCATGAGAATGAGGGAGGTAGTGAGAGAGTTTATTATTATCCTAACCATCTTAATATTACCTTGTTTAGAGTTGATTGTCTTTTACAGGTTGAACAAGGTGCAATACAATTGCTCATGACATGCTCAATTCCTAAGTCTTTTGTTGACTTTGAAGCCTTTCACGGAGTTTATATTCTAGGAATGGTGTCTCCTTGTTATCCACTCATACCAATGCTAAGTCAACAAGCTACACTTTCCTTTGATATTGAAACTGGTTATGTGCCAAAAGATAATCCATTGATCAGGTTTTACTATGGTCAATGCAAAGACTATGTTCATCTTGTGTGTGGATCCTACTTTGCCAAATTGGCTTTTACCCTTAGCAAATTTCCTTAGGCATGTCAAACCTAGTCTCTCTGAGGATGCCTTGCATCGATATGAAGATCCTTTTCTATTGTATGCATATGATATGTTTTCAAGTGATGTTATGCCTACGGCCACTCGTTGGGAGTTTTTCCATGTGGACCTCACTTTGTCAAGCCACAATGAGGAGCTGGTTCGTGAGGTTAGAAGTGCAAAAAGAGGCGATTAAAAACATTGTGCGTGGTTGCTCAAGAATTGGATGCTGGCTTTATCCGTGGACACCTAGAGATTGTCCAAGCAGCATGTGATTTGGCTGGTGATCATTCAAATCTTTCCAACATTGCTATCATCTAAGCGATCCATCGATTTGAGAACAAATCTTCTTCAAGAGAAGGGGAATGATGCAATCCCAAGTTCAAGTCTAAGATCAAGAAGTGATGTGTCTTTATTATTAAACTTGAATGTCAACAAAGTTGGAGTTTTCAAGTTAACCAAGCTAGATAAAGAGCTTATACCTTTCATTATCAAGGTATTTAAATGGAAAGATATGAGGGCCTCAAAATTCGAATTTTATTTTAAAATGCATAATAATGTTTATATTGTATTTATTCATTAAAATATGAGTGAATTTATGTTTTGAGTGATTATTTTCCAATTTAGAGAAATTTTTGAGAATTATTTGGCGGTGTGTGGTTTCGGCCAGTGTAAGCGTCTAATTTTTGTTTCGAAGTGTGAATAGTGACTTTAAGATGAAATCGAGCATATGTAGAGATATTACAGAGATATATTTAAGATAGGACAGTGCCAGAAGAGGAAAACTAATAAAAGTTAGAGTGTCACATGTCGACGTGACAAAAAGTGGAAGTTTGACCACTTTTCCTTAAATTAAGGCCAACCAAGTATCTTGTCTCCCTTAAGCCATATTTCTTGCTCCTTTTCCCTTCATTTTCAGCTACCATTTAGAGCTTAGAGAGAGAAATAAATTCGAAATAGAGAGAGAGAGAGAGAGAGAGAAGAGAGCTTTGATCTTCATCTTCTTCAACTTCATCCTCTTGCACCTTGAAGACACCATTTGAAGAGCTTCATCTTGCTTCCTTTTGCTTCTTGTTGCAGCCGAGTGAGAGAGAGAGAAAGGGAGAGACAGCCGTGAGTGAGAGAGAGAAAGGAAGAGGGAGAAAGCTTCATCTTGTTTCTTTCTTCTTGGCCTTGAAACTTGTGGAGGAAATCACCAAGGATTGAGTTAGATCTTGGATTAGCTCGAAGGATCTCGAGGTTTCAAAACTTGGAACATCATCCGTGGGTGAAACTACGTTAGATCTTCCTTGATCTTACTAGATCTGAAAAGATCTTGAGGTATAACCTTTAAAACTCTTAGCTTTAGCCTTATTAGTGTCAGATCTCTAGATTTTACTGTTTATTTTGCTAAGAATGCTTATGGATGGAGCATTTGAGTTGGGCTCTTGAATTCCCAACTTAGGTAGCGGACTTGAGGTGACTTTTAGGGAGCAGACTTGAGGACTTGACTGTGGTTGTGTTTGTCGTTGATGAGATGAGAGCATTTTATGGTTAGAAAGTAGATTTTGTTGTTGAAAAATTTGAAGTAAAATGATAAGGGTTGGCCGAACCTTGCTTGGCAATTTTGATGAGTGATTTTGAAATTTTATGATATTTCTTGATGAGAGTTTGCTTAAGTAAATATGTATTATGTTTGATTATGAGTATATATTTTAATAGAGTTAAAACCTTGAACTTTAACGGTGAAAAATTGAGTTTCACTAAATTTTGAGGTAAAAGTACTATTTTGGGCAGATTTGAGAGTTTGAAGTGTTTTACCTATTTTTCATGAATTTCGTGCATTGAGACTTAGTGAAAATTGTTTGAAAAATATGCTAGAACTTTGGTTAAAGGTTTGGTGTTGAATTTGAACTCAAATACGTGATTTGGAGGTGAAATACCTCACTTTATTTCAATGTGGTTAAAAATTAAAAGTCACCTGAATAGAGTACGTCGATAGAGTGGTTGATTATTTGATGTCTCAGTTTGAAAATGGAAACTTTTAATATGATTTTTGACTCGATAACTACTTTTCATTCGAGCAAAGTTAGAGGAATTTTGTGAAGAATTTCGATAAAACAAATGAATAAGTTATTTGAGTTAGTTTCACTAATGGTGAGGCGAAACTTATTTCTCCCTCTTATTTGATTATAGTAAGTGTGGAAGGTTTTGAAACCAAGTAAAATTTGAGATCCGCACCTTGATATTTTGGTAAGTTTCTATGCATGTTATTTGCTTATGTGAATTTCATTTAGAATATGATTTTTTTGTCAGAATATGATTTAGAATATGATTGAATATATGATTTGATGGTTTGCTAAACCAAGTTTTCGTATCAAATCACATAACTGAATACAAATCTAATCCACTTCACATAATCACATAACAAGCATGGAAACTCACCAAAATATCAAGGTGCGGATCTCAAATTTTGCTTGGTTTCAAAACCTTCTACACTTCCTATAATCAAATAAAAGGGAGAAATAAGTTTCGCCTCACCATTAGTGAAACTAACTCAAATAACTTATTCATTTGTTTTATCGAAATTCTTCACAAAATTCCTCTAACTTTGCTCGAATGAAAAGTAGCCATTCGAGCCGAAAATCATATTAAAAGTTTCCATTTTCAAACTGAGACATCGAATAATCAAACCACTCTATCGACATACTCTATCCAAGCGACTTTTAATTTTTAACCACATTGAAATAAAGTGAGGTATTTCACCTCCAAATCACTTATTTGAGTTCAAATTCAACACCAAACCTTTAACCAAAGTTCTAGCACATTTTTCAAACAATTTTCACTAAGTCTCAATGCACGAAATTCATGAAAAATAGATAAAACACTTCAAACTCTCAAATCTGTCCAAAATAGTACTTTTACCTCAAAATTTAGTGAAACTCAATTTTTCACCGTTAAAGTTCAAGGTTTTAACTCTATTAAAACATATACTCATAATCAAACATAATACATATTTACTTAAGCAAACTCTCATCAAGAAATATTATAAAATTTCAAAATCACTCATCAAAATTGCCAAGCAAGGTTTGGCCAACCCTTATCATTTTCCTTCAAATTTTTCAACAACAAAATCTACTTTCTAACCATAAAATGCTCTCATCTTGATGAGAAATGAAATGATGAATGCTTTGATTTGGGATCATTTCTTACATTCTTATCCAAGGGGATTAAAGCGCCAAGACATCATGAAGATTCCTTCCTTTAAATAATTGGAGATGTACATCTTGCTCCAAGTTGAAGAGTCCAAACCGGGCTAGGGTTTGAAGACTTCAAGTTGCCGTTTGGTTAGTTCATGAATAAGGGCACAATTGTCCGTTTATCATTGTTTTCTTTAGTCATTTTTAGTGGGGAATAAATCGGACCAGCTTGGTATATGCTGTCCGAATTTGTCTTGCTAAGTTAGTTAATGTTATTTGTTGAAGAAGTTTCCTAAAAGATAGAGCCATGTTGGCCTATTCTAGTTAGGTTAGATTTTTAGTAATTTGAGTCCAAGTTACATTAGGATTTGAGAGTCTTTTGTAAGGCTATAAATAAGCCTACAAGCTATCAATTTTTAGGAAGCAAGTGATATCAAATTTTGTGAGTTTTCACTTTCTCTTTCTAAGAGAGTCTTTCTTGAATACTTGAGAGTTGTCTTGAGTTATTCAACTTGAACTTATCAATCAAGTAATCACCTTGATTGTGGCGTTCTTCTACCTACAACGTTGGTTCGCTAGATCGTTGGTTCGTGGGTCAAGGTTAAGTCCAAGGTTCGCCAACCCGGGGTTTAGAGGGGTCAATTGTTCCGCCATCCAACTTGAATTTCGTCTAGGTCCTACATCGATTCATATCAGTTGGTATCAGAGCTAGTTGACGAATTCAAGTATATCCCTTGTGTCGTAAGTTTTTCTTGTAACAAATTCTGTTGAGTCTTTGTCGTTTGTTCCTTCTTGTTTTGCTCAAATCTGTCCTCATTGTTTCTGTCCGTGTCTTGTCTTAATTCTGTCGGTTATGTTGTTTCTAGTTGCTGTCCGTACCTTTCCTTGAGTCTTGAGTCTTGTTAGAGTCTTGTCATCTTGTTCTTGCATCTTCAAGTCGTTTAAAGAGTCAAAAAAAAATTTGCTGTTACACTGGTTTCTTGTTTTCTGTCCGTATTCTTGTCCTTGAGTCGAATCTAAATTGTGTCTTTTAGTGTCATCTGAATTGTGTATATTTGAGTATTGATCAATTGTTGGAAACCGTGGATAATTCTTGAACCTTGAACCTGTTTTCTTGTGCCAACTTGATTTCTTGAAGCACACCCTAAATCTTGAAACCAACTTCAACCAAATCTTGAATCTTTGGACTGTTTCTTGAAGTTCTTGGAAAAACACTTGAACATCCTTGATTTCTGGAAGCACACAACTGAATTTTGAAGTTTAGCAGATTCTCTCGGCTGAAAGTGGAAAAAAAAAAAACCAAAAGAAAGAAGAACAGCTGAACAGTTTTCTGGAAAAAAAATTCTGCTTGCTAAAACAGCTTCGTTGTGGTCCAAGTTCTTGTGTTCAATTGTTGTTCAAGCTGTGAAACACTTTTTGGTGGCTGATAAGACGTATTTGCTTGTATTGGGAAGCCTAAAATCCAATTCGGAAACAAAAATACCAAATCAGAAATTTGGTTACCACAGATTTGCTGGTTGCCTAAGGAAGCCAGAACCAAGTGGAAAACCACCATAAACCCAGCAAACAACTTCCTAATCCTTATCCAACTATCACCCGACTTCAACAAAACCCAAACCACCTTTGGGAAAAAACAAAAAAAACAGCCACCGCCTGGAACCAAGAACCAACCGAAACCCAATTGGTTTTGAAACCTTCTTGCACCCAAACTGCTGTCCACCTAGGAAACACTTGGCCACGTGATTGTTTCTTGTTTTCCAGCATAATTTGAGTCTTCAAATCTGACTTTTTGAGTCGGTTAGTCTAGTCTTGTCCTTTTCCAAATTTAGTTAGAACTTGAGTCCTTAGTTTCCTAATTCTAATTCTAGTCCAACTCCAGTTTCCTAATTCTAATTCTAGTCCAACTCCAGTTTCCTAATTCCTTCTTTTCAGTAGTTTCTTAGTCCTTTTCCGTGTCATTTATTTATTTATTCAAAAAAAAATTTCGGACCCACTTGAAGAATTTCCCAATCTTGGTGCAAACTTGGTGATAAGTTCAATTGAACAACTTGAAGAAAATTCTGACTTCTTCAAGAGAGATGATCAAGTGAATTGAGAAGTGAATTGTGAGATCATTGGAGTGAAATAAAAACACTTGAGTGGATACACTAAGGGAGTGTGTGAGGTTATTATCTTGTATTTTTCCTAACCTTTTTTGCAGATTTTATCACCATGAGGCACAATCTTCTAAAGGAGTTGTTGAAGAAATTCCATGCTCTTCGTCAAGGTACTAAATCAGTGAAGGAAAACTACAAAGAGATGAGATCCATCATCCAACAAGCTGAAATTGTGGAGGATTCCTTTGTTATTGATCACTTTTTGGATGGATTAAATGATCAAATAGCTAGGCATCTTGAAGTGACTAATTGTATGGAGTTGTATGAAGTTGCACATGCTGCTATGGACATTGAAGAGAAGCTTGAAAGGAGCCGTCAAAGGAAACTTTCTTTGGCCAAAAGCGTGCTTCACGTGAGAAGCATGAGCAAGAAATTGAAGAGTCACGTCAAGTGTCCAAGAACGAGCCTTTGATGGGACGATTTGAGCAACTATTGGATACCTTTGTAAAGTCGTATCTTGAGCATGAAAAGAAAAAGCTTGCACTGTCCACTACACTAGCCACTAGTCAAAAGCTAGTCGGAAAGGATTTATGTGAGGAATGTGAGAATTTAAATGAGGTAGAATCCGTGAGTAGTGAGGAAGAAAAAGAGAGTGCAAATTCACAAAAGTTGAGTGAGTTAGTCACTTCCACTAGTGATTCTTGTGAGGAAAATAGTGAGTTGAGCATGAGTGTTAAAATGAGTGAGAATGAGTTAGTTATGAAGGTGGAGCATAGTGAGTTTGTATTTATGACTAACCATCCTTACTTTATTTTGCCTAGTGTGTTTATTGATTTTTCACAGGTTAATGAGGCGATTAAAGTGCTTAATCGAGGAGTTGCCCATGATGATTTCAATTCACTTGTGGAACTTAATGATAACTAATGGTCAAGTGCATTGCCAAAATTTGGTAAATCTGTCGTTATTTCATTGGCCATTAACAAGGTAAACTCCTTTCCTAAAGCTCTTTGTTATCATGGTACACCTATTGAGTTTGCACTGCCTATGAAGGTACATACTCTTGAGCTTGATATGATTGACTATACACCCGGTTTTGAGAAATCGATTGCTGCCTACTTGAGCATAGCTGGTTTTTTTGAATTGTTCATGCATGCTAGACATCTAGAATTACTTGGTATTATTTTTAAGATTGTTAAAACATGTAATATGGTCTATCATCTTGGAATCATGAATTTTGATAAAGCTGTTCATTTACTCTATGACCATCATTCTAGAGTTCATTTGACTCACAATTGTCTTAGTCTATTTCTGAGTCCTTATGTGTTGTTTATTTTCTTTAAATCTCATGATCATTATATGTGTGTTAGTAGTTGTGTTTTTGGAATGTTTAAAGTTCTTGACTTAATAGGTAATGTGTTTAACGTAGTTGATTTGCCTAAGACTCTTTTTCCTAATTTCATTATAGTTCATGCATTTAGATTGCCTTTAACATCCTTGTTACGGGAATTTGCATCTATTTCGTTTAAAGATTCTAATCTGTGTTTAGGACAAGTTCTAAGGCCTAGATTGGTACATGGAATTCACATATTTCCATCATGTTATCAATTAGGGGACTGTAGTGATTACATTTATTTCACTAACATTCATTCACCATTCTTTGTGTTTGATCCAGGTATACATGTGATGGGCTATTGGCAACATACTTGTGAGCTGAAGCGTGCATGTTGGTTCGTGTTCCAATTGACTAGAAGGCATGTTTCTTGGCTTGCATTCATCAACACATGGCCTGAAGTTCTCCAGTGCAAACGATCCTTTGATTTGGGACAAATCGCCTTTCAAGAGAGGGGAATGATGAGAAATGAAATGATGAATGCTTTGATTTGGGATCATTTCTTACATTCTTATCCAAGGGGATTAAAGTGCCAAGACATCATGAAGATTCCTTCCTTTAAATAATTGGAGATGTACATCTTGCTCCAAGTTGAAGAGTCCAAACCGGGCTAGGGTTTGAAGACTTCAAGTTGCCGTTTGGTTAGTTCATGAATAAGGGCACAATTGTCCATGTATCATTGTTTTCTTTAGTCATTTTTAGTGGGGAATAAATCGGACCAGCTTGGTATATGCTGTCCGAATTTGTCTTGCTAAGTTAGTTAATGTTATTTGTTTAAGAAGTTTCCTAAAAGATAGAGCCATGTTGGCCTATTCTAGTTAGGTTAGATTTTTAGTAATTTGAGTCCAAGTTACATTAGGATTTGAGAGTCTTTTGTAAGGCTATAAATAAGCCTACAAGCTATTAATTTTTCGGAAGCAAGTTATATCAAATTTTGTGAGTTTTCACTTTCTCTTTCTAAGAGAGCCTTTCTTGAATACTTTAGAGTTGTCTTGAGTTATTCAACTTGAACTTATCAATCAAGTAATCACCTTGATTGTGGCGTTCTTCTACCTACAACGTTGGTTTGCTAGATCGTTGGTTCGTGGGTCAAGGTTAAGTCCAAGGTTCGCCAACCCGGGGTTTAGAGGGGTCAATTGTTCCGCCATCCAACTTGAATTTTGTCTAGGTCCTACATCGATTCATATCACATCTCATCAACGACAAACACAACCACAGTCAGGTCCTCAAGTCCGTTACCTAAAAGTCACCTCAAGTCTGCTGCCTAAGTTGGGAATTTAAGAGCCCAACTCAAATGCTCCATACATAAGCATTCTTAGCAAAATAAACAGTAAAATCTACAGATCTGACACTAATAAGGCTAAAGCTAAGAGTTTTAAAGGTTATACCTCAAGATCTTTTCAGATCTAGCAAGATCAAGGAAGATCTAACGTAGTTCCACCCACGGATGATGTTCTAAGCTTTGAAACCTCGAGATCCTTCGAGCTAAGCCAAGATCTAACTCAATCCTTGGTGATTTCCTCCACAAGTTTTAAGGCCAAGAAGAAAGAAACAAGATGAAGCTTTCTCCCTCTTCCTTTCTCTCTCTCACTCATGGCTCTCTCTCCCTTTCTCTCTCTCTCACTCAGCTGCAACAAGAAGCAAAAGGAAGCAAGATGAAGCTCTTCAAACGGTGTCTTCAAGGTGCAAGAGGATGAAGTTGAAGAAGATGAAGATCAAAGCTCTCTTTTCTTTCTCTTTCTCTCTCTCTCTCTATTTCAAATTTCTTTCTCTCTCTAAACTCTAAATGGTAGCTGAAAATGAAGGGAAAAGGAGCAAGAAATATGGTTTTAGGGTGACAAGATACTTGGTTGGCCTTAATTTAAGGAAAAGTGGTCAAACTTCCACTTTTTGTCGCGTTGACGCGCGACACTCTAACTTTTACTAGTTTTCCTCTTCTGGCACTGTCCTACCTTAAATATATCTCTGTAATATCTCTACATATGCTTGGTTTCATTTTAATGTCACTATTCACACTTTGGAACAAAAATTAGACGCTTACACTGGCCGAAACCACACACTGGTAAATAATTCTCAAAAATTTCTCTAAATTGGAAAATAATCACTCAAAACATAAATTCACTCATATTTTAATGAATAAATACAATATAAAAATTATTATGCATTTTAAAATAAAATTCAAATTTCGAGACCCTCACATCCTTCCCCCCTTAAAAGAATTTCGTTCTCGAAATTCATATCTTGTTTTACAAACCACTCTGGATATTTCTTTCTTATTTCTTCTTCGACTCCCCGAGATGCTTCCTTGATCCCATGATTTCTCCATAAAAACTTAGTTAGAGGAATTTGCTTATTTCTCGAGTCCTTTACATTCTCTATCGAGAGTCTTCACAAGGCTTCCTCCTATGGTAGTGACTCCCTTACTTCAATATCTTCCAATTTTCAATATCTTCCAATTTTCATGGTAATTCTCATTCCATCGACAATGGTAAAATTTTAACGCTTATAAAGAAGTCATCATCTCAAACTCTCCAGATGCATATGTGTATATGTATATATCCCAGAGATCACCTTATTCCAATTAGGTTCCTACCAAGATTTACCCTCCATGGACTTTAACCTACCAATAGTACTTTCTCAAAGTTTGCAATACTATCTTCAAAAAACTTTACCCAACATCTCTATTTCAAACCTAATTCCTTTTAAGAAAACAATTACTCATGACCCTTCTAGTTTGTATAAACCCAAAATGTTATCCCATATAGATAATACCTCCACCTCAAGATACAAGAAAAGTTTTACTAGTGATCCTCAATGGCTGGTGCAAATATTTATCATAATCACTCTAAACATAAATTCACTCATATTTTAATGAATAAATACAATATAAATATTATTATGCATTTTAAAATAAAATTCAAATTTTGAGGCCCTCACATCATTCCCTTTTAAAACATATACTCATAAATAAATATAATACATAAACATTATTAGATTTGTATTCAGTTATGTGATTTGATATGAAAACTTAGTTTAGCAAACCATCAAATGAGGTAGTGTGTACTTTATCGCACTTACCTATATTTGAGTGGAAAATTTGTAAGGATGTTTTGGTGTGAATTCTGTTTTGAGTATATGATGTGATGTGATGTATTTTGTAATTATTATTCTCGAGAATACTTAATCCCCTTAGTAAGTTATCAACTCGAGCCGCTGGGAAGACCCGGTTGAGGAGATTTAACAACCTTGGGCTATGTGATGTGTTGTGTGCTCTGGACTTGGCAAAAGACCTTGTCCCTGTTGAAGAGCAATACACAAACATATAAATTATGTGAGGTGGGCAGGTCCGTACGGGGGTTTTGGTGGAGAAATGAGTAAGTGGTGGTCTACTTGGTTTGTGTATGAAAGTTGACGAAGTGTCAACTATGAGATTTGTGCACCAGTCTAAGAACGTGCTCCAGTTTCGAAGACCTTAGCCCCTGAGGGCTACTCGTATCCTATCTTTGTGATATTATTTGTTTTCCTTATTTGTTTATTTCTAAATATGAATTTGGAGTGAGAATCTCATATGCGTTATGTGCTTTGCATGCCTTTTTGGAACTCACTGGGTTTTTAGCTCATTCTTTCCAATTTGTTTTCCTTAGCAGGGATTGAGAACCCAAGTGAAGGCGCCAACCATTAGAGTTAGGACTCGCTCTTGTATCTGGTTTGTGAAACTTGAATTTATGGATTTGATGTGAGGACCCATATCATTTGCATATTTTGTTTGTATTCTAAATTTTAACGTCGTGTTATTATTCCTGTTCGCTGAGGTGTTTATATGGTATGCTTTACCCCTCAAAGTGTGTTATTTGCATTATTTTGTTTTCCAAATAAAAACCCGAAAATTGACATATAAACCCTAGTTACCTTGAAAACCCTAAATTTCAATTTGAAAACCGTAAATTTCGACAAAACTTTTATTAGGATATGGAAAACCGTCGTTGGGTTTTGTTAAACCCTAGTTGTGAAAATGATTACCCACGTTATGTTCAGTTACAAGTGTGCCACTTTGTTGATTTTACGTGCGTAAATGCATGATTAGGCGAGTGATTAAGACTTCTAGGTGAATAGTGGCCTATGTAGGTGAGATTAAGTTTTGATAGATTAGTACCTATGGACTAATTTGATAGGAAAAGAAATTATGTGGGTAAGAGTGGAAAATAATCTAAGTTGGTAGGTTTTATTGGCATGCTAATTTTGACCAAATTTTGACTAGGTAAAAATATCTAATTAAGCTTATCTTTTGGGCTATTTAATAGCTTGAGGTTGCCGGCCAAGCAAAGGAAAAAAAAAAGAGGAAAAACGTGAGGGAAGAGAAGAAAAGAAGGAAAAAAAGAGAGGAAAAAAGGAAGAAAAGCTTGGAGATTTTGCAACTTTCAACCATTTGATTTTGTTTTGGAGCTAGGAGGTGAAGCTTGGACTTGAAAACTTGGGGTTTCACCAAGAACATCATCTAGAAAGGTTTCTTCTATTTTCTACAAGCTTGAATTTGGATGAAGATTATGGATTGTGGGGTTTTGTGATTCCCATGGCTTGGTTCATGCTTATTTTTAGCTTATGGAATGATTCTATGGATTAGATTGGTTGATTTTGGTGTATTTATGCCTAGCCATGATTTTGAGTTAGGGTTAGGGCTTTGTTTTAGTGCTAATGGTAGGAATTAATGTTGGTTCGTTGATTTAAATGGTTGTGTGGGCTCTTGGATTCCCACTTGGTTGTGTGGGCTCTTGAATTCCCACTAGTAAGCTAAGGATGTTTAGTGTGTGTTGTATGGAATTTGTTGCTCGAAGGGAATCCTAAACCTTGAAGGAAAACGATTTGAGGAAGTTGGGGCTAATTTTCCGCTTTGGTTTAGTTTCTTGGATTGTTGTGTGTGGTGTGTGTATGTGCATGTTTGGGGCAGTGTGTGACATGTAAGGGGCTGCATTGCATGTTTGTTATCGCAATCGAGTCAATGGAATTTGCATGGGTGCGTTTTAGTTGCACGGAACTTGTTTGGGCATTGAACAGGAAAACAGAATTCTACCGGCAGCAAATTTGGTTTCATTTTTTGTGTTGATCCTTTGTGATTTAGCTTTTGGCCAAAACACGAAAGTTATAGCCCTTCGTTCTAGCTTTCCAACACATCTGGAATTTCTTGATTTTGATTTGTGAGGGCTGAGTTATGTCCGTTTGAAGTGAGCCTGTCGAAAATTCTGACGGCAAAAATTTCTGAAATTGTTTCTGCATTTTTGACCTAGAAGGAGTGAATCTGGGTCAAAGTTGTCTTCATGAAAGTTGTATCTTGTTCTCTTAGCTTCGAAACGGCACCTCGTACGCTCAAATATGACACTTGTAGCCTGATATATGGGCAATGGCGTACAAGGTGTCAAAACTATTTTTCCCACCTTCAAGCAGGTGTGTTTTCCGCTTTCATTTTGTCCTCGTCCGCTTTTCCTCATCCAACGCCATGTATGTGCTTCTTTTGCTATTTTAAGTGATTATAAGCGCTTTTGAGAGCTTAGTTCATTGGTATATGTATGTCGTCAGTACCACATTTGAAATGGTGTTCTTCCAATCTTACGACAAGGTTCCTTTAATTAGAAACCAAAAGGTTGATGGTTTGATTTGCATGTTCCAGTGAGTCCGTGGACGCTGACTAACGTGTTTGACTTCTACATTGTTTCTGTTTGCGCTCAACTGTTGAGTGTTCAAGTGCCTGTTTTAATGCTTGATATCCGGTTTAATGAAATTCGATTAAAAGCATGCTTGTTTGACCTGGTACTTTATCAGCGCCACCCTTGCTTGAGTTTACTTGACGTGAAATCATTAAATGCTTGTACGTGTGCTTGTTCTTGACATGCTAGAACCAAACGATTGTTTGTACCACACTCAAGAGAATGGGAGGTACCTCTCCGCCCGTTTTGGTCAGATTTTGATTAAGTCGATTGGAGCGTAGTCTCGTCGACTCATCTACCAAGCGGTAGTATGTACCACGCTCTATGGAGCGGGAGGTGCCGCTCATCCCGACTTGGTCTAATGATAATGCTATTATGACGAGCGGGCCCGGTACAGGGGGTGTAAGTAGACGGGTGAGAGTAAAGTGATTTCTACGGTCTGTGAGATTGTGGTTGACGGAGTGTCAACATTTCGATGAAAACTGACCGAGATGGGTGTGGATATTTCGTAATGGTGGGGCAACCCGATCCTTTAATGCATTTTATATATCGTCTTGCTTGATTTCCTTGTTTATTATTCTGAAAAACGTGTTATTGCTTTAACCTGCCTGTGTATGAATTCTTGGCCTCACTGAGCTTCGCTCACCCCATAAGTTTTGTTTTCCTTAACAGGTCCGGAGGTGGGGCACGGTAATCGAGGATCCTAGTGTTTTGTGGAGTTTCTTTTCCTTTTGTATAAGTTTGAAGTTATCGGATGACTTTGATAGTTTGTGGTATTTTGGAGTTCTATCAGCGTAACCTTGATGTAATTTTGGAGTTTGTCTTTATGAGAAGTTGTCGATTTCTTTTTAATGGTTTCATGGTTGTGTACTTTGAGTCCTGGCGAGAGTTGGGCAGGCGGCCCGCTAACCCCTCTGGTTCGCCTTTGGGGAAAGTGGGGCAATCACAGTTGGTATCAGAGCCTAGGTTTGAGATCTGTTTGGAACCCTTTAGGAAATTTACTTTTGAGTAATTTTATGGTTGTTTTGTAGGTATGGAGGGAGGTAATGGTGGATCGGAGCCAAATGGGGCTATTGGTAATGGCGAGGCTAATGGCGAGGCTAATGGTCACGTAGCACCTGTTAGGGTTATCCGCTACCGAGTGCTCGGAGGTGGGCCTCTTATTCGGTACACACCAAGGAGGTCACCCCGCTGTCCTTGTAGGGAGAAGTTTTCTTACCGAATGAGTTAGTTTTGTCTATTGACGATGAGCGTCGGCTGCTATTGAATCAAAACAGAGCGCTAGCTGATGAAAATGAGGGTTTGCGGATATTAGAAGATGGCCAAGGGATTAGAATTATGGAGTTGGAGGATGAAGTGTTTGCAGAACGAGCTAGAGTCGACAGCCAAGACGAGGTCCAGAGGTTCAACCTGCTGACTAGGGTGGTCAAGGGTCGGCAAATGGCTGCTAGGATCTTGAATGATGCTACTATCTTATTGGAGGAGGTGGAGGAAGTGGCCAAGGTGGAGGAGGTGCCAGTTGGGGATGAGGGTTCGGCACATGGGAACCCTTTTGGAGGGGAGCCGGTTGAGGAGGAGCCGGTCGAGGACCCCTCCGAAGAGGAGCCGATTGAGGAAGAGCCTGTTGAGGACCCCTCCAAGAGGAACCGGAGGAAGAGCCACCGGGAGGCTCGGACTAGTGGCTGAGAGCTAGATTAGGAGTGCAATCTTTTGACTTTTGGTTTTGTCTAAGGGTTAGTTGGGGTGAGGCTCATGAAGCCTGTGGGTTTAATTGTATCACTAGTCCTCTTTTGTTGGCATGTGTGTGCTGTCTTTTGAGCATGTCCCGTGACTTGCTAGTTGAAATGTGTGGGCTATTTTGAACACTCCCCGTGACTTGCTAACGACTTGTACACTTTGATTATGATTATGTAAATATATGTTCAGTATTGCTATTCTCTAATGTTTAAATGTTGATTGTTGTTTTACATTTCATTTTTTCCCCCTCGAATAATGACTTTCATGTTGCCTTTAGACATTGTTAAGACTATGGAAGCCCAAGGGCGAGGTCGAGGTCGAGGCCGAGGGGGCGAGGACCGCCTTTAACCCTCGTGAGAGTGCGGTCTTCTAGTAGGACCGGAAGGGGGACCGGGCGGTGGAGGTGTAGATCAGATGGCTACGGCTATCAATAAGATGACTGATATTCTTGAGCGTCTGGCTAACAACCAAGGTCCTGGACAGCAAAACCAGCCTGTAGGCCCTGAGCAGGGAGAAGATAGAGCCCTGGAGCGTTTTCTTAAGTTCACGCCGCCTAAATTTTTAGGTGGGGCAGACTCTGAGATAGCGGAAGGTTGGTTCGAGAGAATGGCCGACATCTTTGCCGTCCTGAATTATACTGAAGAGAGACGAGTGATGTTTGCCACCTTTCAATTTGAGGGTCCAGCTAGGTCTTGGTGGAATGTCATCAGAGCCAAATGGGAGAGAGAACAGACCCCATGGACTTGGGCGAATTTTAAACGGGAATTTGATGTGAAGTTTTTGCCTCCTATGGTTCAAGAGAAAAGAGAGGATGATTTCATTAGGCTGAGGCAGGGAACAATGAGTGTGGCTGACTATGAGACTCAGTTCACGAAACTTTCCAAGTTTGCACTGGAGTTAGTGGCCACGGATCGCAAAAGGATTAGACGATTCGTTCAAGGGCTTAATGTAGAAATTCAAGAGGCTCTAGCCGCGACCCAAATTAATACGTTTACTGAGGCCTTAGAAAAGGCCCAAATGGTAGAAAGTGCTAGGCTTCAAGTGAGAGCTTTTCATGCTAAGAAAAGAAATGCCCCGAATGGGAGTGGTGTAGGGCCGATGGATAGAAACGTGTCGGCCCCTAAAGCTGGGAGAGGTGTAGGAGGAGTACGATTAGCGGAAGCATCTAGGGGGTCTATGGCAAGAGGAGCTACTAGTGGGCGTGGTCAGACTCGAATCACAACACAAGGAGGTTCCGTGTCTACTCCTCAGGTAGGATGTGGATATTGTGGAAAACCAAACCACACCACAGATGATTGTTCGAGGAAAGCGAGAAAATGCTTAAACTGTGGGAGTACCGAGCATCAAATTGCCAACCGCTCAACAGTCAAGGGAGGTAGTTCACAGTCGTCATCTGCTAGGTTGACCACTAAACAATCAAGTGTAGGAGACAATCGCCCGAGGGTGCCCGCCAAGGTGTATGCCATGGATCAGCATCAAGTCCCTGATCCAACGGAGGTTATCGAACGTACGATTTCCATATTTCACCGTTTAGCAAAAGTTTTAATTGACCCCGGGGCAACCCATTCTTTTGTAAACCCTACTTTCATGAAGGGTGTGGACGTTAAACCTGAAAACCTCCCGTATGACCTAGAGGTTAGTACGCCCACTGGGAATCAAAGGTTATTATCCAACTCAGTTTATAGGAAGTGCGACGTTTGGGTTGGTGAGCGAGCGAAAATTGCTAGTAGACCTAGACCTGATGAGTCTGGAAATCAAGGGCTATGACGTTATTTTAGGGATGGATTGGTTAGCCCATCATCATGCTCAACTTGACTGTAAAACGAAGATAGTGGAATTGTATATACCGGGAGAGCCAACTTTAAAGCTGGATGTATGGGGTGGATTGGCATCTTCAGCTCTCATTTCCGGAATCCGAGCTAGGAAATTGTTGAGTAAGGGGGCAAAGGGATTTCTAGCTTTTCTAATCAATACCCCTGGGGATAAATTACGGTTGGAAGACGTACCGGTGGTGAGAGAATTTCCTGATGTATTTCCTGAAGAACTAAAATCTCTCCCACCTGAGAGGGAAATAGCTTTTAAAATTGAGGTGACTCCGGGGACAACACCTATTTCTAAGTCGCCTTATAGGATGGCTCCAGCTGAATTGAAAGAATTGAAACTTCAGTTACAGGATTTGCTAGAACGGGGTTTTATTAAAGAGAGCGATTCACCTTGGGGTGCACCAGTTTTATTTGTTAAAAAGAAAGACGGGGGCCTAAGGTTGTGTATAGATTATCGAGGTTTGAACGAGATTACAATTAAGAATAAATACCCCCTACCACATATCGATAAGCTTTTCGATCAGTTACAAGGGGCAGAGGTATACTCTAAGTTGAATCTCAAACAGGGTTACTATCAATTAAGGATTCGGGAGGAAGACATACAGAAGACAGCCTTTAATTCACGATACGGGCATTTTGAGTTTGCGGTAATGCCTTTCGGATTGACTAACGCACCAGCTGTATTCATGGATTTGATGCATCGAGTCTTTAAGCCTTACCTAGATCAGTTTGTAGTGGTGTTTATTGATGATATTCTGGTATTTTCTAAGACTCGGGAGGATCACGAGCGACATCTAAGGATAGTATTGCAAACTCTGAGGGAATATCAGTTGTACGCGAAATTCAGTAAGTGTGAATTTTGGTCAGAGGAAGTGGCATTTCTGGGTCATATAATCTCTAAAGATGGGATCACAGTAGACCCAACTAAGGTGGAAGCCGTGTCGAAATGGAAACAACCCGAGAATCCAACGGAGGTTCGGAGTTTCTTAGGTTTAGCTGGTTATTATCGTAGGTTCATTAAGGATTTCTCCAAAATAGCAGGACCTATGACTGAGTTGACCAGAAAGCATAGCAAGTTTATATGGGACATTAAGTGTGAAAGGAGTTTTCAGGAATTGAAGAAACGGTTGACTGAGTCACAAGTGTTGGCACTGCCCAATGGAAAGGATGGATATGTGGTGTTCACAGACGCATCGAAGGAAGGGCTAGGTTGTGTATTGATGCAAAATAAGCAGGTTATAGCCTACGCTTCGCGAAAGTTGAAACCTCATGAGCAAAATTATCCCACCCATGATATGGAATTAGCTGCCGTAGTGTTTACATTATGTAAGTGGAGACATTACTTATATGGGGTAACATTTGAGGTCTTCACTGACCATAAGAGCCTTAAATATCTATTTTCTCAGAAAGAATTGAATTTGAGACAACGTAGATGGGTGGAGTTTTTAGAGGTTTATGATTGCACAATTAAGTACCATCCTGGGAAAGCTAATATAGTAGCTGATGCTTTGAGCCGGAAGGTACAAGTAGCTGGCCTGATGGTGAAGGAATGGCACATGTTAGAGGAGATTAGCGCTTGGAATCCCCGACTACAGTCTGAGAAGGTTGTTCTAGGAAACATCGTACTAAAATCTACACTATTGAAAAGATAAAAAAAGTGCAAAAGAAGGATCCAGACGTACAGAAGTGGTTAGGGAAGATCCAGAAAAAGGAGACTGCGGATTTCAATATCGGAGCAGAAGGAGTTCTTAGGTATCGAAATCGATTGGTGGTACCACAGGATAAAGCGCTCAAAAGAGAAATATTGGAGGAAGCTCATCGATCTAAGTATACGGTACACCCTGGTGGAAATAAAATGTACCAAGATTTGAAAAGTCTTTACTGGTGGGAAGGCATGAAGAAGGAAATAACCCAGTTTATTCAGACATGCCTGGTATGTCAGAGAGTGAAGGCTGAACATCAGAGACCCTCTGGGTTATTGCAACCGTTAGAGGTGCCTGTGTGGAAATGGGAACATATTACTATGGATTTTGTATCGAGGTTACCAAGAACGCAAAGAGGTCATGATGCGATTTGGGTTATCGTAGACCGTCTGACTAAGTCTGCGCATTTCCTTCCCATAAACATGAGGTACTCAATGGAGAAATTGGCTAAATTGTATGTGGATGAGGTCATAAGATTGCATGGTATTCCTGTGAGCATAGTGTCGGACCGGGATCCGCGGTTTGTGTCTAGATTTTGGCAAAGGATGCAAGAAACGTTGGGCACTAAGCTAAATCTCAGTACTACTTATCATCCACAAACTGACGATCAATCAGAAAGAACAATTCAAACACTAGAGGACATGTTAAGGACTTGTGTTCTGGACTTGGGGACTAGTTGGAGTCAATATCTGACCTTGGTAGAATTTGCTTATAATAATAGTTTTCATTCATCCATACAAATGGCTCCGTATGAAGCTCTTTACGGTCGTAAATGTCGATCGCCGATTTATTGGGATGAGGTAGGAGAGAAGAAAGCCCTAGATCCAACTACAATCCCTTGGATGGAAGAAGCTCGAGAAAAGGTCAAGTTAATCCGGCAGAGAATTTTAACTGCCCAAAGCCGCCAAAAGAGTTACGCAGACAATAGGAGAAAAGATTTGGAGTTTGAGGTAGGAGATCAAGTATTTCTTAGAATTACTCCTTTAAAAGCGAGTTTGATGGCTGGAAAAGGAAAGAAGTTACAGCCAAGATACGTGGGACCGTACATCATTCTTGAGCGGGTCAGAAAGGTAGCTTATAGGTTGGATTTACCACCCAACCTATCCCGTATTCATAATGTGTTCCATGTATCGTTTCTTAAGAAATATCATCCAGATCCATCTCATATACTCCAACCAGAGGATATAGAACTTGATGAAACTCTAACCTACGAAGAGAAACCTGTAAAGCTTTTGGACCGCAGAACCAAGGAGTTGAGGAATAAACAAATCCCTTTAGTGAAGGTCTTGTGGAAAAATCATGACGTCGAGGAAGCTACATGGGAAGTTGAAGAAGATATAAGGAGAAAGTATCCTGAGCTATTCGTTAATTCAGGTATGAATTTCGAGGACAAAATTCTTTTAAGGAGGGAAGGTTGTGAGGACCCATATCATTTGCATATTTTGTTTGTATTCTAAATTTTAACGTCGTGTTATTATTCCTGTTCGCCGAGGTGTTTATATGGTATGCTTTACCCCTCAATGTGTGTTATTTGCATTATTTTGTTTTCCAAATAAAAATCCTAAAATTGACATATAAACCCTAGTTACCTTGAAAACCCTAAATTTCGATTTGAAAACCGTAAATTTCGACAAAACTTTTATTAGGATATGGAAAACCCTCGTTGGGTTTTGTTAAATCCTAGTTGTGAAAATGATTACCCATGTTATGTTCAGTTACAAGTGTGCCACTTTGTTGATTTTACGTGCGTAAATGCATGATTAGGCGAGTGATTAAGACTTCTAGGTGAATAGTGGCCTATGTAGGTGAGATTAAGTTTTGATAGATTAGTACCTATGGACTAATTTGATAGGAAAAGAAATTATGTGGGTAAGAGTGGAAAATAATCTAAGGCATGCTAATTTTGACCAAATTTTGACTAGGTAAAAATATCTAATTGAACTTATCTTTTGGGCTATTTAATAGCTTGAGGTTGCCGGCCAAGCAAAGGAAAAAAAAAGAGGAAAACCGTGAGGGAAGAGAAGAAAAGAAGGAAAAAAAAGAGAGGAAAAAAGGAAGAAAAGCTTGGAGATTTTGCAACTTTCAACCATTTGATTTTGTTTTGGAGCTAGGAGGTGAAGCTTGGACTTGAAAACTTGGGGTTTCACCAAGAACATCATCTAGAAAGGTTTCTTCTATTTTCTACAAGCTTGAATTTGGATGAAGATTATGCATTGTGGGGTTTTGTGATTCCCATGGCTTGGTTCATGCTTATTTTTAGCTTATGGAATGATTCTATGGATTAGATTGGTTGATTTTGGTGTATTTATGCCTAGCCATGATTTTGAGTTAGGGTTAGGGCTTTGTTTTAGTGCTAATGGTAGGAATTAATGTTGGTTCGTTGATTTAAATGGTTGTGTGGGCCCTTGGATTCCCACTTGGTTGTGTGGGCTGTTGAATTCCCACTAGTAAGCTAAGGATGTTTAGTGTGTGTTTGTATGGAATTTGTTGCTCGAAAAGGGAATCCAAAACCTTGAAGGAAAAACGATTTGAGAAAGTTGGGGGCGAATTTTCCGTTTGGTTTAGTTTCTTGGATTGTTGTGTGTGGTGTGTGTATGTGCGTGTTTGGGGCAGTGTGTGACATGTAAGGGGCTGCATTGCATGTTTGTTATCGCAATCGAGTCAATGGAATTTGCATGGGTGCATTTTAGTTGCACGGAACTTGTTTGGGCGTTGAACAGGAAAACAGAATTCTACCGGCAGCAACTTTGGCTTGATTTTTCGTGTTGATCCTTTGTGATTTAGCTTTTGGCCAAAACACGAAAGTTATAACCCTTCGTTCTAGCTTTCCAACACATCTGGAATTTCTTGATTTCGATTTGTGAGCGCTGAGTTATGTCCGTTTGAAGTGAGCCTGTCGGAAATTCTGACGGCAAAAATTTCTGAAATTGTTTCTGCGTTTTTAACCTAGAAGGAGTGAATCTGGGTCAAAGTTGTCTTCATGAAAGTTGTATCTTGTTCTCTTAGCTTCGAAACGGCACCTCGTACACTCAAATATGACACTTGTAGCCTGAGATATTGGCAATGGCGTACAAGGTGTCAAAACTATTTTTCCCACCTTTCAGTGTGTGTTTTCCGTTTTCATTTTGTCCTCGTCCGTTTTCCGTCCAACGCCCATGTATGTGCTTCTTTTGCTATTTTAAGTGATTATAAGCGTTTTTGAGAGCTTAGTTCATTGGGTATATGCATGTCGCGTCAGTTCACATTTGAAATGGTGTTCTTCCAATCTTACGACAAGGTTCCTTTAATTAGAAACCAAAAGGTTGATGGTTTGATTTGCATGTTCCAGGTGAGTCCGTGGACGTTGACGAACGTGTTTGACTTCTACATTATCTTGCTTGCGCTCAACTGTTGGTGAGTGTTCAAGTGCCTGTTGTTTTAATGCTTGGATATCTGGTTTAATGAAATTCAGTTAAAAGCATGCTTGTTTGACCTGGTGGGCGTGTACTTTATCGCGCTCACCCTTGCTTGAGTTTACTTGACGTGAAATCATTAAATGCTTGTACGTGTGCTTGTTCTTGACATGCTAGAACCAAACGGTTGTATGTACCACACTCAAGAGAGTGGGAGGTACCTCTCCGCCCGTTTTGGTCAGATTTTGATTAAGTCGATTGGAGCGTAGTCTCGTCGACTCATCTACCAAGCGGTAGTATGTACCACGCTCTATGGAGCGGGAGGTGCCGCTCATCCCGACTTGGTCTAATGATAATGCTATTATGACGAGCGGGCCCGGTACAGGGGGTGTAAGTAGACGGGTGAGAGTAAAGTGATTTCTACGGTCTGTGAGATTGTGGTTGACGGAGTGTCAACATTTCTGATGAAAACTGGACTGGAGATGGGTGTGGATATTTCAGAATGGTGGGGCGGCAACCTGTATCCTTTTAATGCATTTTATATATCGTCTTGCTTGATTTCCTTGTTTATTATTCTGAAAAACGTGTTATTGCTTTAACCTGCCTGTGCATGAATTCTTGGCCTCACTGAGCTTCGCTCACCCCATAAGTTTTGTTTTCCTTAACAGGTCCGGAGGTAGGGCACGGTAATTGAGGATCCTAGTGTTTTGTGGAGTTTCTTTTCCTTTTGTATAAGGTTGAAGTTATCGGATGACTTTGATAGTTTGTGGTATTTTGGAGTTGTATCAGCGTAACCTTGATGTAATTTTGGAGTTTGTCTTTATGAGAAGTTGTCGATTTCTTTTTAATGGTTTCATGGTTGTGTACTTTGAGTCCTGGCGAGAGCTGGGCAGGCGGCCCGCTAACCCCTCTGGTTCGCCTTTGGGGAAAGTGGGGCTGTCACATTTGAGGGCTTTTGGATTTTGAGACTTTGAATGTATGATAAAGTACTTTGTGTATTTTGGGCTCGTAAGGTTTGAGTAATGAAATTGTGAGATATTGCATGGTTTGGATTTATGATGGTATTATAGTTTGATAAGTTAGTGACCTTTGTGTGAGTGAGTCCTGGCGAGAGCTAGACAGGCGATCCACGGATACCTTAGGGTACGCCCTATGGAGAAATGGGGCTGTCACAAAAGATGGAAAGCTTAACTCCCTAGTGAAGTTTGGTTCGAACATGAAGACCAAGTTATTCGAGTCTAGCTTAAGTCTAGTTCAAATTTTTAGCTCTTGTGTTGTGTCATTTGGTTAATTATTTTTCCAAATTTGTTAGTTGTTTGATTGATGTTAGTTAGGATGCGTTTCGAGTCATCTTAGCAAGTTAATACACGGCTGGGTCGTGTGGACTTAAAGAACCGAATGGTGTCTCTAAGTTGAAATAGGAATTAGTTTGTTAAGTCTTTTCTAATTAGCTTTAGGGCTTTGTGTCTTGTGAGGCTATAAATAAATCTCAAACATTTCTTTTGAGTTAATTAGAGTGAGTTATTGAAGGAATTTTCCAGCAAATTTATTCTTGTGAGGATCATTTATTTTGGCTTGTGAAAGCTATCTTGAACATCTTAGAGTAGTCATAAGGCGATCATCGACTTATCAATCAAGCAACACACTTGATTGTGGTATTTTTCTACCCTTAAATTCATTCTTGTGCTATCCTTGAGCAAACTCAAATCTGCTTTCCAAAATTTATTACTCTATCATGGATGTGTAGGTAGGTTCCTTGAATCTTCAAGGCAAGAAATCCGTATTAGCTGGAAATTGCCAGAATCCAACCGCGGATTGCTGGTCAGATTCTGGCATGGATACCAAGCAAAGGTTGGTTTTTCTAGATCACTCCTCCCCTGTATGTCCGATCATGAATCCAGCCAATAGTGGGCTGGACTCTTGGCCTAATTTGTTGCAGAGTTTTGTTTGGCCAAATTTCTACATTTTACCTGATTTTTTCTATTTTCATATTCATTGAATAAAATCAAGTTTTAACCTAGAAAATGCATCTTTCTTAATGAATTACCCTTAAAAGCATGTGATCACGCATTTTCTTAACTTTAATATGAAATGCATCAAATGAACATGAAAAACTTCCTTTTAGTCTCAATGAATGCACTTTTGCACTTTAGACCATTTGCATGATTCCTTGTTGTTGTAATCTACAAAACACACATAAACATAAATCAAACAATGCAAACATACTAAAAACAAGAAATCATCGGGTTATCTCCTAACAAGTGCATCTTTATAGTTATTAGCTTGACTATATAACCTCTTTATTAAGGAGACTTTGTTAATTAATAATCCACTATTTTAGGATGTGGTGGATCAGCAAAAAGTGACTCATTAGTAAAAGCCACATATTCCTAAGATGTGAGCCATGAGAGCAGCCTATCTATCCTAAGTGATTCATAAATATTACTGTGGAATAGCACAATTTGAGAGCTCTCTAAAGGAACTTCCACCAAACCCTCTTGGGGGATAATAACTTTAAAACCTACACTTTCAAAACTCTCCTCAAGAAAAGTTAAATGTAAATCATTGATGTCGTCTCGTGAGGTTCAATATTATTTCCAAAAATATTATCAATTGAAGTGAATATTTTCTCAATAAAACAACAATTGAGCAGCTGGTTATCATTAAAAGAATATCCACTTTCGCATATGACATTCCTACCATTTATGTTATGGTCAATTTGCATATAATTAGAAGAAATAGCTTCATACAAAGTATGAAATTGGTCCTATATTGCTCCAAAGTGCGAAGCTAATTTGTCCATCATTTGCTTAATCTTATCAAAATGGTTGGATATCACATTAGCTAACTTTTCAATAGCTAACTCTCAAGGTTATCTAGATCCATTATTTGCTCTTTTAATAACTAATTTCCAAGATGACTTAGGTTCAAATTGGACATGTTCGAGCTAATAATCATAAACACATAGAGAACCATATTATAAGCATATTGATTCTTCCAACCATAATCATAACGAATACCCAAATTAGGGTCATATTGATCAAAATAAGAATTACGATGCACAAATTCATCAAAATAACCCATATTTTATGCTTGCGTACGTGTATAAATAGCATGATATTTGACCACACAAGTTACAAATTATATGATTAGAATTTAAACTTTAACGTTCCTATTTTTCTCAATCATTGGCATGATATTATCTAATTTAACATTTAACTCCAAATAATCAAGTTCAGCATTTAGAACTTTCACGCCATCTTCAAATGATATACCTTCAGGCATCCTTTAGTTACCTCTATTTATAGAGCTTTGCACATGATAGAGTCCATTGTCGAAGCCGCTTCTCATGCATTGTCCATCCAATTGAACTATCATTCTAGAATCTGTAAACATACTTTCCAAATATCTTAAAAGGAAGATTAGTCAAGAAGAATATATGACGACCCCACTTCTCCCTAGGGCGAACTGTAGGGTATCGGCAGGCCGTCTGTCCAACTCTCGCTGGAACTCTCTACAATCTGCGATTCAAAAACGAGCAAATACTTTCGAATAATAAGGTAACTTTAATATCTATCAATTCAACAAAACGTTTAAACCCTAAATTTCATTAGATACTCATAACCGTCCAAACTAAAGTTATAAATACAAAAGATTATTCCTTTAGAATCTCATAAGTACAATCCAAAATACAGTGATTACATCAAATTACAAGATTTCAGTCTCCAAACCAGACAACCTAGTACACCTCTTGGAAGCTCTCATTCTCAAACCCTGCTAAGAAAAACAAAATTGGAAGGAATGAGCTAAAAGCCCAGTGAGCGATCCTAATAACAGCAATCTCATAGTAGCAGTGAAACGATTTATATCAGTTAAGCACTCAATAGATTAATATAATTCAGTTTGGAAGCATAAAATTTACAAAACACATAAACTGAGAAAACACTTAGTGAAAGGATACAAGTTCCACTGGAAGCAGTAGCAGTCCGTCTTGTCCAATACTCAACCCCCTACTCCTCCTTATAACTCCCAATGGTAATACTCAAGTATACCGTACAATGCCCTAAGTTACCAATCTACCCGACCGAATCCGCTCCTGACTCGAATAGGCCGATAACGAAGGGGAAAAGACCTTATTCAACCAATGTATTAAAGTACACATGGCCTACAGTCATGCACAAATAATATACAAACAGTGGAATAATAAACACTTGAACGGTATCATGTGAGTTAGGTCGAGTACGATAAAGTACACACTCACCTTTAACATAATCATTGAAAAGCATTGAAAGGCATCTAACATGTCAAATGAGCAATACATCATAAAGTATTTTACACCTAAGCAATTTATTCACAAACATGCAAGGAACACTCACCGCGATTCAATTTAATGAGCGAGCAAACAAGAAGGTTAAACTTCGATGGTTGGTTTGCCCTCGGCAAATCCTTGGTCACCTGAACCAAATTTCAATTATTAAACACTAGCCAAGATAACTAAAGTTTAAAACCTTAACTTAACTACTAAAATCGCCAAGACCAAACTACTACAGTTTCTTGTTCGGTCCATATCTTAGGCTACACTCATCGAAATTAGGCAAAGCCTATGGCTATGGAAACTAGACTCGAAGTACTACAATTCACTTGAAGACTTCACTTTCAAATTCATTTGCAAGATCAGTCAAATCAAGTCGCAAGATTCAGCAGTGATCAAAGCGACCAAAGTTGATTGAAATTTTGAGTTCATTTCTGCCAAACGAAAATCTTTTTCTTTTGCAACCTTTGGTTTATCAAAAACAACCCTCATTCAATTCCATTTTTAAAACCAAGACTCTAACAACATTTCTTGATCAAATGGTGGTAAAATGATAGTAAAAATTCAGACCAAAACACACCAAAACAGGGCAGTAGTTTGCAAAGTGCAAAGAGGTAAAATTTTCCAGTTTTGCGCAGCATTCTTTGAGAAACCATAACTTGAGTTCTATAAGTCCAAAATTTATGAATCTTATACCATTGGAAAATAGACTCAGTGAAATAAAACTCTTGAGAAGACACTTATACAAGATTCAAATTGAACACCAGTCAAATTTCAGTTTAAATCTGCTGCTACAGTAAAAACAGGACATAACAGTCTTAATTTTCAGTCAATTTTGAAAATTCACCAAAATTCATAGAATTCGAACTAGCCAGTGAAATTTATCCTTCTGAAATAACTCAGATTCTAGTTTCAAACGCAACAAACGGAACTCAATTTGGATCTTCCTACACCAAGTTACAACAGTTTTAACATGGCTGTTTCACCAACCCGGTCATACGAAATTCCAGATTTTTAAGTTTTCTTTCTCAACCATTTTGCAACATCAAACAAAGCTATTTTTACATGAAATTTCTCACATACTTAGGTCATCATGTGAACATCAAAAATCAGCAAGTGATACATGAAATCATTAAGCTAAAAATTGAAGAAATGAAGCTGCAAGAAAACCGACAGCACTCTCCCCTCCATCTCAGTTTTTGCCTCTTTCTTTTCTAGTCTTCCAACCCAAAACTCCTCACAATCACTCCATCACATACACATATATCATATCAGCAATCCATCAAGAATTGTGGGAATCCATAGAGCCCACACAACCAACCAAATTTGACAAAATTCTAGCAAATGAAGCTATGAACTATTAAGATAAACAACCCATTAGAAGCAAGAGATGATTGAAGTGATTACCTCTTTTCCAATATGCAAGAAACCCTAGGTTGAGTGTCCCCAAAAGCCACCAAAACCACCAAGATTTCCCTCCTAAAACTCAGATTTTCTTCACTAATCGAAGGCCTTCCAGATGCAAGAGAAGGGAAGGAAGATTGAGCAAGGTTTGGCCAAGATTTTTGCAAGGAATTTGAGAGCTTCTTGAGAGCAAAATGAAAGCTTTTCTTGAGAGCAAAAATGAGAGAGGAGGGCCGGCCAAGAAGAGGAAGAAGATGAAGAATGAGTGGTTGTGGTTGTTTTGACTTTTGGGGCTTTTGTTGGGAAAATAGAAGAAATGAAAGAAAGTCTACCGATTAGATATAAAATCTCTTTTTGTCGCGTCGAGGTTAATTCGCGCGACTCGACACTACGACTCCGGTTTCTCTCATTTATATATCTCAATTACATATTCTAACATTCAAAACTTATATGTAGTGATCTACCCTAGGCCCGAGTACGAAATTTAAACATTCTAGTGATGTAATTAACAACATAGTTTAAATGTGCGAAATGCATTTTAAAACTTTTCATACCGATACTACTGACAAACGAAGATCCAATAATTCAATCTAAAATAATTTTATGAAAATATGAGATTTTTACAATTTATTATTTAAATTGACGGTACGGGGCTTCACAGAATAGATTTAATTATAGAAAGAAAAAAGATACTAAGCATAAAATAAAAGATTCATCAAGGCACTAAACAAATAAAATGAGACATTAGACATGATAAACACAAGAAAAACAAATAAAATGTCTAACTAAGAAAGTTCTTCTCAGCACGAATATTGAACCAAATCTTCGCTTGCTATAGCACAAAAATATGACAAGCAGCAAATATGCACTCAAGTTTAGTACCAAAATACACTCATTTTGTTGCAAATATGTAGGCCGTGATTATAGTATAGGATGTATAAGGATCAATCTCTCGAGGAACTTTATCAAAGTACTAGGTCCTTTCCTTGCTCTATTATTTAGATAAATATTAATTTAAAGTAATGAAAAGCAAATAATTTAACTAATTAATAACTGAACTAAATAAGTTATAGAGAAACAAATGGAGAAAAAGTACCAAATACTAAGATTCTAGGGTTGTAGATTCCACTAATGGCCAAAACAAAAATGAGTAGATTCAACTCTTGCTACTACTCTTGTCTAACTATGGTTTCATTTCCAAAATTAATCAAAACTCACTCTCGTGATGGATCAGTTATTACTAGTAATAGACTCCTCTATTCTCATGGTAAAGATTGTTGGAATTGATCCTAAGTTTTGATGATAACAAAACAAAATGATTTGGACTAATGTTTTCATATGAGAATTATGTTAGAACAGGTCCTTGATTCATTGGAAAAGAAAAGAAACCAATTCAAGATGAATTGAGAAGGTTTTAACTTATCGGACGCTTGAATACTAGTATCGGACGTCCGATAGACAAGAGAAGTATCGGACACTCTTATCGAGCGCATATCATCATCATCGGACGTCCGATAGAATTAAAGATGAAATCCAAGCTCTCTGACCAGCATCGGACGCAAGGTTCATCGAACGCACAAAACTCATCGGCCGTCCGATAAAGATCGAAACAACCTATCGGACGCTTGCATTGGAACCCACAACATTGTGTCGGACGTCCGATAGCTCTAACGAACAACCTATCGGACGCTTGCATCGGATGCACAGCATTGTGTCGGACGTCCGATAGTTTCAACGGCTATTTTTTAACAGCCATATTTTTTACCGTTGGAGAGTTTCTTGAGGCCATTTCTCACACTCTATAAATACCCACAAGTTCAAGAGGATAAGAGACTTTTGCCTACGTGAAATACAAGCTTACAAGTGAATATTTGGGTAGAAATCTTCTTTGTTTGTTGTATAGGTATAGAAAAAGTGGGGATTGTGAGGTTACTCATTTGGAGGAGTAAAACCTTGGTGAAGGTTGCCTCACTTGTAATAGTAGTTCTTAATTGGTTGTGTGAGCTTTCAATTGTAGCTTGTTGAGGGTTAACTAGGATAGTTGTAAAACTCCTTGGCTCAACTAAAGGCCTTTAGGGTGAGGAAGGAGTGAACCTTCACTTGTACAAGTTGGTTAGCTTCACCTTCAATTGAAGAAGCTACTAGTAGAGTGCATCCAAGTTCAGTGCAACTTGAAAATTTGGTTTGCATTTCTTTTTCTATCTCTTTTCTTTATTGCTCAATTGTGACATCTTTATTGTGATTAATTTGACATATCTTTGTGCACACTTGAGAAATTGTTTGTGCTTGGTTTATTGGGTGAATTCATGCATATTTACTTGTCTTGTTAAACAATATAATTCACCCCTCTTTGGTTGCATTTGGGCCTACAAAGATCTAAAAAAATTATTTACTACATGAAATATTCAAAAAAAAAAAAAACACTTAAGTGTACCCCTACTCTCTTGAGCCTACTCCTTATGTTCCATTTAATCCTTTTCAATTATTGTTATCAATTTTCATTGATAAGTAACAACTAAATGACTTGCAATTGATAATCAAGCAATCACAATATTTAAAATATGAATAAATGGATAAGCTAGTACAAGATGTAATAAGAGTGAATCATATTCAATTTATTGTCAAGAAACCATTAGCTTCATCTACCACCTAGATAGAACACTTAGTTCAACAGAATAAAGCAAAGAAGCACAAATATTTATTGCAAAAGTTCATGCTTAAGCTAAATAAAAGTAAGTGTGAAGAAAAGCTTAGCCAAGAATGATTAACGCTCCAAATGACTTCAATTAGTCTTCCAAAATGAGCTTGTCACAATGAATGTTTCTCCAAGTTCTTCTACAAGTTTCTCTCATCTAAACAGAGCAAAAATATCTAATACTAATGCTAAAACTAGACGTCCCTTCTCTTCTAAGAAACATGTATATATAGATGAAATAAAGTCAACAATTAAGGCTAGAATCTCATCTTTACAGCTGCTACAAGTCCACAAAGCATCTCTCAAAGTAGTGAAATAATGGAATTGAAACTAAATTCACAAGTTGTAAATGAAATTCCTGGCAGAATCCCTTCAGGAGTCCAGCTACGGTTTCCTTGCTGGATTTCAATCCGGTCCAAAATCTAGCCAAAGATTTTGGAGCAGATTCACTTCCCCTATTATATCTAACTTTGTTTTGCTTCTACCTTGAATCCCTCCTAGAATCCATCCAAGGATCTACTAGGGATTCGATCCACTTTCATGTTTGACGAGTTTCTCCAATTTCTTGCTCATGTGACTTGGACCCCCTTGAAACTTTGCCAACTTTACAAACTTTAGGACTTTAATCAGCATATTACAAATTTGTTTCTTGTCCAATGATCACGTTAATTTTCAACTCTCCAAAAGCAATCAAAGCATTTGAATAAAAAGGAACATAAATCAACCTCAAAACCCCAATTTGCACTTAACATAAATCCTAACCAAAATGACATTGTTTTCTCATTTAACATCCCAAAAGTGGCTAAAAGTGATAGAATATACCGTTAAAAGATTTTGCAAGATAGCCACCTATCAACATTCCAACGGTGTTTCTTCATGGAGTCTCTAAAGGGATTATGCATCAACGGCTCTGGAAAGCTCAAAGCTTTAGCCACCTATCAACATTCCAAAGGTGTATTTTCATGGAGTCTCTAGAGGGATTCTGCATCAACAGTTTGGGAGAGCTCAAAGCTTTGTTTAGTGGCTCGAGCTGCCATTGTATATAATGTCTAGAAAGCTTAGCTCACGACTGAACCTTGATCTTAGTACCAGCAAGTGGTCTCAAGAGTTCATGCTTAGCAACTCTATATCAGTTAAGAAGATTATTATAGCTAAAACCTCTCTTACCAGTGAACTAATAATGACCAAACTTTGGCAGTCTCATAAGGTAACTGATAAGGGAGATATTGAGAGAGTTTCCATTTAGATTTCTATATCTGGCATGCAATTTAATTCTGCCTCTAGGCTTGAATCCATGGCTTCCTAGACATCTTGCCTTTGATGATTCATCGGAGAATTTAAAGTCTGATTGGTCCTTTGTCTCGAGCAACGATTCTGGTAGAGTTGGCGAGGTGGTGGATAGTTGACTTTTGAAGATTTCCCAAAGTTATTTGAGGGACGAGTTTGACTCCTTTGTCCATGGTGATTTCCTTCATGCAGTCTTCACAATGCTTGGTTCCTTCTAGCTATTTACTACTCTGGATCGAGGTCTATTATGTATGCGATTCTTATTGGTGTATCCTATATTTGAATCCTACATAAGCTATGTTGTTCCTGAATTTGTTGAATTTCCTCCCATGATAGGTAGGGGTTAAGAAAGAGAAGTGGGTTGATAATTTTGTGTGAGCACAGGAGCTCCCATTCCTCATCCTGGAACAGGTGATTGAGATTGAGGGAAAATGGGGTTTTGGCGATGGGAGTGGTTGCAATGGTGTTGTTGAGCTTGATAGTTCCTATTCTGCTAGGTTCAAGGATGCAGGTGGAAGTATCATAGGTCCACTCTTGCCCTTTAGGCATGATTGAAGAGGAGTGGATGTCCATTTTCAGTTAGGGGTTTTGAATTTCTAGAGAAAATAGGGTGGAAATGAGGCTTAAGAGTGGGAAGATTTTTGTTTGGAGTAAGGTTAGAAATGGCTAGAGAAAAGGATTCATTTGAATGAATACTATTAATATCAGTATTTCCATCAGAAGAATTAGAGGTGGATTTTTCCCGGTTGCCATTTTGGTGAATGATAGCCTCTATTTGAATTTCCATAAAAATTGATAGAGGCAGTGAATCAGTAGAAGAAAATATATATATGAGGGAGAGAGGGGGGGATTTGGTGTATAGTTGAGTTTATCGAGAGTAAAAGGCAAAGGCTCTCCGTCAAAGAACTGATGGAAAGGTGAGAAAGGGTTCTTGTGAATGTTCCGTTGGATTTTTAGTCCAGTTTCTTCTATCTTTTGGGTTAGGAGGATGCGTTGCACTAAGTGATGGCTGAGGGGTTTGACCAAGGACTTGGGGTTTTGGGGTTGGATATGATTTTGAATTTTTTGGACTATTACCTAGTGATCTCAGCTTGTTTATCGAAGAAACATTCCTAGGCTTGAGCAAAACTTTCAGCCATAGACCTGGTTCCATTTTCTTGAATAAAGTAAAGTAGGAATAAGAGGCATTAGAGGCTTTGTACAAATAACCTAATCACATCCTATCTATCATAGTGAAAATAGAAGGAGTTATTTTTTGCTAATAAAGGTTGAGTGTAATTGTCTAGAATGATGGCTATGGGTAGTGGCTTGGTGAGGTCCACCTAAATGCATAATCTAATAAAGCACCATATTTTTGTGTTTGCTGTTATAGCATCAATCTTGATAAATCTGTCAATCCTATTGCTAATGATGGTAAGAGACTCTGCATCATAGAATTCAAGAGGGTGAGCCTAATCTAGACGGCTATGGTCGTTGATTTGGCTTCCAAGGCATTGAAGAATGGACTCCATTTCCTAATAATGATGAATGTCTTGTTAATGAAACATGGTGTGACAGCCCCACCTTTCCCTAGGGCGTACCCTAAGGATTAGTGAACTGACTGCCCAACTCTCGTCAGGACTCAAATACCCAAAATATCATCAAAACATTTACTCAAAATAAATTAAACTCCGAGTTACATGAACATAAAGTTTACAACGTTTCAAACTTAAAGTTAACAACCAATTTCAAGCTTACAAAACGGAACAAGTTCACTAATACATCGGTACCTAAACAAAAGATAAACACTTGACTTTAGCCACAATCAAACTCTCCGACCTCTTACACGTTCCTGCTAAGGAAAACAAAAGGGAAAAGGGGTAAGCAAAAGCTTAATGAGGTCCCCAAACAAAACATGCAACCACATTAACAATTAGGCAAATTAGACAGTCAAATTTCACATTTAAAGTAATTTAAAGCAATGCACTCAAGTAAAGGATACAGGTGGCTTCCAAAAGCCAAATCCACAAAGCTTGATCGAACACGAGCCGCTGACTCTCCGCACAACGCTTTGAGTTAAGAACCAAGTCCAGACACCACTTACACCATAACCGCCCACCAATCACCCCCTTACCGGGCCCAAACACCTCAACTAATCAAATTTGGGTAATACTCCAGTATACCATGTTCCAAAGATCCAAATCAAATAACCTATGGTTCACCGATCTTCTCGACCAAACCCATGCCGGCTCGATACAAACGGCTCACCAATAGGGTTTTGGGGTTTCCGGAGCCCCAAGCGAATCAAATTAGTCGATGGATGTCACCCAAACGACTTTTCACATCAAAGTACACAAAGTCAAATCATAGTTCGAGAAGTCAAATTCCAATGAAAAGTCAACGGAAGAGTTCGAAAAGTGCGATAAAGTACGCCTCGACTCACCCTCGAGTCCAACCATATATGATATATAATCCAGTTCCATAGTTACATTTCAAGCAAATCACGTAGTCACGTAGTTCAAGCAAACATGTAGATCATGTAGTTTGAGAAAGCACAATAGGTTCACGAAACAAGCAAGGAAACACTCACCCAAACAAGCCAAGCAACTCAAATGCTCACGCCCTGATCACCCTCGTTACCTCCTTCGAGTCCTATATACAACCAACGTATACAATCATCAACTCAACCAAAGCAAATAAATGTAACCTAACAAGTGCAAAAATGAATGCTAATAGTTAATGCATCTCACTAGGAAATTCTAGGGTGATTCAAGTCACAAAATGATGAAATATTGAAGGTTTAGGGGATCCACAAGTTAAGTAGATATTTGGAATGAAATAAACGCGCAAAGATTCAAGAAACATCAAGGTTCAACCAAGAACAATTTAACAACAATACTAAGGTTCGGGTATAACAGTGACCCTTGCGCAGTGGGAAAATGGCCATAATTTGGTATAGAAAAATTGAAATTGAGTGCCATCAGTGGCGTTAAAAACTAGACTCATAGGGCTTTCCAACGGTATATGGCTCAGCTCCTAGTTCGTTTCCTATCAATACCAGAAAACCTGGGAAGTTGACTGATTTTTCATTTCTGACGGGGTGCAGAACAGAAATTTTTGTTCAAAAGTTTGTGCAACTCAAGAGGTTTTCACCCTTCAAAATAGATTGATTTCACTCCAAATTGATACACAAATGTCCTAACAAGGTTTCTCAACAAGAATTAGTGAAGATTGAACAAGAAGAAATCGCAAAACAAGAGGAAAAGAACCACAACTTCTTCCATTTTTTTAAAGTTCAAAACAACTCCTATAACTTTTCTAGCATGCATATGAAAGATAATCAAGCACCTTTCTCAAAGGAATAATCATCATAGCCTAGTGATTAGTGCTAATCCAAATATCAAACACATAGTAGGCATAAAATGAAACCAATTCTCATGTCGCAACTACAAGAATCCAAGCCCAAAAACTAGGTTTCCAAGCATCATCCTTCCATAAACATCACCAACAACCTTCATTAGACTAACTTCTAGGATCATAGAACTAGGGTTTGGATAGGAAAATACCTTATCAAGTCAAGGAAGTAACTCTTCAAGCAACCAAAATCTTTCCCTACCAAGCTTGAGGATTGATGGTTTAGGGTGCTACCAATTTCCTCTCTTAATTTCCTATTAAGGCAAGTAAGATATTGGTTGGTTTTTGGATGAATTCTCCTCTCTTTTTTCCTCCCTTAGGTTCATCCACCACCACCCCAAAAGTGAAGAGAATGTGTTGTTTTAAAGAGATAAGTTTGGAGGGAAATAAATCATCAAGTCAAGGTCTGAATCCTAGGGTGACAAGTGGTGGTTTCTTGGCCATTACCTACAAAAATCTCACTTAATTGCTTCCTAACTCCCCTAATTTAATTTAGTCTCCATCTAACACCAACACATCCTATTTTCTTGGCAATTAAGCCATGCAAGAAGCTCTCACTAATTCTAAAATTGAATCTAAGAAAAGTGCATTTAATCAACAATGAATAATGTATTTAGTGGAAACATGCCACTAATGCACTAAAAGAGTTTATATGTACTTGAATGAGTTAAATGGTAATGTATGCATGAAAATTTTATTATTACTGTTATTATTATTATTATTATTATTTAGGGCTCTCACACTCTCTCCCCCTTAAAAGAATTTCATTCTCGAAATTCTCACTTGGAGTCAAGAATAACTCAGGATATTTCTTATGCATTTCTTCCTCCATTTCCCAAGTAGCTTCCTCAATCCCATGATTTTTCCACAAGACCTTGACTAGAGGAATTCTTTTATTTCTTAGCTCCTTTACTTTTCGGTCCAAGAGTCGCACAGGCTTCTCCTCGTAGGTCAGAGATTCGTCAATGTCAATTTCTTCTGGCTTCAAGACGTGACTGGGATCTGGATGATATTTCTTTAATAGAGAAACATGAAACACATCATGGATTCTGGATAGGCTTGCTGGTAATCTCAGTCGGTAGGCTACAGCCCCTATTCGCTGAAGAATTTCAAATGGCCCCACATATCTTGGTTGGAGTTTCTTTCTTCTCCCCATGGTGAGGCTTCGAAGTGGAGTAATTTTAAGAAACACCTTATCCCCAACGTCGAATTCCAAATCCTTTCGTCGGTTATCTGCATAGCTCTTTTGTCGGCTCTGGGCGATTTGAAGCCTTTGACGAATCATCTTTACTTTTTCATAAGCATCCTCAATCCACGGCACTGTGGTTGGATTCAGTATTTTCCTTTCCCCAATTTCATCCCAGAAGATTGGTGATCGACATTTCCTACTATAAAGGGCTTCATACGGTGCCATTTGAATAGATGAGTGATAACTATTATTATAAGCAAATTCCACCAGTGCCATGTATTGACCCCAACTCCCTCCAAAATCCATAATACATGTTCTTAACATATCCTCTAGGGTTTGAATGGTCCTTTCCGACTGGCCATCCGTTTGAGGATGGTAGGTCATACTAAAGTTCAGCTTAGTCCCTAAAGTTTTTTGTAACTTTTGCCAAAATCGAGACACAAATCGAGGATCTCTATCCGAAACTATGCTTACTGGAACCCCATGTAGTCTCACTATCTCATCCATGTACAATTGAGCCAATTTTTCCAAAGAATACTTCATATTAATGGGTAAGAAATGAGCTGACTTGGTTAATCTATCAACTATTACCCAGACAGCATCGTGACCTCTTTGAGTTCGTGGCAATCCTGACACAAAATCCATTGTAATATATTCCCATTTCCATTCAGGGATTTCGAGAGGTTGTAACAAACTCGAAGGTTTTTGATGTTCAACTTTCACTTGTTGGCAAACCAAACATGTCTGGACAAATCAAGCAATCTCCTTTTTCATATTATCCCACCAGTATAATCCCTTAAAATCTTGATACATCTTGTTGCTTCCAGGGTGTACCGTATATTTGGAGCGGTGAGCTTCTTCTAAAATATCCTTTTTTAACTCTTCATTTTTCGGTACCACTATGCGGTTTCAAAATTTCAAAATTCCCTCAGAACTTACATTGAATTCCGATATTTCCCCTTTCTGTGCCTTTTCAACCCATCTCTGTACCATTACATCATGTTTCTGAGCTTCTTTGATACGGTCCAATAAGGTTGACCTCACTGTAATATTCCCAAAGAGTACTTTCTGTCGATCAAGTATGGGATTCCACTCACTTACTTGTTCTAATAGTTTCCACTCTTTAGTCATCAATCCAATCATTTGAGCCTTTCAACTTAAGGCATCTGCTACTACGTTAGCTTTTCCGGGATGATAATTAATAGTACAGTCGTAATCCTCCAGAAATTCCATCCATCGACGTTGCCTTAAGTTCAGCTCTTTCTGAGAGAACAAGTATTTCAAACTTTTGTGATCTATATAAACCTCAAAAATAACCCCATATAGATAATGTCTCCACTTCTTTAGAGCAAAAACAACTGCTGCCAATTCTAAATCGTGGGTCGGGTAGTTTTGCTCATGAGGCTTTAGTTTCCGAGATGCAAATGCAATCACCTTCCCATTTTGCATTAAAACACACCCCAGTCCTTCTCGTGAGGCATCAGTATACACAGTGAAACTGTCTTTTCCATTCAGTAAGGCCAAAATCGATGACTTGGTTAGTCGTTTCTTCAATTCTTGGGAACTAGTTTCACATTTAGAATCCTAAACAAATTTACCATGTTTTCTGGTCAAGTTGGTCAAAGGTCCTGCTATTCGTGAGAAAATTCTTAATGAACCGCCGATAATATCCTGCCAATCCTAAGAAACTACGAACCTCAGTGGGGTTTTCTGGTTGTTTCCACACAAGTACAGCTTCTACTTTAGTTGGATCTACAGTAATGCCCTCTTTTGAAATTACATGCCCTAGAAAGGAAACTTGCTCCAACCAAAACTCACACTTGCTGAATTTGGCATATAATTTGTGGTCCCTTAGGGTTTGTAAAACGATTTTTAAATGTTGTTCATGCTCCTCCCGGGATTTGGAATATACCAGAATGTCATCAATGAACACCACCACAAACTGGTCCAGATAGGGTTTGAACACCCTATGCATTAAATCCATGAATGCCGCAGGGGCATTAGTCAAACCAAAAGGCATCACTGCAAATTCAAAGTGCCCATATCTAGAATTAAAGGCAGTTTTTGGCACATCCTCTTTCCTAATTTTTAGTTGGTAATACCCCTGTCTCAAATCCAACTTAGAAAACACCACAGCCCCTTGCAATTGATCGAATAATTCATCGATATGGGGTAAAGGGTATTTATTCTTCACAGTGACATTATTTAGGCCCCGATAATCTATACATAATCTTAAACTACCATCCTTCTTTTTTACAAACAACACCGGCGCTCCCCAGGGAGACTCACTCTCACGTATAAAACCACGTTCTAACAAATCTTGCAGTTGTAACTTTAACTCCTTAAGTTTGGCGGGTGCCATTCGATATGGTGCTTTAGAAATGGGGCTTGTTCCAGGTAAAAAATCAATCTTAAATTCCACTTCCCTATCCGGCGGCAGTGATACTAATTCATCAAGAAAAACATCTGGAAAATCATTTACCACCAAAACATCTTCCAATTTCACCTTATCTCCAGGAGTATTAATTAGAAAAGTTAGGTAACCCTGTGCTCCTTTGCTTAGCAATTTCCTAACCCGAATTCCCGAAATAAGTGCAGATGAGGCCAACCTACCCTTCATGTCTAATCGTAGGGTTGCTTCTCCCGGTATGCAAAACTCCACCACTTTAGCCTTACAATTTAATTGAGCAGAGTATCGGGCTAACCAATCCATCCCTATAATGACATCATATCCCTTAAGATCCAAACCAATCAAATCCACCACCAATTTTCATTCTCCTACCCAAATCTCATAGTTTTTATACACCATGTTCACAATTAAACTTTGATCTCCAGTAGGTGTCCTAACTTCCAAGTCATATGGTAGTTTGACGGGTTTTACATCTATACCACACATGAAAGTAGGGTTTACAAAAGAATGAGTTGCACCAGGATCGATTAAAAGCTTAGCCAAACGGTGGAAAACAGGAATTGTACCTTCAACCACCTCGGTCGATTCAGGAGCTTGGTTTTGGTCCAAGGCATAAACTCTAGCGGGCACTCTTGGTCTATTTCCACTTATGGCCGGTTCCTTAGGGTTTGTTTTGTCCAGGGATTGACCGTCCTTTCCTTCACGGGCTACGATTAGGCATGAAGCGATTTAATGCTCAACACTACCACAGTGAAGACACTTTCTTTCCTTCCGCCAGCAGTTATCTGCGGTGTGGTTTGGTCTTCCACAATAGCTACAGTTCTCCCGAGGAGTCGATACCAAACCTCCCTGAGAGACACTTCATTGTTGTCCTCTGCCACTTTGAGCTCCTCTAGATGGCACTCCTCTTTGTAGTCTCGAAAATCGACCTCCAGTCGCCCCTCTTCCAAACTTGGGGGTTGGAACCATTCGATCAACCCGTCCCGTAGTGCTACTAGATGCCCCTCGTTTCTTTGCTTGAAAAGTTCTAACTTGAGGCCTAGCCTGCTCAACCCGTTGGGCTTTCTCGAGAGCATCTCTGAAAGTATTAACCTGGGCTGCAGCTAAATCCTTCTGAATTTGTACGTTTAGTCCTTGTATAAAACGCCTGATCCTTCTTTGTTCAGTTGTTACCAATTCGGGAGCAAATTTGGATAACTTAGTAAACTGCGTCTCATACTCAGCCACACTCAAAGTGCCCTGGCGAAGTCTTATAAAATCATTCTCTCTTCGCTCTTGAACTATAGGTGGAAGGAATTTCTGGTTAAATTCCCTAGTAAAGTTAGACCAGGTACGTGGCTTTTGCTCTCTTTCCCAACTTGCTCGTACTACGTTCCACCACGAGCGAGCCGCTCCTTCCAGTTGAAAGACGGCAAAAGTAACTTGCCTTTCCTCAGTATAGTTCAAGGCAGCAAAGATATCTACCATTCTCTCAAGCCAGTTCTTTGCCACCTCAGGATCTAGTCCCCCCAAGAATTTAGGAGGAAAGAACTTTTGGAACTGTTCTAAGGCTCTATCCTCGCCCCCCTCATGATTTCCTGGTTGGTTATTAGGTCCTAAACCTTGTTGGTCCGCTAACTGCTCTAGGATATCAGTCATACGGTTAATAGCTGTAGCAACTTGGTCTCTCTCATTACCCATTGGTCCCTGATTTTGATTAATAGCAGACCCTCGTTCCCCCTCTTGTTCACGGGGCTGTCCGCGTCCACGACCTCGACCTCGACCACGTCGTGTCGTCTCCATTATTTTCTTACAGATCTAGGGTTGAAATTATACAAGAATGAAGATGCATGCTTGGATGATTGCACACTCAATATAGCATATGATATATAAACAAAACAGAAAACTAGATACATTCAAACACACCCAAACATACTTAGGTTACAAAACAAAAACAAGTTCCAAAAGTTTCATACACAAAAGATACCTATACAAAAGATACACATACCATCCTTGACAAAACACATAGAACAAGCTCCCAACAAAACGTAGAACACCCAGGCTAACCACAAAAGTCTTTCAAAGGTCAAACATCCCTTTCCTAGCCAGCCTATCTCACTAGTTAATTCCCAACAGAACTAGCAGATCCTCCATCCTCAAAAGCTCTAACACCAGGTTCCAGGTCAGCTAGATTCACATCCACCACATCCCTAAGTAGGGCCCTACACTCCTCAAGAATGCCCACAGTCCGATCTCCCGCGTCCCTTAGACTCCTAGTGTGGCGCACATTAGCTTCTTGTACTTGCTGGCGCATAGCATCAGTCCTTTCTTGCTCATGTATGATATCCGCCTCAAGTTCAACTATCCTAGCAGCTTGCATATGCATAATGTTCCTTAAACTCGACAACTCCTCAAGGCCCCTCTGGTTGGCTCAAATTAATTCTCGCCTTTCACGAAGCACTGCCAAGACTACCTCATCTGGGTACGAGTAAGTCCTCCAACAACCGCATGGTGGCCTAATCCGACGGGTTGGACTCCACACCCTATAAACTCCTCCAACCCCAGATGAATAACGGACCACAGAAAGACGTCTCCAAGGCGGCGGGTTTTCACCATTTCCATCCATTCCTACAATAAACCAAATCAAAGCTTAGACTAACTGATCAAGGTTTAAAGCTTAATTAAAACTCATTCACACTTAAATTACTACAACTACCAACTTCCTAATCTGCCCAGGCCAATTCAAACTTAGTCTCTGATACCAACTGTGACAGCCCCACCTTTTCTTAGGGCGTACCCTAAGGATTAGTGAACTGCCTGCCCAACTCTAGTCAGAACTCAAATACCCAAAATATCATCAAAACATTTACTCAAAATAAATTAAACTCCGAGTTACATGAACATAAAGTTTACAAAGTTTCAAACTTAAAGTTAACAACCAATTTCAAGCTTACAAAATGGAACAAGTTCACTAATACATCGGTACCTAAACAAAAGATAAACACTTGACTTTATTCACAATCAAACTCTTCGACCTCTTACACGTTCCTGCTAAGGAAAACAAAAGGGAAAAGGGGTAAGCAAAAGCTTAATGAGGTCCCCAAACAAAACATGCAACCACATTAACAATTAGGCAAATTAGACAGTCAAATTTCACATTTAAAGTAATTTAAAGCAATGCACTCAAGTAAAGGATACAGGTGGCTTCCAAAAGCCAAATCCACAAAGCTTGATCGAACACGAGCCGTTGACTCTCCGTCAACGTTTGAAGTTAAGAACCAAGTCCGTAGACACCACTTACACCATAACCGTCCACCAATCACCCCCTTACCGGGCCCAAACACCTCAACTAATCAAATTTGGGTAATACTCCAGTATACCATGTTCCAAAGATCCAAATCAAATAACCTATGGTTCACCGATCTTCTCGACCAAACCCATGCCGGCTCGATACGAACGGCTCACCAATAGGGTTTTGGGGTTTCCGGAGCCCCAAGCGAATCAAATTAGTCGATGGGATGTCACCCAAACGACTTTTCACATCAAAGTACACAAAGTCAAATCATAGTTCGAGAAAGTCAAATTCCAATGAAAAAGTCAAACGGAAGAGTTCGATAAAGTACCGACTCACCCTCAGTAGTCCAACCATATATGATATATAATCCAGTTCCATAGTTACATTTCAAGCAAATCACGTAGTCACGTAGTTCAAGCAAACACGTAGATCATGTAGTTTGAGAAAGCACAATAGGTTCACGAAACAAGCAAGGAAACACTCACCCAAACAAGCCAAGCAACTCAAATGCTCACGCCCTGATCACCCTTGTTACCTCCTTCGAGTCCTATATACAACCAACGTATACAATCATCAACTCAACCAAAGCAAATAAATGTAACCTAACAAGTGCAAAAATGAATGCTACTAGTTAATGCATCTCACTAGGAAATTCTAGGGTGATTCAAGTCACAAAACGATGAAATATTGAAGGTTTAGGGGATCCACAAGTTAAGTAGATATTTGGAATGAAATAAACGCGCAAAGATTCAAGAAACATCAAGGTTCAACAAAGAACAATTTAACAACAATACTAAGGTTCGGGTATAACAGTGACCCTTGCACAGTCGTGGAAAAATGGCCATAATTTGGTATAGAAAAATCAAAATTGAGTGCCATCAGTGGCGTTAAAAACTAGACTCATAGGGCTTTCCAACAGTATATGGCTCAGCTCCTAGTTCGTTTCCTATCAATACCAGAAAACCTGGGAATTTGACTGATTTTTCATTTCTGACGGGGTGCAGAACAGAAATTTTTGTTCAGAAGTTTGTGCAACTCAAGAGGTTTTCACCCTTCAAAATAGATTGATTTCGCTCCAACTTGATACACAAATGTCCTAACAAGGTTTCTCAACAAGAATTAGTGAAGATTGAACAAGAAGAAATCGCAAAACAAGAGGAAAAGAACCACAACTTCTTCCATTTTTTTTAAAGTTCAAAACAACTCCTATAACTTTTCTAGCATGCATATGAAAGATAATCAAGCACCTTTCTCAAAGGAATAATCATCATAGCCTAGTGATTAGTGCTAATCCAAATATCAAACACATAGTAGGCATAAAATCAAACCAATTCTCATGTTGCAACTACAAGAATCCAAGCCCAAAAACTAGGTTTCCAAGCATCATCCTTCCATAAACATCACCAACAACCTTCATTAGACTAACTTCTAGGATCATAGAACTAGGGTTTGGATAGGAAAATATCTTATCAAGCCAAGGAAGTAACTCTTCAAGCAACCAAAATCTTTCCCTACCAAGGTTGAGGATTGATGGTTTAGGGTGCTACCAACTTCCTCTCTTAATTTCCTATTAAGCCCAGCAAGATATTGGTTGGTTTTTGGATGAATTCTCCTCTCTTTTTTCCTCCCTTAGGTTCGGCCACCACCACCCCAAAAGTGAAGAGAATGTGTTGTTTTAAAGAGATAAGTTTGGAGGGAAATAAATCATCAAGTCAAGGTCTGAATCCTAGGGTGACAAGTGGTGGTTTCTTGGCCATTACCTACAAAAATCTCACTTAATTGCTTCCTAACTCCCCTAATTTAATTTAGTCTCCATCTAACACCAACACATCCTATTTTCTTGGCAATTAAGCCATGCAAGAAGCTCTCACTAATTCTAAAATTGAATCTAAGAAAAGTGCATTTAATCAATAATGAATAACGTATTTAGTGGAAACATACCACTAATGCACTAAAAGAGTTTATATGTAATTGAATGAGTTAAATGGTAATGTATGCATGAAAATTTTATTATTACTATTATTATTATTATTATTATTATTATTATTTAGGGCTCTCACACATGGGCCTCCAGAGAGTGTCTTGTGGTAGTCCTCAGGTTTGGAGAATTTGACCGCAAAGAAGTCTCTACCAAGGTCAAGAATTGTGAAGGGGCCTTCAGTTCCCCAAATGCTTCTAATGTTTTAATCAAAAAATTTGAAACCTAGGCTCCTTCCTAGTGGTTTAGCTATAAGGGTAAGATTCCAAGGGGTTTTGAGCCTATCTCAGAATTTGGTAGGGAAGTTAATAGGAAGGGTGTTAGTGATCTAACGCATTTATATGAATGGAAGTGGCTTTGAGGTTATTTGGGATTACAGATAGGAAGTGATTGTTGTTAATATTTGGTGTGGGGTTAGGGTCAGAGGTGTTGATATCAACCTAAATAGAATTGGACATTTTGTCCGAAGAGAGATGATCTTTGAAAGAGTAGTTCAATAGGGGCAAGCATAGGTGGTAGAAAGGGAAAGAGAAGTGATTGAAGCATTAAGTATGATGGAGGATGAAATAAGAGGAGGAGAAGAAACATTCTCAAGGTTTGAAATGTTTTCCTTGGTTGTGGTGGATGAATGTGGAAAGGAGTGCATAGCTAGAGAAGAAACATTCCGATCGTGAGAATACTATAGTCCAATGATGTTTCTTCATGCCATGACTTTAACCCCTCGTTTGGTACGATGGAAAAATCTAGAATGGAAAGACCTTTCCAGGCAGAATTCTTTTCCTGCCAGAATGGACAGGAAAGAATTTATCATTCCAGTGTTTGGTAACCAAGTCAGAGTGGAATGTTAATTTCTTTTCCCACGTCTGGTATAATCATATTAAGAAGTCAGAATGGAATGAAGAAACTACTATATTGACTTAATTGCCCCTATATATAATATTCTATACACATATTAATTTAGAGACAAATGAATTATTAATTAATAAATAACTTTTTAATAGCATAAAATCACAATAACTTATTAAATGAGAACATAACTTTTTAATAGCATACAATTACAATAGGTGAATATCAACTATAATACAATTGCCATAAGTGAATACCAATTGTAACTAAATTAAAATTTTAAATTATATGTATGTTGAATCCCCTGTATTTTTTATACATGTTAAATCCGTCATTCATGCGCGTTAAATTCTTTGCCCTTGATTTGTTTCTGAATGGTTTTAAGAACTATTTGTAAATAGAAAAATATAATTGTGCCTTAGCAGATAATCTAGTGGGTTTACTTTTTTCTTTTTTTTTTAACTTCATATGAATGTATTTTGGCATGTTATTGTTTATTTGAATTAACAAATGTTATCATATAATCCAATATTGTGAATAAAAACATATTAAAAATGTCAACTAAATATTTTATTTCAAAGTAAAAAGAAAGAAAAGTCATTAAAAAGAATTAAAATTATTCCTAAGTAAAAAAGTAGTAGACTTATTAACTAAACTCACAAAATAGTTCTAATATTTGACAAAGTAAATAACAAATTAATATATATGAAAGATAAATAGATACACATGAAATAGAGATATAGAATATAAAATGGTAATCTTGACTCCTATAATTTAGGTATTTCCTGGATAGAGTAGGAATGGCCTTTCTCTAGATTTTTGTGAGAAATGGAATTCCAGAAAAAAGTTGAAATAAGCTTTCCAGGAAAAGGCTTTCTAGGGGGAAAAGGCCATACCAAACACTAGAATGGAATGAAAAAGTTGGAAAGACTTTTCCATTCTAGGCCTTTCCAGCATACCAAACGAGGGATAAGGGTTTGTAATTAATATTAAGGGATAATATCTAAACCCTCCCCTAAAGTTTTTCCTAATATTACTTAGCGCTTTTAAGGTTTTAAAAATATCACTTAACTCCTATAATAATTACAAAATGATGATTTTTAATTCGTACTTGATACATAATTCACATATCAAATAACTAGAGTTTAATAAATTAAATAAAAGGAAACAACAATCACTTTCTTCTTTCCTCTTTCTCCAACATTCTCTCTTACTCAATTTTTTGGATGACTATATAATTATTTATTTGTAAATTATAGTGAATTGAATTTTATTTATTTTTTTTCTTTGCATGATTGTGATAGATGAGGTATGATTTCTTTATTTATTTGAGTTGATTTTTATAATGATTTAGTACAACTTAAAGATTTCGGCTATGGAGTGAGAAAAAGTTGAAAAAAAAGGGGTAAAATACAGAGAACTTCCTTGTGGTTTAACTAATATTCAATTTAATTCCGAGTTTCGGAAATCTATATTACGACTTCCGAAATTTTAACTAAAGTGAAAAGTTAACAAAAACCATCCAAACCAATTGAATTTGAGACATGAACTTTATTTATGCTCAATTTAACTCCCTATTGTTTGAAAATTTACAATTTAGCTCCCTGTGATTATAACTAAAATGTAATTTGACAGAAATCGTTCAAATTAATTGACAATTTTACCCCTATGGATGAATGAAAACTCACTTTATAGGTTTCAAAACCCCATTCTTTGGCTCTTCTAGAGCAACAAAACGATGTATACATCCTTTGCATCATGGTATTCTCCCGAATGCCCCTTAGGTTCTTGAGTTTAGATTTTGAGTGAAGTTACAAAAGTTTTGCAAACTCAATTGCGCTCCCAAATTACAGAAGAAATTTAGATAAAAATTAAAGATAAAGAAAAAATCAAAATTTGAAGGGACATTTGGATGTCTTTTTCCTTTCTTTTTGAAATAAAGATGCTACCAAAAAGATTATGATTCATATTTGAAAAAACCATGTAATGATCTGGATTTTAGGTTCTATCTCTATTATTCCTTATTTTTTATTTTTTATTTTAAAAAGAAAAAGAAGGGGATGGTGTTGATTGTGACTGTGGTAATGGGACTGGAATATAGAGAATGCTAGAAGGAGATTATGGGTTTTGTGGGTATTACAGAGAAGAATGGGACATTTATGACATTTTACATATAATCGTTAATTTAGACATTTTCTGTTAATATTTCAATTTAGTTAAAATCTCAGGGAGTCATAATGTAAGTTTTCAAATATTAGAAAGTTAAATTAAACATTATTGAAACCACAAGGATCTTCTCAATATTTTATCATAAGGGCAATTTTGACATTTTATATCCTACTGTTAGTTTGATAATTTCTGTCAAAGTTATATTTTAGTTAAAATCACAGGGAGCTAAATTGTAGGATTTTGAAACACAGAGAGTTAAACTAAATATTATATAAACCATAGAGAGTTTTTTGGTATTTTACCCCAAAAAAAAATGGTTCACAAGAAATCTATTTTGAGCCTATAGAATTGAATTGCTGCTAGCATATTCCTTTACAAATATTGTTTTCCAAATTTATAATTTTGTGGAATATAGCATTGTGATGTGATATTATTACTAGAAATTATTTTTTAGTTGGTGCTTTTTCTGGTGAACAAAGTGGTTTAGAATTATTTTATTTAGCAAAATAAAAAAATAGTTTAGAATCGTTTAAATTTCATTACACAGGTAACAAAAATAAAGGAGGTAAATGATATTTTAAAACTTTAGAGGTGATAAGTGATATTAAAAGAAACATCAAAGGAAATTTCTGATATTATCCCTAATATTAAACTAAGCCAAGAGGGGTCAAAATTTTTCTCCATCTCTACCCCTCTCCATAGTCATTCAGAGAGTTTTTAACTAATTAAACTATCATGAATATGTTTGTATTTGGTTCACTCAAGTTAAAAAAAAGCTCGACCTTATAATAAATGAATCTAATTTGAATGTAGTATTATTTTTTTACGATAATTTTAGAAACCTCCCCTGAGTTTTCTGTCAATTTCATTTGGCACTCTCGAATTTTGAAAAATCTCACTTGCTGCCTTATCTTAGATTTTTTGTGTCATTTACAACTCATTTTAAAATATAATATTAAAAAATAATTTTAGGAGAGCAAAGGTAATCATATTCCAAAATTACCCTTTTTTGTCTTACTTTTTGTTACTTGAGTATATTAATAACAAAAGAAAATTAAAAACAAAAAGTATGATAGTTTATTCTCATTGAAAAAGATATAACGTGTTTTTATATACCAAGAGTTAATATTTGAATTTTTTAGGTTAAAAGATAATATTTTCTTTATTGAAAAGTTTTTTGAGTTAATTTAAGAAGTTTTATAAATCATTTAAATATTTTTGAATTTTCTATTTTTTTATCCAAATTGATGCTTGAGAATTAAAAAGATACAACATCCTAGAAATTATATATAAATATGTTTGTATTGTTTTTAAGCTAGTGCAAAAAGACATTATCATGAATACAAATTATTATAAGTTATTTTTTAAAAGTATTATAAATCATTCATAATTTAAAGTAATTAAACATTTCTTGTCCAAATCGTAACATAAAAAATACTAAAGAGTTTTTTAATCTTGTTATTAACTTTTAAATTTTCATTAAGGAACTACATCCATCTATTTATAAAAATTAAGAGATAAGTTTGGTGTATTATGGTAATTAAGAAATTATAAGAAAAAGGCAAATTTGAATTGAACTTATATTCTCTCTACCAAAATAAAATTTTAATATTTAAAATGGGTTTCAAATGTTACAAAAAGTTTAAAGTAAAGAAGGTAAGCGAAATTTTTCAAAATTAAAGGGTGTCGAGTGAAACTATTAGAAATCTCAGAAAAGCTTTCTAAAATTAACCCTATTTTTTTCCACCAAATCTCATACACGAAGGAGGGACGCCATCCCTAAAATTTTATAAATATCAAATTAAAATATAAGGAGGGGGATATAAATCTAACCTCCAGTATTACAAGAGAATTTGCAATATTATTAAACTCATTTAATAATTGAGTCGAATATGAACTTGTGCATGAGCTATTCAAATAGGTTCATGCACACATATATAATTATAAATATATTTAACATTATATATATATATATAGACATACATACATGTGCATATAGTACTTTCATCAAAAAAGTAATTGTGCATAAATTAGTATTATTTATTTCTAAAATAGAGAAATATAAGTAAACTTATTCTAAATCATGTGCTATTTGTTAGAAAAGATAATTAAATTATTTTGAAACTCAAATTCAAATATGAACTCAAACTCAAATTCAGCTCATTTAGTTTCATAAGCCAAGCTAGAATACATATACAAATTAACTAATCAAATTCACGCAATGTGAGGGCCTCAAAATTTAAATTTTATTTTAAAATGTAAAATAATATTTATATTATGTTTATTCACTAAAATATTAGTGAATTTATGTTTTGAGTGATTATTTTCTAATTTAGAGAATTTTTCAAGAATTAATTGCCGGTGTATGGTTTCGGCCAGTGTAAGCGTCTAATTTCTATTCCGAAGTGTGAATAGTGACTTTGAGTTAAAACCAAGCACATGTAGAGATATATTTAAGGTTGGACAATGTCGGAATGAGATAAAACAGTAAAAGTTAAAGTGTTGCGCGTCGACGCAACAAAAAGTGGTCATTTGACCACTTTTTCCATAAATTAAGGAGAACCACCCTTTTTGTCTTTAAAAAGCCTTATTTCTTGCTTCCTTGCCTCGTTGTTTTCAGCCATTCTTGAACTTGAGAAGAGAGAGAGGGCCGAATGAGTGAGAGAGAGAAATAGAGAGAGAAACCTAAAATTTCCTTCCAACTTCATCTTCTTCCTCAAATCTTTGAAGCTTGAAGTCTCTATTGAAGGCATTTCTCTTGATCCTTCTTCTCTTTGTGGCTGCCGAATGAGTGAGAGAGAGAGGGAGAGTGGTTTGAATGTGAGAGAAAGAAAGGAAGAGAGAAAAAGAGGTCTTCTTCAACTTCATCTCCTTCTTCGATTTCATGGAGCTTGAAGACACCATTGGAAAGCTTCCATCTTGTCCTTCTCATCCTTGTGCAGCCGTGTGTGAGAGAGAGAAAGAGCAAGGAATCCGAGAGTGAGAAGGAGAGAGAAAGTGAGAAAGAAAGCTAGCTTTTGCTCCTTATCTTCTTGTTCTTGGGTTTTGAGGAAGAAATCATCTTCAGACAAGCGGATCTGTTGCTAAGATCGGAGATTTTTGATGTTGCTAAACCCGAAAAGTCATCTTTGAGTAGATCTTCACTAGATCTTACTTGATCTTGTTAGATCTGAAAAGATCTTGAGGTATCACCCTTAAAACTCTTAGGTTTAGCCTTATTAGTATCAGATCTGTAGATTCTACGGTTAATTTTGCTCAAAATGGTTATGATTGGAATATTTGAGTTGGGCTCTTGAATTCCCAACTTAGGTAGTGGACTTGAGGTGACTTTTAGGTAGCGGACTTGAGGACCTGATGATTGTTGTGAGGGCCTCAAAATTCAGATATTATTTTAAAAATGCATAATATTATTTATATTGTGTTTATTTATTGAAAAATGAATGAATATATGTTTAAAGTGATTATTTTTCCAATTTAGAGATTTTTATACGAATTGTTTGCCGGTGTGTGATTTTGGCCAAAATTAGCGTTAAAAATTGTTCCGACACGTGAATAGTGACTTGGACTTGAAATCGAGCATACGTAGTGATATTTTGAAAATATTATGAAGGTTAGACAGTGTTGGAATGGAGTAAAACAGTGTAAGTTGGACTGTCACGTGTGACGCGACATAAAGTGCTTGAAAAGCACCTTTTCCTTAAAACATGGAAAAGTGGACTTTTTGCCCCTTGAAGCCTTGACTTCTTGCAACCTTGAGATCACTTTTTCAGCTGCACTTTTGGGATCTAGAGAGAGAGGGACGCCGAATGCATCAAGGAGGAAAGAGAGAGAAATTGTCTTCTTGTCTTCTTCATTTTCTTCCTTGCTTCCAACAAGCTTCAAGCACCCTTAATCACCATCATCTTCTCCACTTCTTGCAGCCGAGAGAGAGGGGTAGGAGAGAGAGAGCTGGTCGGGTTCTTGAAGAAAGAAAAGAGAGGTAAGTGTTGTGGTTTGACCTTCCATTTCTTCTGCCAACAAGCAACTTGAACTTATGAAACTTGATTGAAGGATTCTTGGGCTTGATCATCCATCCTTGGCAGCCGTGAGTGAGTGGGAGAAGGAGGAAGAAAAGAGAGGTAAGTCTTGTGGTTAAATCTTCCATTACTTCTTCAACTAGAACCTTGAATTTGTGAAGGTTTATGGCTTGAGTTTTTCCCTCCATGGCAGCTGATTGAAGAAAGAGAAAGGGGAGTAAAGTTCAAAAATTTGGAGGAAAAAGAAAGAGAAGAAAAGCCTGGGTAGTTTGACTCAAGCTTGGGTTTGAGCTTGGTGTTGGAAATTTTCGACGAAACTTGTAGATGGAGGGCTAAGATCGAAACTTGTGAAGGTTGCTAGGCTTGGAAGCACTCTTGGAAGGAGGAAACTCACGAGATCATCTTTGATCGTGTCGGATCATGTTAGATCCGGAGGTATAAGCCTTGAAACTTGTAGATCTAGCTTTATTAGTGTTAAATAGTTTAGATCTATGGTTGATATTGGTAAAAATGATCTCATCTGAAAAGGATGAAGTTGAGCTCTTGGAATCCCAACCTAGGTAGCAGACTTGAGATGGCCTCTAGGTAGTGGACTTGAGGACCTGATTGGGATTTGAATGTTATTTGTGAATTTATCATGATATGGTTAGGAATTAGCGTTTTAGTTGTTGAAAAAGTTTGAAGGAAAATGTATGTTATGGCCAAACCCATGCTTGGTAATTTTAATGTTTGATTTTGAAATGTTGTGAATGTTCTCGAAGGGTTTTCTTCTGAGAAAAACATGTATATTGTTCAAATTGTGAGCGTGTGTGTGTGTGAGGGAATGTTTGAAATTTAAAAGGTGAAAAGTGAAGTTTTTCATGAAATTCGAATGAAAAGTGCCGTTTAATTGAATTTGAGGGTTTTGCCATGTTTTGGTCAAATTCTAGAGATTTTGAATATAATGGCATGGTATGAAGTGTTTTATGTTAATATGAAAGTTTTAACTAAAAGTGAATGTCAAACGTGTTGTGCAAAAAGTGATTTTTAAGTGAGAGACCTCACTTAAATATTTTGTGAAAGAGAACGTGCTTGTAGTGGCAATGAGTACATCGGTGGAGTGTTATTTTGAATTGATAAAGTGATTTCTAAAAGGATTTATGTGGAACATTGTATCATGTGAAATGAAAGTTTTTCCCTTGAGGGGATCTTGGAAAATGTGGTTTGAAACTAAAAAGTGAGAGTGAAGTGTTTCAGTGATTTGAGAGATGAAGTAAATCTCAACTACTGTTTTTGAACTTGTTTTAGGGAGTGTACAAGACAGTGAGTTTGACCCATACGTGGAAGATGAACCCTACTACTTCGGTGAGTTTCCATGCATGATACTTGACTATGTGTATTTAACTTGAAATGTGAAATAATGTGAAAAATAGATTTTGATCCATCAAATGGAATAGTGTGTACTTTATCGCACTTACTCCCATTTGAATGGTACTACTTGCAAAAGTGTTTTCATGATATTTTGAGTATACTTTGAATCTCTTGTCTTGTGCCATGAATCCTGTTTTGAATTATATGAAGTGAAGTGACGTGTCTTGTATTTCCTGTTCTCGAGAATACTTAATCCCCTTGATATATTATCGACTCGAGCCGTTGGGGAAGACCTAGATCAAGGAGATTAACTACCTTGGGTTACGTGACGTGTTGTGTGCTCTGGACTTGGCAAATGGCCTTGTCCCTGTTGAAGAGCATTACACAAATATAAATTTCCTGTTAGGCTGGTGGGCCCGGTTGGGGGTTTTGGTGGAGAAAGGAGTAAGTGGTGTTCTACTTGGTTGTAAGTATGAAAGCTGACGGAGTGTCAACTACGAGAATTGCACACCGGTCCAAGAATGTGCTCCAGCTTCGAGGACATTAGCCCCTGAGGGCTACTCGTATCCTACTCTTGTGTGATTATTGGCTTTCCTTACTTGTTTATTTCCAAGTATGAATTTTGAAGTGAAAAATCATATGTGTTATGTGCTTTGCATGTTTTTGGGAACTCACGGGCTTTTTAGCTCAATCTTTCAAATTTGTTTTCCTTAACAGGGACTGAGAACCCAAATGAAGGTGCTCACCATTAGTCTCGAGGTTTACCTTTGTTTTTGTCTTGAGAGATTTGAATTGTAAATTTGGAATGTGGTTAAGGAAATGAGTACCCAAGTGGAAAAGCCAACCCTTAGAATTAGGGTTTACTTATGTTGAATATTTTGAGAACTTTGGATTATGGTTATTGAAATCTTTTGTAATATGGAAGTTGAATGTAAGGATGGAGGATTTATGTATTCAAAGTTTGTAATTTGAAGTTATGGGCTTGTAAGTTATTATTCGATTTGTATTGTGTTTAGATTTTTAGTTTGATAAGTTGTGTGATGTTTGAGTGAGTGAGTCCTGGCGAGAGCTAGGCAGGCGGCCCGCCAAACCCTCTGGTTCGCCTTAGGGGGGGGGCTGTCACAATTGTGTTTGTCATTTATGAGTTGAGTGCATTTTATGGTTAGAAAGTAGTATTTGTTGTTGAAAATTTTGAAGGAAAAGAGTGAGAGCTGGCCGAACCTATGCCTGAAAATTTTAAAACTTGATTTTGAGATTTTGTGATGTTTCATGGTTAGATTTTGCCTAAATGAATGTGTATTATATTTGTTTATGAGTATATGCTTTAATAGAGTTAAAATCTTGAACTTGAATGGTGAAAATTTGAATTTCACTAAATTGTGAGAGAAAAATGCCATTTTAGATAAATTTGTGAGTTTGAAAGACTTTAGCTAAATTTCATGAATTTTGAGCATTGAGACCTAGTGAAAATTGTTTGAAAGATGTGTTAAAAGATTAGAAGATACTTGGAAGGAGTGCATCGATAGAGTGATTTTGTTATTTGAAATTACGATTTGAAAATGGAATCTTGTAAAATGAGTTATTTGAATTTAGTTTCGTTGTGAGTGGGACGAAACTTATTTCTCCCTTTTATTTGATTATAGGAAGTGGGGAAAGATTTGCACCGGATCCCAATTTGGAAAACGAATTTTGCTACTATGGTGAGTTTCCACACATGTTATTTCCTTATGTGAATTTCATTTGGAATATGATTGAATATATGATTTGATGTGAAAATTTGATTTTGATCCATCAAATGGAGTAATGTGTACTTTATCGCACTTACTCCTATTTGAATGGTAAATTTTGTAAAAAGTGCTATTGTGACACTTCAAGTAAGTTTTGAACCTTTTGAGTTGGGATATGATGTGAATTCTGTTTTGAGTATATGATGTGATGTGATGTGTTCTGTAATTATTATTCTCGAGAATACTTAATCCCTTTGGTAAGTTATCGACTCAAGCCGTTGGGAAGTCCCAAGTCGAGGCGATTTAACAACCTGGGTTACGTGATATGTTGTGTGCTCTGGACTTGGCAAATGGCCTTGTCCTTGTTAGAGAGTAATACACACACATATATAAATTATGTGAGATGGGCAGGCCCGTGCGGGGGTTTTGGTGGAGAAAGGAGTAAGTGGTTGTCTACTTGGTTGTATGTTAAAGTTGACGGAGTGTCAACTAGGTGATTTGTGCACCAAACCATGGACGTGCTCTAGTTTCGAGGACTTTAGCCCCTGAGGGATATCCGTATCCTACCCATGTGTTGTTTATCACGTTTTTTATTTGTTTATTTATAAATACGAATTTTGATGTGAAATCTCATATGTGTTATATGCTTTGCATGCTTTTTGGAACTCGCTGGGCTTTCAGCTCATCCTTTCAAATTTGTTTTCCTTAGCAGGGATTGAGAACCCAAGCGAAGGTGCCAACCGTTAGACTTAAGGTTCACTTTTGTACTTGGTATGATAAACTTGAGTTATGAATCTGTGGGTTTTGTATTATGAAAATTTTAATGTATGACTAAGTATTTATGTAATTTGGGATTGTAAGTTTATTTCGATGTATCTATGAGACATCATTTGGTTTGATTGGAGAATAGTATTTTAGTTTGATATATTAATGGTCGTATGTGAGTAAATCCTTGCGAGAGTTAGGCTGACGGTCCACGGATACCCTAGGGTACGCCTTAGGGAGAAGTGGGGCTGTCACAAGTATAGAGCTTAGGCTGCAGATCTCTGTAATGTATCCTAGGTTAAAAGTTTAGGATACTGGCCTATGGAAAGTAGAACTAGAGTGTTTCTGGAACTTGATGGTTGGTAAGTGTTATTGCTTGAGAGTTTATTATATGAATTGATTTGATCGAGAGTTTGATTTACGGTGATCGGGGCATAAAAGTGACTCTTAGTGTTTGATTGACTTTTGAGGATTGTCTTGACCTTGATTAGTATGAATTGGAAAGTCGAGAACGGCAACCTTGAAGGGAAGAGAGTGTACCGCTCCGAAACTTATAGGTGATTTTGAAATGTACTTCGAAGGATCTACTTTGAATGAAAGTTATTTCTTAGTGATTGGAAAATAAGTTACATATGCATATAATTTCATATCTACTTGTTTTCGTTCAATTATTTTACGAATATTTGCAAGGGTTTAGTTGACCTAGTCAAGCCTATTTGAGATGTGAATTATATTTGGATGTAAAAGAAAGGCTTATTGGCCAAATTTCAAGAATATTCTAGAGGAAAGCAATGAAAGCTTGACATTTAGTACCAAACTAATAGTTATAGTTTTTGATCAAATAACATAAATAGCCAAGCTTTCAAACCTTTTATAATCGTTTATTTTATATCTTCTTTTCTTCGTAGACAGAATTTTGAGAAGAAAAAAAAAAAAAGAAAAGAAAAAGAAACACCACTAGCTTGGCTTTCATTTTTTTTTTCTTGTCCAAAACTTGAAGGGAAAAAAATGATGATTGAAAATTTATTTTCCTCCATGAAGTTACAAATCACCATTGGAAGGAAACCCTTAGTGGAGGATCCCTGGTTTCATTTTCGTGGGATGCTGGACCGTGGGATTAGATTGTGTGTTAATCCTAGGGTGACTTTATCATTTGATGGTTGGTTGAGAATTAGAGTTATTAAGTATTTGAGAGTTTAATAGATTAGAAAGAAATGTAAGAGATAGCCATTCTTTATGTTTACGTGTTAATGAGACCTAAGTTCGATTAAGTTCTAAGTGAATTGAAGAGAATGCAGTGGCAAATGATGAGGTTATGGGAGGGGATGCCGCTATGGCTGAGGCAGATCCCCAATATTTGGAATCAGACCCATCGGAGAGTGCTTCCATGGAGACTTCCGCTTCAGAGGCTTGATAGACTAGCTGAGCATGAAGTTAGGATTATGTGTAACCTTTTGTGAGAAAAAGCCGTTCGAGTGGTTCTCAGGCTTTGTAATTACATGTTTGCTAACTTTTCAAAATTCTATGTTTTGTTTGATCGCAATTGTGAATGTGATATGACTTTTGTATGACTTTTATTAAAACATGCTCCTATGATGTACTCCTGGCACTTCTTTATGAATGGTGCATATAAAGTGTTTTGCGTACTTTTGAAGTGATTTCTCTAATAGTGTATCTATTTTCTTGTATTTATATTAAATTGTCTGCCCTCTAATGAACTATGGAGGGTAGAAGAGGCCGAAGTCGAGGGTGAGGAATTAAACCACTCTAAGATTGGAGAATAATGTGTATAGATTAAGGACATAGTATAACGACTTGGGATAAATATTTTTTTTACTCCCTGAGCACTCTCATCATTGATGATAGAATGTTGATTTTGAGGACAAAAGGGATAACTTTAAGAGAGGAATTTTGTGTTTTCTTGTTGAATTATTAGTTTGAAATGCTCAAGATGACAAGTTAAATTAGGGTAATCCATGTACAAATATTCATGGTTATACTTGTTAAGGATCATGACTAGATGTTTCTTGATATGTTAATGAGAGGATCTTGTAGAGTTGCTTGGATAAGTTGGAAGCATTGTGGAATAAATGATGAGAAATTATTGATGGAAATTCTGCGTATTGATGGCCAAAATAGGGGAAGTAAATCAACTTTAATTTCCACATTTCCTTGATAACTTTGGGCAATTTATTGTTTAGTGAACTTGTTAAAACATCAACTTTCACTTGTATATTGAAAGTGAACCAAAACCGTGCATTTTGCCCTTTGAATTCTGCAAGGAGCAATTTCAGTCAACCTCTTTGATTCTCTGGTATCAATTGGTAACGACTTAGAACTTGACTTTTATATCATTGGAAGCTCTATGAATCTAGTTTCAAATGCCACTGATGGTAATCAATTCCAACTTTCCTACTTGGAATTACGGTCATTTGCTCAAGTGACTAATTCAAATCTGACGGCTTTTACACTTCTGTGATTGCCGTTTTGATCACAGAAATGTATGAATTTGATTCCAAAGTCATCGTATGTAAGGTGACACTATGTCCTAGCTTCGAAATGGCACAAAATGCCTCTCAATGTGATAAGTGAAGTTCCAGATAGACCAAAAAGTTAGTACAGTTGTTAACTTTGCTCCTTCTCTTTTGCAATCTTGTATTTACTTTCCTTGGTTCAACTCACTTCCCTTTGATCCCAAATAACGTTTCCTCTCTATTCATATATATGGACGTTTGCCCTAAAATATTTGTAAACTTCCCCATGATTTGCATCCAAGGCCTTGTGAGATTTGAATTAAGTTTGGAGAATTAAAGTTGGTAATGTTGAATGAGATATGGAAAGGAAAATTTTTGTTTCTTGTGGATTAGGGATCAGTGAAAATCTTGTTATATCATGGCTCATCTCAAGATTCGATTATGTTAAGAAGGTGGATTTGTAACTGATGTGTTAAGGTGAAAATGAGTTTAATTGGTAACCGATCCTTTGTTACTTTTGATTGACTTATTAATAAGATATGTGGATTTGTAAATGTATGTGAGGAAATTAGTCCTTTGACGTACGTGGGATATTATGGATACAAGGATTACATGAGATAAGATGGATACGATGAAATCAAAAAGCTATATCAATGATAAGAAATAAAAATGTGACTAAATGATGTATGGGAGTAACAGTTATTCGAGTTGTGGGAAGTACTTTGGAAGCCCATCTTAATTGCTAAGAAAGATGAGAATTAAGATTCATGCATGGATTATTGGATTTGAATTATACTGCGGATTTGAGAGTGAATACATTTGCCGTGTGATTATGAATTGATTGGTTTACTACAAGTAACAAAAGTTCTTTTAAGATGAAAATTTTATAAGAATATCGCCAATTGAAAATTAGCAAGGAAATGTGCTAAGAGTATTATTATCGACCGAAATGGACATTATGGATTTATAGTGATGCCATAAGACGAACCACAACATTTAAGCCTTATTCGAACTATATTATGGTAAATTTATTAAGGATACTATGGTGCATTTAAAATTCGAGGGAAGTATGAGCAACACTTGAAGATAGTGTCGCAAACCTTGAGGAAGTACTATTTGTAGGTTAAAATCCATGGAAGGAAAATTTTGGTGGAAACATAATTGAAATAAGGTGATCTTCGGGTGAATGTGCACCTGGAGAGTCTTGAGTGTTGATCTCATTATAAGAGTTGAATTTATGTCATTGTTGATGAAATGAGTGTTTTCGGGGAAATTAGAAGATATCGAAGTAGAGGAGATAAGAAAGAAATATTCAGAGTGGTGTGTAAACCAAGATATGAATTTCGAGGACGAAATTCTTTTAAGGGGGGAAGGATGTGAGGGTCTCAAAATTCAAATTTTATTTTAAAATGTAAAATAATATTTATATTATGTTTATTCACTAAAATATTAGTGAATTTATGTTTTGAGTGATTATTTTCTAATTTAGAGAATTTTTCAAGAATTAATTGCCGGTGTATGGTTTTGGCTAGTGTAAGCGTCTAATTTCTGTTCCAAAGTGTGAATAGTGATTTTGAGTTGAAACCAAGCACATTTAGAGATATATTTAAGGTTGGACAATGTCGGAATGAGATAAAACAGTAAAAGTTAAAGTGTCGCGCGTCGACGTGACAAAAAGTGGTCATTTGACCACTTTTTCCATAAATTAAGGAGAACCACCCTTTTTGTCCTTAAAAAGCCTTGTTTCTTGCTTCCTTGCCTCATTATTTTCAGCCATTCTTGAACTTGAAGAGAGAGAGAGGGCCGAATAAGTGAGAGAGAGAAAAAGAGAGAGAAACCCAAAATTTGCTTCCAACTTCATCTTCTTCCTCAAATCTTTGAAGCTTGAAGTCTCTATTGAAGGCATTTCTCTTGATCCTTCTTCTCTTTGTGGCTGCCGAATGAGTGAGAGAGAGAGGGAGAGTGGTTCGAATGTGAGAGAAAGAAAGGAAGAGAGAAAAAGAGGTCTTCTTCAACTTCATCTCCTTCTTCAATTTCATGGAACTTGAAGACACCATTGGAAAGCTTCCATCTTGTTCCTTCTCATCCTTGTGCAGCCGTGTGTGAGAGAGAGAAAGAGCAAGGAATCCGAGAGTGAGAAGGAGAGAGAAAGTGAGAAAGAAAGCTAGCTTTTGCTCCTCATCTTCTTGTTCTTGGGTTTTGAGGAAGAAATCATCTTCAGACAAGCCGATCTGTTGCTAAGATCGGAGATTTTTGAAGTTGCTAAACCTGGAAAGTGATCTTTGACTAGATCTTCACTGGATCTTACTTGATCTTGTTAGATTTGAAAAGATCTTGAGGTATCACCCTTAAAACTCTTAGCTTTAGCCTTATTAGTGTCAGATCTGTAGATTCTACGGTTAATTTTGCTAAAAATGGTTATGATTGGAATATTTGAGTTGGGCTCTTGAATTCCCAACTTAGGTAGCGGACTTGAGGTGACTTTTAAGGTAGCGGACTTGAGGACCTGATGATTGTGTTTGTCGTTTATGAGTTGAGTGCATTTTATGGTTAAAAAGTAGTATTTGTTGTTGAAAGTTTTGAAGGAAAAGAGTGAGAGCTAGCCGAACCTATGCTTGGAAATTTGACACTTGATTTTGAGATTTTGTGATGTTTCATGGTTAGATTTTGCCTAAACGAATGTGTATTATATTTGTTTATGAGTATATGCTTTAATAGAGTTAAAATCTTGAACTTGAATAGAGAAAAATTGAATTTCACTAAACTGTGAGAGAAAAATGCCATTTTAGACAAATTTGTGAGTTTGAAAGACTTTAGCTAAATTTCATGAATTTTGAGCATTGAGACCTATTGAAAATTGTTTGAAAGATGTGTTAAAAGATTAGAAGATGCTTGGAAGGAGTGCATCGATAGAGTGATTTTGTTATTTGAAATTACGATTTGAAAATGAAATCTTGTAAAATGAGTTACTTGAATTTAGTTTCACTGTGAGTGGGGCGAAACTTATTTCTCCCTTTTATTTGATTATAGGAAGTGGGGAAAGATTTGCACCGGATTTCAATTTGGAAAACGAATTTTGCTACTGTGGTGAGTTTCCATGCATGTTATTTGCTTATGTGAATTTCATTTGGAATATGATTTGATGTGAAAATTTGATTTTGATCCATCAAATGGAGTAGTGTGTACTTTATCACACTTACTCCTATTTGAATGGTAAATTTTGTAAAAAGTGCTATTGTGACACTTCAAGTAAGTTTTGAACATTTTGACTTGGGATATGATGTGAATTCTGTTTTGAATATATGATGTCATGTGATGTGTTCTGTAATTATTATTCTCGAGAATACTTAATCCCCTTGGTAAGTTATCGACTCGAGCCATTGGGAAGTCCCAGGTCGAGGCGATTTAACAACCTTGGGCTATGTGATGTGTTGTGTGCTCTAGATTTGGCAAATGGTCTTGTCCTTATTGGAGAGCAATACACACACATATATAAATTATGTGAGGTGGACGGGCCCGTACGGGGGTTTTGGTGGAGAAAGGAGTAAGTGGTTATCTACTTGGTTGTATGTGAAAGTTGACGGAGTGTCAACTAGGTGATTTGTGCACCAGACCGTGGACGTGCTCTAGTTTCAAGGACTTTAACCCCTGAGGGCTATCCGTATCCTACCCATGTGTTGTTAATCGCTTTCTTTATTTGTTTATTTATAAATACGAATTTTGATGTGGAATCTCATTTGTGTTATGTGCTTTGCATGCTTTTTGGAACTCACTAGGCTTTTAACTCATCCTTTCAAATTTGTTTTCCTTAGCAGGGATTGAGAACCCAAGCGAAGGCGCCAACCGTTAGACTTAGGGTTTACTTTTGTACTTGGTATGATAAACTTGAGTTATGAATCTGTGGGTTTTGTATTATGAGAATTTTAATGTATGACTAAGTATTTTATGTAATTTGGGATTGTAAGTTTATTTCGATGTATCTATGAGACATCATTTGGTTTGATTGGAGAATAGTATTTTAGTTTGATATATTAGTGGTCGTATGTGAGTAAATCCTGGGAGAGTTAGGCTGACGGTCCACCGATACCCTAGGGTACGTTTTAGGGAGAAGTGGGGCTGTTACACGTAATATCATCTAATATTTGATTTAGTTTGGATCCTATTTGTATATACGAACAGTGATTGAATACCAAATATTCACCTCGTTAAAAACACCTACCTCTTTTCATCTCCACCTTTATGGCAAATGAAACCAATGGTTGCATTTTGAGACATTCCTTTTACCCCTCATTTGGTACGTTAGAAAGGTCTAAAATGGAAAGGCCTTTCTAACTTCTTTATTCTATTCTAGTGTTTGGTATGACTCTTTCCCCCTAGAAAGCCCCTTCCCTAGAAAGCTTATTCCAACTTTTTTGTGGAATCCCATTCTTCACAAAAATCTAGGGAAAGGCCATTCCAACCCTATCCAATAAATATCTAAATTATAGAAGTTAAGATTATCTTTCTATATTATATATCTCTAGTTCCTGTGTACCATTTATCTTCTATATATATATATATTAATTTGTCATTTACTTTGTCAAATATTAGGTCTATTTTGTGAGTTTAGTTAATAAATCTACTACTTGTTTACTTAGGAATAATTTTAATTCTATTTAATGACTTTTCTTTCTTTTTACTTTGAAATAAAATATTTAGTTGACATTTTTAATATTATTTTATTCACAATGTTGGATTATATCATAACATTTGTTAATTTAAACAAACAACAAATGCCAAAATGCATTCATATGAAATTAAATTTTTTTTAAAAAAAGAGTAAACCCACTAGATTATCTGTTAATGCACAATTACATTTTTTTTATTTACAAATAGTTCTTAAAACCATCCAAAAGCAAATCAAGGGTAAATAATTTAACATGCATGAATGACGGATTTAACATGCATAAAAAATACTCAGGATTCAACATACATGTAATTTAAAATTTTAATTTAGATACAACTGGTATTCACCTATTGCAATTGTATTAGAGTTATTATTCACCTATTGTAATTGTGTGCTATTAAAAAATTATGTTTTCACTTAATAAATTATTGTGATATTATGCTATTAAAAAGTTATTTATTAATTAATAATTCATTTGTCTCTAAATCAAGATGTGTATAGAATGTTATATATAAGGGCAATTAAGTCAATATAGTAGTTTTACCATTCTATTCTGATTTCTTAATATAATTATACCAGACATGAGAAAAGAAATTAATATTCCATTCTAACTTGGTTACCAAACACTGGAATGATAAAATTTTTCCTCTCCATTCTGGCAGGAAAAGAATTTTGGGTGAAAGACATTTCTATTTTAGGCCTTTCCATCGTACCAAACGAGAGATAAATGTAAGATTGTCAAGTCCAATTTGCCCTTATTTTATTCTTCTTTTGTTGGTCTCTCATAAACAATGGACAGCATGGTGAGAAAGAAAGTTTGAAATTGGTCCATTATAAAAAAAAAAAATGGAAAGGCTCACGATTACACAAAAAGTATATTAATTTACATTGAAATTGTAACGGTTTATATAAGAGTTCACCTGTAAAGAGTGACTAAAAATCAGAATATTATGAAGTGAAAGATATAAATATGAAAATTTTTAAAATCATAGAGGTGGGTCATCTTTTAAATTTACTTCTATGATTTAAATTGTATCTAGTTTAATATAAGATTTTCCTTTATATGACCATATAAATATGAAAATTTCTAGAATAAAAAAGGCAAGTCATCTTTTAAATTGTTTGGCAACTAAGTTTTTTGTCAGGTTTGTAAACTGCTAGTTTTTTATTTGCTTCCAAAGTTTTAATGTAAATTTTTAGCAAATTTGTATAAAACATTTTTGTTTCCTACATTATCTATAAGAATCCTCAAAAAATTTCCAAAGTTTTTAACATAACACCCCCAAAACATATAAAAAACTTCACTTGCAAAAATTTTTTCTACAACTTTTGCAGTAAGTTACAGTAGAGTTTTATACAAATTTCTGAAAACTTAACTACCAAACAAGGCCCTATTTCTATGATTTAAATTGTATCTCTTATTATAAGATTTTTCTTTATAGAGCCATGAAAATTTCTACAATCAAAGAGGTGGGACATGTTTTAAATTTATTTCTATAGTTTAAACCGTACCTCCTTAACATTTTCCTTTATATAACCGGATAGAACTTAAGAAATAGTTATTCAACCAGCAATGGACGTGCCTCCGATAGAATCTCAACTCGCTGCTTCATCGCCTATCATCGCCTTGAGCGTAATAGATAACGAGATGGAACTTCAATTGGAGAGGCGCAGGTAGGGGTGTGCATCAAATTCGAAATCGGTAATTCGGAACTATGAATTCGAAATTTTTTGAAATTTGGATCCTGAAAATTCCGATCGATTTTGATTTCATTAATTCCAATTTTGAATTCATTTCGAATTGAATTTGAAATTCGGTAATTCACTGAATACCAAATTTGGTACCTTTTTATATTTCTAATTTTTTAAAAAAATTTCTGATATGCTAAATAGCCTAATTTAAATAATTAAATAATTATATATATTAATTATATATAACTAACTTAATTAGACTTAATCTTATTATATAGTATTAGTCACATGTATTATTTTTATATTAATATATATATACTATTTATTATTATATATACGAATTTGAAACTGAAATTGAAACTTCTGATTTCGATTTCGAATTATGAAATCGAAATCAGAAATTTCAATTTTCAAAGACTCATAATCAAATTCACCGAAATCGAAATCGAAATCAAAAAATTAAATTAATTTTTGAATTCTAATTTCATCGATTTCAAATTTTCAAAATCATTTCAAGATAAATCAATAAATTAAAAATTTTCGCATTTGCACCGCTAGGCGCAGATCCTCAAAAATGGACACGTCCGCGCACGTCATGATACGCTGTCCTTTGCACTAGGGATCGTCCCTTATCAAAGTCCATTTAAGAAGGGGCAAAGCAGTCCCACCAGAAAAGAAGCACCTGAGACTCCAGACTCCCATAGCCTTTGCTCCCCAGACTCCAGAGCCTAAGCAAGAAAAGATCAAGAAAGTTGTTTAATGGCGATCCCAGTTCCCAACCGACTTCTGTTCATCGATGGTCAGTGGAGAGAGCCCGTTAAGAAGAAGCGTATCCCGATAATCAACCCCTCTACTGAAGCAATCATTGGTGACCAACCCTTTTGACCACTGCCCCCCTCTCTCTCTCTCTCTCTCTCTTCCAGTGTGAAATGAATCTGTGTTATTTAGTTAGTCATGAAAATTTTGTTGCAGGGGATATTCCGGCAGCCACGGCGGAAGATATAGACATTGCGGTGGACGCTGCGAGGAGGGCGCTTAGCAGGAATGGGGGGAAAGACTGGTCTACTGCATCTGGAGCACATCGCGCTAAATTTCTGCGGGCCATAGCTGCGAAGGTGAAGAAATTGATAGTTGTTAGTTCGTTTTGTTTTCATTGGAATGAGGAGAAAAATTAATAAGTTCATTTGGTCAAGCTTGGATCTTTCTTGACCTAAATGAAATTGATTTTTTCTGCCATGTCCAGATAGATCTGTTCTTTTCTATTTGTTTGAGTTAATTAAAGAGAAATTTTGATTGCCTTGAAGTTTGATGTTCTTCATATTTCAGTTTTGTTGGAGCTAAAATGGAAATGCTGAAAGTTGCATGCTAAATAAATTTGCTTACGTGTTTGGTGATTAGATAACTGAGCGGAAGTCTGAACTAGCAAAGCTTGAAGCACTTGATTGCGGGAAGCCCTGGAGGAAGCAGCCTGGGATATTGTAAGTTATGAATACCGAGAGAAACCTCTTTGATATTGGTGTTCTTTATGAGAGGCTTATATGGTTATCCGTGTCATTTAGGACGATGTTGCCGGGTGCTTTGAATACCATGCTGACCTTGCTGAAGCTTTAGATTCCAGGCAAAAGGCTCCTCTTTCTCTTCCTATGGACACGTTTAAGGGTTATTTGCTAATGGAGCCCATTGGTGTAGTGGGGTTGATTACTCCATGGTATTGGCTACTTTCTTTGGAATTCACATTTTTTTTTTCATCCTGGTCTAAACCTTGGTAACATCCACCTTGGCATTAGCTTCCAGAAGATTTATTTGTTCCAAAAAGCTTGGCACCACTCTGCAGAATTTGATTCTGTCTTTGGATCATGAGGGGGCAGTTGAGGAGTTCTGGGAAAGGGCAGAACTTGACTTTGTTTCCTCTAGTCTTTGGTGCTGAGAATTTTTACACAGGCTAAAGCTAAGCATTTGTTGCCGAAAAGAAATGCATCTTAGATCAAGCTCATTTTGGAGTTGGCAATATCATGTGCTAGACTCTAGTAGATTTGGACCAATGAACTCGATATAAAAGTATTGAAATGGAATTACGAGCCTAGTCTTTACTATTTGCATGTGAGTTTGTTGAAAGTAAGTCTTGAATGTTTTTCATTGGACTTTCTCGTAGATTTTTGCCCTTCAGCACCACATCAGCTGTCTTTTTGGGCTTGTTGTGAGACAATTTAACGTCTAGTACAAAGCAATATGCAATAATTGATAGGCTGGGGATATTTTCTTGGCTATTATAGACTTAGTTGCAAATGTTGATTATGTCGATGATCTTGAGTTTGAAACTGATGGTGTCCCCGGACTACATTATCTGTCTGCTGAAGGAATTACCCTCTACTGATGGCTACATGGAAAGTTGCTCCTGCACTGGCTGCTGGTTGTGCTGCAATTCTTAAGCCATCTGAATTAGCTTCTGTGTGAGTAACTGTAAATCTTTATTTCGTTTTGATTAGGAGAATTGACATTCTATGCATTCCTTGACTGTGCTGATATTAAATCTTAGTACCTGCTTGGAGTTGGCTGATATCTGTATTGAGGTTGGCCTTCCACCTGGCATACTTAACATTGTCACTGGACTAGGGCCTGAAGCTGGTGCTTCTTTGGCATCTCATCCCGTTGTTGACAAGGTTTACTCACTTATCCTTTGATTATGGTTTATATGGAGATTTGGTGCATTTTGTGACCTAGGGCTATTGAAATGATTGGCCACTAGATAGCATTCACTGGGAGTAGCGCTACAGGGAGTAAAATAATGTTAGCCGCTGCTCAACTTGTTAAGGTTTGTTATTGCTACAAGACATCAAAGGTCATTTGTAAAATAATGTCATGTTGTTGTAAAATTTGGAAGTTTTTGATATTAGTAGTAATTTTGTGTTTGCTTGGCAGCCTGTTACACTTGAACTAGGTGGAAAAAGTCCAATAGTTGTGTTCGAGGATGTTGACCTGGACAAAGGTGTGTATAGTCTGATTACTACATGGCATTAATTTCTGTTTTTCTCCATTCTATAGCTATAGATTATATTTCTTCAGCATGAATGTATCATTAAAGGAACTAAGAAGAAAATGAGTTTTTATCTTGAGAAATTCGGTGTACAAAATGTTGGAAATTTTAAAGCTATCATTTTATAACAATACGAATCTTGAATGTGAATATTCAAAAATGCTTCTTCTCTACTTCATTTAAACAGCTGCTGAGTGGACATTGTTTGGTTGCTTTTGGACAAATGGCCAGATCTGCAGTGCAACATCTCGCCTTATAATCCATGTGAGTGTGAAAGCAAATTATGTTTGATATAGCTTTCTAATGTCATTGATATGCCTATACTAATTTGATGACAATCATGATGCCATCTCACATGGTATTTTGCTTATAGGCATGCATGTACATCAAATTTATGAGCTCTTTCAGTAAAGTTAAAAAGAGTGAGTTAAACAGTAGCTTTTCTTGTCCTTGTTCCTTAGCTTTTCCTGTCCTCTTTCCTCATTGTTTTCCTTCTTTTTCCATGTATACCAAATTGCTGGGTAACTTACATTGCCATAGTGAACTTAAATGCTAGTATAATATCTAAGCAAGTCTGAGATGCCAGGTGTTCAAGGAATCTTAAGTAAATGAAAATTTCCAGTTTGAGCTTCAGTTTGTAAACAAAGTGAAGAGCTTTCTTGGTTGAGGGATTTTTGTTTATTGCCAAATCTCTTGGTTCCCTAGCTATTCTGGTAAACAGGATGAGGACAATCTGTTCTGGTGCATGTAGTGCTAATCTCTCAGCACACACACGCAGTGTGCACAGTCATAATCTCTAAGCATGTAATGCAAGTCCAAAAGAGAAACTACTATTTCACCTGAATGACATTCTTAATGTCTATGATTCCATTAACTGGAGTAAACAAGACTACAATGTGCTATGGTGTCTCAAACTTGTCTGACCTTCCTCATCATTTGCTTCCATCTCAAAATTCGCAAGAACTTTGCTAATTTGCCTTCATGTTGGGCACTTATAATGTGCTGGAGTAGTCATTGTTATATAGGAAGTAGTAACTAGGAAGGTAATTTTCCAACCTAGTAGCTCTGATTGCAGGATGAACTGAAGGTTCTTACTCTCAGTAGTGTTAAGAGCATGTCTGTGAGAATTTCTGTGTAGGGTAGAGTGATGAATGAAATGCTAGTATGTCCATGTGTATGGCTTCAGCATCTGTTTCTGCATTTTCTTGCATACTTTTATTTGCTGCACCCCCTGAAGGTGTAGTTGATGTTCTGCAAAATATCAAGCTAAGAATTTATAATTTACTGGCCAATTGATTGTGCGTTTGATAAAATTGAAGTCTGAAATCTGAAATTTGAAATCTTAAGTCTGAATCTATTAAGTGATTGAATTGTTTAGTACTTATCTAATATATTTGAATGTATATCACATAAGTGATAAGTGAATATCTTATCACTTAATTTTGAGACTAAGTTTTGCTTAGAAAATTCAATGCCACTTAATTAATTCAGATGTTCTATTTTTGGTTATCAAACGGTCTGAACGTGTTAAGATCTAAATCCATTTAGTTTAAGTGCTGAATTGAGTTATCAAACGGGTCTTCCGCTTACTTGGCCAAGGTTTTATGGTCTTTTTGTGCACTTCAAAGGATGTCATCATCTTCCTTAAGGGCCAAAAACTGTTACTGCCTAGTGTTTGTAGCTCAGTGATGACTTTATTTAAGGATTACTAGCTTGATATTGCGTAATTCCTATGTATATTGAAAGATTTTATATAGGATCTCCTATTATTTCACTTTGGCACGATTATTAAGCAAGATGTGAGAATATAATAGTTTGACCAAAAATCATATATGGCCCATAGTAGTTAAAGGCAAAAAGCTACCTGGACTGCAAGAGCCCAGTTAGGGGCCTAGAGGGCAAACCAAAGAATACACTTTTTTAAAGCAGAGGATACATTATATGAATACAGATAGTGATAGCTGAGAATGATGTAAGAATAACACAATCAATCACCTAAATAACAAAATGAAAGTATATTAAATAAGATTCAAGCAAAAAAAAAAAAAATTGCAAATTAGTGTATTGAGGTTCACTATAAAATTATGATGCCCTAATAGAGGTTTGCCTGGTGAAATAGAATTATAACTGTAGCAAGCAAAAGTAAAGTTTCACTCAAGAGTCTTAGAAATTCATACAGTATCGGTCTTCTAATCATCTCCATCAACTAAGTTATCTCATCCAATTCTGTCTCTCATCTGGTAGTACAAATGCATTAGATGAAATAGCAATTTTCATTTCCTTTGTTTCAAGTGGTTACTGCCCTTTCACTTGGATGGGATTGGGATTGGAATTGGAATTGGTGCACAAAACTAACAGGAAACTTAGCTAGCAGCACAAGGTACTAGGATTACAAAGAATAGAGAAGTACAAAAATTTGAAGGAAATTAGCTTGTATGCTGTATGAGAGCCCAAGTTAGCTAATAATATAACTTTAGATGATTAAGTATCTTATTTGATACTTATAGGGCTTCAAATGCGTTGTTGCCCTAAAGTGTCAAAGGGCCAAAGTGCCCTTAGTGAGGCACATCCCTAGCACATCTGTGCCAGCTACACAAAAAGATTTCTAATGCTACTACACTTGTTGAGAGAGTATAACTAATTCATACTAAACAACAAAATCTGAGATCTAATATGCTTCTGCATTAGAAATCATCATTGTTAGCTAATTTCTTCAACTCCGCTAGCTTTAGCATAATCATCCCCATATTAAGTCATTCTCCTCCATCTGCCAAGGAGAGGGAAAAGTGAGGCAAAAATAAATTGAACACGGTGCTAGTAAGGTAGAGCAGCAACATGAGAATGACTGCCGTAGTCTAGGTAAAAGAATGTGGATGACAAACCAAAAGAGTGAAGAAGACAGGAGAAGAAAGCCAAAATCCAGGGAGACAGACTTGGGGGTTTTTGGGGGGGGGGGGGTCAAAATGCTTGTTTTTCTAGTTTTGGCGTTCCTGTCATAACATTTTCCACATCTTCTAGTGTTACCACGTGTCAAGGTGTTTGTGTTTCATTAGGTGCTAGTAATGTGTTTGTGTACTTCCATCTGTTTTTTGTGATAATTGGTACAATAAGTTTGACGGACTTTCTACTTTTAGTTTCTGAATCCACTATCTTTTATTGAGTATTGAGTTCTGAATGTAACCTTTGAATGTTTCAGGAAAACGTTGCAAGAGAGTTTTTGGACAAGCTTGTGGCATGGTGCCAAAACATCACAATCTCGGATCCCTTAGAGGAAGGTTGTAGGCTTGGCCCTGTTGTGAGCAGTGGACAGGTAAGAAAGTTGGTTGTTTAACTGCTGTAGCTGCTACAATTGAAAAAGTATGACACTCTTTATTCTTGTTTTACTAACGTTAACGTCTGAATGTATCCAAGTTAGGCTGTTTGGAGTTGGGCTTGCTTTTGCTTAAGAAGTGCTTCCAGACAAATTATGTTAACATTGAGCTTTTGCTAACAAGAACTTCTAGCACAGGCTCAGTTGGTGCTTTTGAGATTGGTTTTCCATCTCAAAAATTAAAAATGATGTTGGACCTTTTTAATCATACATGTAGAACTGAATAATGATAAAAGTACATTTGAAAAATTCAAAACCATGCACTGTGAAACAGAAAAAGTACTTGTGCAAGTTGCTTCCAAAAAACAAATTAAGTATTTCCTTTTTAAGCTTTACAAAGAGATGTGCCTTGTGATAAGGCATTACAATCCCAAATGAGGCCTGAGAGTTCTATGCTTCTACTATGAAAACACAGCAGAAGTTTTAACTTCAGTGCTTTTGGTTTGACTCGGTCAAAACTGAAGGCTAGTAACAGAGAATCTTACACAAGTGTCATAATGGCTTGTGTTTTTTTTTTTTTTTTTTTTAAAAATATTTCGAAGTGATGAGTGTCAGATTGTTGTCTTAGATATTTCAATTGAAATTAGTTCCAAGTGGATTATTAATTTTCTAAACCGTCTAATTTAATTGCTAATGCACCTATTTTAGTATATCATCTCTTTCCACTAGCTTTTTCAAAATCTATGTCCTTTTTCTTGTTTAGTAAAAAAGATCTATGATCCCGCACTCAATTATGGAAACCATATGTACAGACCGTCCTGATATGATTATATTCCTCATTGTCCTTACTTCATCTCTAACCTGCTTACTCAACTGTCTCCTACACCCACCTTCCACTCGAATGATGGGCTTGCTTTATTCTTTGAATAACTTTTATGCATCATATCATACGTTAATGTTATTGAATATATTTACACGCATCTCTTTGCAATATCTAAAACCTATTTGGAATGGACCATGAGGAACTTGCCAGTAGTGAATTATTGTAAAGCTAGGACTGCTGTAAGTAGAAACTATTTAGAGAAAGTTTTGTATTGTAGAGCTATCATGAGTTCTATTGAATCCATCGCGGTTTAGCATTTGTGCCATGTCAATTGATGGCTTTAAATTACCATTGCAAGAAACCACTTTTACATTGGCAGTTGGGTTCTCCATGTTGACATTAACGCCTGAAACTGAGGAGTTCTTGACATTTCTAGTCAAAATGTTTGTAGGACATCTTTAATTAAGAAAGTTGTATAAAGCATGTAAAGTGAGGGTATCAGTTATGAGTAGCTTCCAAACACAACTGGATATCTTCTAGGTGGTAAACTTCAGGCACAGGCCAGTTTTCTCCTAACTACTGCTTCAGTTGTGAATTCAAACTATGAAGGAGAATTAATATTATCGTTACGCTGGAAAAGTGTCTTAAACATTATAGTGAGCTTATGCACGCTAGATGACCATGGTTTTGCTTACTATTCTTTTGTACTGGTCTATCATTTTAAATGGATGTTATCATTAGGAACTTTTCTGAATATTGTTTCTGTTGTCAACACTGTGGACATGGATACTGAGAGTTGATTTTATACTTTCATCTGGTTGACGTTTCAGTATGAGAAAGTAATGAGTTTCATATCAACTGCTAAGAGTGAAGGAGCAACAATTTTATATGGCGGGGAACGTCCGGAGGTAATCTATGTTCTTGTTTGCGACTGGTCTCTTAAAACTCGCTCAAGGTACTAATTCATTTTACAGAATTTAGAAAAAGGTTTCTTTGTCAAACCAACGATCATCACGGATGTAAAAACCTCAATGCAAATCTGGAGAGAAGAAGTATTTGGACCTGTTTTGTGTGTTAAGACATTTGCAACAGAAGAGGAAGCCATTGAATTAGCAAATGACACCCAGTGAGTTATTCTTCATTTCTCTTAATTGTTGTGCATCATGAGACCTGTGTGCATAATAGGGATCCATGTGGTTTGTTTTCTTTAACAACTTTTCACAGCTATGGTTTGGGCGCGGCTGTACTGTCTGAAGATTTGGAAAGATGTGAGCGCTTGACAAAGGTGAGAAACTCAACTCTAATGGGGTTACTATTTATAGCAGGAGAATGGTTTACCAAAATAGAAGACTCAAGGTTTAATTGTGTTGGCTACTTGGATTTGGCAGGCTTTTCAGTGTGGGATTGTTTGGGTAAACTGTTCTCAGCCCTGCTTCTGTCAAGCTCCTTGGGGTGGCAAAAAACGTAGTGGTTTTGGTCGTGAATTAGGGGATAGGTAAACTTCTGGATTCTTTAGGAGCTTCTAAAACATATTAGCTATTTATTTCGTTTTCTTTATTGTGGAACAAGACAATTTCATTTCGAATCAGTTGTTCAATGATATCTGGCTTGTTAGGGCACAAAAGATATTGAGGTATCACCTTACTTTGAGTTTTGTGACCCTAGTATTCTGCTCCTGTTTGGAGAGTAAACAGCATGGCTCATATGGATTTCACATGATACTAAGACGAAATTTTAAGTTTTTTACGTTTTGCATCTTAATCTTTTAACTGTGATATCTTTTGTCCTGCTTGTCTTTTTCTTTGTAAGAAATTTTGTGGCACTCTGGCGGTTGTTAGTTCCGTTTTACTTGACATCAAAAAAGGATGAAATCTTTACTGAATTTGACATGATATCTGGCATGCAAATTTTTTCTTGGGGAATCACCCATGGTCAAAAGGTTAAAGTTCTTAGTTAATGACTTGATGTCTTTTACATGTTAGAGCATTTCTGGGTTTGCTTGAATCAAATCTTAACAGCTATCAAATTTCTTTCAGGGGACTCGACAATTACTTGAATGTGAAGCAGGTGACACAGTACGTTTCCAGTGATCCATGGGGTTGGTACAAGTCTCCTTCCAAGCTATAAAGCTCTTCTGTTATTGTTCTACGTCCAAGGAGCTAGGAGAAAATGGCATCTGGAATACCTGCAGCAAGGAAAACAAGGCATTAGAAATGCCTGTTACTGTATAAATCAAGATTAACTCACTGGACTCTTGCTTTTTTATATCGTGGTTGGAACATCTCTAAAATGTTTAGATTCGCAACAAGTTGAAGCAGGATAGTGAAAATATGTACGGGAATAAAATTTGCTGGTTGGTAGCATCGTCTGTGTGGTAGCAAATATTTCAATCCCATTTAGGCTAACCTTAGCTTATTGACATAAATCTCTTTATTTATCTGCTTCCATTTCGCTCTCTATATCATTGATGCATGGCGTATTCTGTGCATGAGACTAGGGAAAATAGAGTAGAAGAGGAGGATCTTAAGTTTCATGTGTACTCGTTGAAGTTTTCTGTCCATTTCAGTGAATTGCCATCGGATGCATATTTAGATCTCCTCTCGTGGATTGGGACAGTAACAGTTAATGGCATGTCTCTACGAGTGCTCATGTGATTTAAACATTGACATATGTAGGCAAGGTTTATCATTGGTTTGACTCTGTTGTTGTTATAAAATTTTTTTCACTTTTTCAAGAAAAATATTACAATTCCTTTTGGTACGGTATTTATGATTCAAATAGACTCATATCTTACCATATCATTCAATGATTTAAACTCTTAAATTAATAACTTTAATTGCATATCCAACAGTGAATTTAATTTCATTGGTACAATATTCAAAGGGACTAAAGAATTCCCCCATTTTAAGATTCATAGTTATGTTAGAAGATGGATTTTAATAACCGAAGAAAATAAAGATGTGGCTGGATCATGAGCACTTTCAGGCTCTCTTTTATTGTTAGTTTATCGATAAAATATACGGAACTACCTTGTGGTTTTCGTAAAAGACATATAACCCTATATAGTTTGAAAATCTTCACATAACCTCCTCATATTTCTAGCTAATGTGGAATGTGATCCCTTTACTGGCTATTTGACTTGCTGATGATGTATCAGTGATGCGTTTTTGACCGGTCAATGAGGGAAAGACAAGTTCATTCCAAAAATACCCTCAAGGGGGTAATATTAGGGCAATAGATCTTTGAGACTTGCAAAAATTAGAGCTTCAAAGTTCAAAGGAAAAAAGTAAGAAGAAATCAAAGCAGCAGCAGAGAGAAGGAAGTTCAGGTTGCGACATGTCTACTTCTTCAAATTATGGAGGTGTTTCAAGAAAACTGAGGTAAGAATGGAGACGGTGCTTGTGCAAAAATAGAGCAAAAATCAAGATCGTAGAATCAAATAAACCCACAAAAGGAATGCTATATTATGTCTGTGAAACCGATTCCTGCTCCTTTTGGGCATGGTTCAATCCTATTAATAGGGATGGAGTGGGCAATGAATCGACCTGTCAAAGTCCAGAAACAAGAGCTGAGGGAAGCAGTGGGTTCCTTCTAAGAATGAATATCAATGAACGAAACTTTTCAGCGAGCAATAGTGAGGTCCTTTTGGAACTGCATGCAAAGATGAGTACAATTAAAAGTACTTTATGGATGTTTAAATTGATAGGTATCGTGTCTTTTAGTATTGGATGTTTGTCACTAATTCTTGCTTATATTAGGTAGATGATAGGAGTTGGGTGGTAGGTAGCATTTTGGGTTTTGACAGCATCTTTTGATATACGAATTTAGTGGATGCTGTTATTGAAAAAAATGGTAACTTGTATAATTTTTGTACTTTTTATGTGCAAAATATGGTGTTCATATTGAATAGAACTTGAATTATGACCAATTTATCATACTTTGTAAGCAGAACACCTTCAACTAAGTCTTCCATTCTAGAAAGTTAGCATTAGAAAAGACAAAAGATTGCAATAATTCCATTGCTGTCAGCAGAATAAAAAGGATCCAGTAACATCCAATTGACAATCCTAAAATGCTATTGACAACCAAAAAGATGGCCTCTTTGCCACCACTGTCAATGCAATAAAATTTATCCCAAAAGGGTGTAGCTAACAACAAAAAACAGCCTTGAATGAGTGAATTGCCAAAGTACTACAATTAAGATAATTTCCATAAAGAAAGTTCCAGTTGCATTAGTTCCTCTTGGATGTTTTCGCATGAGGAGGAGGGTTGCTGCTACCAACTCCAATATTGCTGCTTTGTTGAGAAATTGGAGGCATAGGTGCTTGTGTGGCTGATTCCGAAGCTAATGTAGTTTGGTTTCTGGTTGCACAGGCTTGTAATTAACAACCAATTGATTGGTTTCAATAATTGTTTGTGTAGAAGATGGAAAATACTTTGTGTTGATATAATTATCACTTACGTTGGATAATTTGGACTTGGGATGAGAAAGCCCCTTGCAACCTCTCCTATTGTGTCCAGTTTTTAAGCATTGGCTGCAATAAACTATCAAGCCCTTTCTAGATGCCCTTTGAGGATCTCTAGGTTCATTAGGGCCTCTTTTCCGGGCCTTTTTAGGTCTTCCAAGTTGTTTCTTCACAAGTGGTGGATTTAACAATTGCATTCCACTATTAACCCGGTGTTCTTTGGATGACATAGTCCCAATGCTATAAGTGTATGCCATCATGTATGCTTCCTAGTTCTCAACTTTCTGTCGAATAGCTTGAATAGCAGAAGTAGCAAGCATACAAGGGATTCCAGTTAGTTGGAATAAACCACATGTGCAACTTCTTCTTGTTAAATTCACAACAGAAGTTCTGTTGAAGCCATCAACCTCAAACGAGTCAATTCCATTGAAGACAGCAATACAATGCCCGCTCTTCTCAAGAATCTTTTTAATTTTCTCAGCAATGTTAGGATAGAGTTTGCCCTCAAATTTGTCCATTCCTTGTCTCTTGATAGTTAGCCTTTGCATTTATCTTTCTTCTAAAAAACTCAAGAAGAGTAACAATAGGTTGATCTCTTGCCTTCAGAATGTAGTTGTTGAAACTTTCATTCAAGCTGTTCACTAATATGTCACTCTTTGCATTTGTCCCAAAGTGAGCTCTAGCCCAGAGGTGGAGTGGTAACCTTTTTAACCAAGCAGCAGTTGTGACCTTGTCTCCATCAGCTGGATCAGCTCAAAGCATCCATGGCCCTTTTAAAGTCATCCACATTGGTACTTGATGCTGTAGCCTAGAATTGCTCTCTAAGATCTTTATCTTTGAACCTTAACTTGAAATTCTCAAACAAATGCTTAAGGCAGAATCTGTGTTCTACACCTGGAAATAGCTATTCTATAGTATGTACTAGCCCCTTTTGTTTGTCAGAAATGAATGTATAAGGCACAATATTGCCTCTTCCAACAAGAGTAATTAGCTCTTTCAAAAATCAGGTCTAGCTTTCATAATTCTCACTCTCTACAACACCAAGAGTTATGGGAAACATATTATCATTCCCATCCCTACCAAGAACTGCTAACAACTGCCCTCCAAAACTGCCCTTTAAAAAGCATCCATCCAAACCAATTATTAGTCTACACCCTGCCAGAAATCCAATTTTCAATGCACCCAAGCCATAGAAAATTCTCTGAAATGTTGCCCTTTGCTCCAAAGTCCTCCTATCTATTTGTATAGAAATGTGGCTGTCAGGATTGCTTTGTCTAATAGTGTCTGCATAATCCCATAACCTCTCGTATTGCTCCATGTCGTTGCCGTGGATTGCTTCCCTTGCCTTTCTGTTAGTCCTGTATGCTTTTTTGTTAGAAATGTTTACCATGAAAATTCTCCTACTATCATTAATTATTCCATCTAGGTTGAAATTAGGGTCATCCCTAAACTTCTCCTGGAACTTTCTACTCAAATTGTTGAGGTTGCATGCCTGTTAGTGTAATCTCTTCCATAGTGGTGTTGTCTCTTCAATGTTTTAATTTGAAAAATTGTGGTCCTATTAACCTGACTTGCATGAATCCTCCATGTGCACCCTTTTGCACAATAAGCAGTTATTTTCCTACTGTCATTATTGTCATAAAGCACTTCATAACCTTCTCTGATGTTCCATTCCATCAATGCCTCCTTGAACTTTTTGAAATGTGTTAGTTTTTTGCCAACTTTTAACTCAAATCTTGGCTTTTGAAACTCAACTTCAGCATTGAAATATGTATAATCAGGTCCATTTTCATCATCAGAATAAAGAAAGTCTTCATCTCCGGTCATTGGTTCATTCCAATCTTCATGGTCTCCCTCAACATGTTCATCTCCATGCTATTGCTGCTGCTACTGTGAACATGCACTAGATTCTTGATTCCGCTTCTCTTGATTTGAATCTAGTATCTTTGAAGAAAAAATATCTTCATCTTCTGAACCTTCTAGGCCCTTTCTGAGTCATTCGGGAAGTTCATCTATTTTAGATTTGGACTTATCCTCTTGATTGGTGGCTGCTTCTTTGTCACCTTCAGCTTGCCTTTCACTTTGCTGCTCCTCTTGATTGGTTGTTACTTCTTTGTCACCTTTAGCTTGCCTTTCACTTTGCTGCTCCTCTTGATTGGTTGCTATTCCTTTATCACCTTCAACTTGCTCTTCATAATTTTGCTGACGCTCCTCTTGATTGGTTGCTGTTCTTTTATCACCTTTAACTTGCTCTTCACAATTCTGCTGTTGCTCCTCTCTTCTACTTGTTTCTCCTATTACATCATTGTTGGCTGATGCTGTATCTTGGCGGCTGCCAACAGTTTCTGTATTTTCCTTGAACAGCCTTTTTATAGATTTTCTAGCTGTTCTCTTCACAGGTTTCACAGTAGTCTTCCCCCTCCTCGCTGGAGTTTTTCTAGATTTTCTTCTATGCTTGTTATGCTTGCTGGCTGCTTCAGCTCTCAATTGGTCAATCTCTTGTTGTTCTTCATTAAGTCAATTTCTCTCCCTCTTGTACCATCTACTTCTGGGTCATTTGTAGTTAGATATAAGGTTTCTGGTGAAACTCTTTCTCCATTTCCAGTCAGATTTGATCTAGTATGTGAACATGCTCGGCCATCTGTGTTGTCCCTTTCAAAAAGAGCCTTACCATCTGGTGAGAGCACTTTTAGAGGTTTCTCACCTGCCTCAATGTATATATGCATATAAGGAAGCCCTTCATAGCAAGTGGTTAGCAACTCTATGTCCATGTCATCATTTTTTGAGACCACACCAACATCCAAGCTGTGATGTGGAATAGAATACCAGAACTTTGCACACGGCACCTTTTCTATTGTGCAATACAAGTTTAGCAGTGAATATACTGATATTTCATTAGGGTCACAATTGGAAAATACCTTCACTCTATCCGATGTGTATTTTATTTTTGGCTTCTCTACAAAATTCCCACCATAGTGCAAATGGATATCGACGGTCTTAAAGACTGATGACATTATCCCCAACCTAATACACTTCATTGAGGATTTCAAAACCCCAAATACAGTAGCATGCTCACGGTCAAATTCAACATATGAAAAGCCACAAACTTTACATATTTAAATCCTAGTTTCAACATATAAAAAGTCATGAACTTTACATACTTAAATCCTAATTTCAACATATCAAAAGCCACAAACTTTACATATTTAAACCCTAATTTCACAATCAAATTTGGCCCACCTAATTTCACAGTCAAATTTTGCCCGCAGACTGCCAGAAATTCACAAACTTTACATAGGCAGATCCTAATTCGAATATAACCCATGTAAACATTTAAACCGTCAAAGCTTAATCCATACAAATACCAACAAATATAAAGCAAATCAAATTAATAATAAATACACAAATTTTCTTAATACACTACAAAAGATGGCATTAGTTTATCGTTCTTACCTTAAACAGCCAAACCAACTCGATTAGATGTAGGCAAGCCTTCTTCGTGATCAAATCCCCAATTTATCAATACAGATGCAGCACCATTTGATTTGGTATTCAATTTTTAGGGTTTTCTCTCTCTTCAAATAAGGAAGGAAGGACGGAGACTTCTCTCTCTCTCTCTACATATTATAACAGGGTATTTTAGGCATTCTATGCACCCCGATAACTCAATGGGGTTAGCAGGTCAATTCCATATTAGTTACAAGTATGAGGAGGTTATGTGTAGGTTTTCAAACTATAGGGGGTTATGTGTCTTTCGCAAAAACAACAGGCAGGTTCTGTATATTTTACCATTAGTTTATTTATTTATTTATTTATTTTTTCACCTGCACCTATACAAAACTATAACGTGGAAATAGGAACGGCCTAGTGGGATCATTGCATATAAGCCAGACGACAGGATTGATTTTGCACTATTCCTATTTTTTTCTTTAGGGAAGAGTTCCTTTTCTTTAATTGGTCTTTCACACCATTTTTTTTCATAGCAGTGGAGGAGTTGGATTGAAGGAGTGGGGATTTAGTTGGTCTTTCACACTTATTTTTACTTTGTAAAAATACATTCAACTAAAAATTATCAAAGTTCAAGAAGAATCGGTATGTAGAATTTAATGTTTGATCCTAGAGGATTTGATAAGATAAGCCAGCTATCTTTGGCATATATTATATTAAGTATCATGAATTTATACAAGGATTTCAGCTATGAAAAGTATCATGAATTCATATCAAGTATCATGAATTTATGCAAAAAAGTGATTCAAAATCACGATATAGGTAAATGATAGATACATATATAGGAATCTCTACAATTTAAGAAGTGAGGATCATTTAATTTGTATTTATCTTGTCGGCAGATATTGTGTAAATTAGGATATTCCTTCATATAAATTGTTTGTTCTCTTCCATTTATTATGTACTAGTAGGAATGTGTTGGTCCCGAATGCAACTAAAGGGGGTGAATTTGGTAGTTTAACAAGACAAGTAAATATGCAAGAATTCACCCAATAAACCAAGCACAAACAATTTCTCAAGTGTGCACAAAGATATGTCAAATTAATCACAATAAAGATGTCACAATTGAGCAATAAAGAAAAGAGATAGAAAAAGAAATGCAAACCAAATTTTCAAGTTGCACCGAACTTGGATACACTCCACTAGTAACTTCTTCAATTGAAGGTGAAGCTAATCAACTTGTACAAGTGAAGGTTCACTCCTTCCTCACCCTAAAGGCCTTTAGTTGAGCCACAACTATTCTAGTTAACCCTCAACAAGCTACAATTGAAAACTCACTCAATTAATTAAGAACTACTATTATAAGTGAGGCAACCTTCACCAAGGTTTTACTCCTCCTATTGAGTAACCTCACAAACCACACTTTTCCCACACCTATACAACAAACAAAGAATATTTCTACCCAAATATTTCATTTGTAAGCTTGTATTTCATGTAGGCAAAAGTCTATTATCTTGTTGAACTTGTGGGTATTTATAGAGTATGAGAAATGGCCTCAAGAAACTCTCCAACGGTAAAAAATATGGTTGTTAAAAAATAGCCGTTGGAGCTATCGGACGTCTGACACAATGTTGTATGTCCGACGCAAGCATTCGACAGGTTGTTTCGATCTTTATCGGACGGCCGATGCATATTTCTGCGTCTGATGAAGCTTGCGTCCGATGCTGGTCAGAGAGTTTGGATTTCATCTTTAATTCTATCGGACGTCCAATGATGATGATATGCGTCCGATAGGAGTGTCCGATACTTCTCCTATCTATCGGACGTCCGGTACTTCAAGTCGAGTGTCCGATAGAGTGTTCTCGACTTTTATCGGACGTCTGATACAAGTTATCGAGCGTCTGACAGACTTTGGTGCCCTTTGCTCCTTTTGATTGAGTTCTTCAATTGCATCATTTGCCTTGATAACCTGAGTTGCCAATATACTCAATGGAAAGCATTAAATTGATTTCTTCAATTATTTTGTAATTATCAAAATCTGGAATCACGATTTACAGAATGGCACATCCTATTTGTGTGCAAATGTAGAAGGGAAATTTTTTAAAAGAAGGAAGTGGTATCAGTTGATTAGATAACTGAAAAAATGTGGGAATTGGGGTAAGATAGTTTTGATTGAATAGGAGTTAATAAGGGTAAATCATTGATTGAATAGGAGTTAATAAAGATAAATCTGAAAACACATAAAGTGACAGCAAAAGTTAACACTAACTATCAGTGCTCTAACTTTATTATTGTAAAAATACTTATTAAAATTATAAGTTACAAGATTCCTTCCATTATTTTTTTGAGTAGTTTTTTAGAAAATATCTTGGTTGGCTAACTAAGTAGTAGTGGGCTAACGAAGTAGTGGTGTGCTATGGGTTGCGCGTGAGCAAAGTTCTAACCCATATTGGATTGCAGAAATGGTCTAGAAAGAAAATGTTTTTCAAATTTTTTCATTCCATTCCCAGTTTGGTATCAACCAATTAAGTAGAAAATCCCTTTTCCTTTAGAATGTTCATTCCAACTTTTTTAAGGAATTTCATTCCTCAAAAAATGTTAGGTAGAACTTTTTCTAACTCCATCCTAAAATATCAAAACAACAGAATGTCAATTTTATCCTTATAAATCTTTTTACTGCATGCATCACCATGTTAAGATGCTTGTGAGCTCAATTAATAATTGAATGTAATTATTTTATGACAAATAATTTTCTCGTGTTTAAATATTTTCCTTTTTTTTACTAGCAAACAAATGTTTTAAGAAAAATGTCCAAATTCCATGTGACCAGACATAACATAGTAGAACAAATAAAACATGAGTAATAAAACATATTATATTTTATCAACTAATCCAGAGCAATTAATTCAAATTTGTATTGATTGTATTTCATTCTGACATTTAAGAATTAATTACACCAAACATTAGGAACATTCCACTCTAACTTACGTACTCAAGAGTTTAATGCCACCAATAACACTAGATATATTGAAAGTTATCCAAAACTAATATACTTTTACTAGTTAAAATGGAGTGGTAGTATCCAAATAAATATGTCAATCTCAAAGGTCCACTTTATAAACTTGATGAATGAGCAATTGTGATGTACAACTATAAAATTAGGAAATCCAAAAGGTGGCATCTCAAAATAGTGAGAAAAATTAGCTCTAGGTATAGAACAAGTAAGTAATCTAATTATGCAGAAACACATCTTCCAATTAGCTAAAGGGAATTGACAATTTCAAATCTTGTACAAAGTAGCATTATTAAACAATAATATCAACTCTTATACCTAGTAAACTCAAATAGAAACCCAGCTGTCTACTAGTATTAGAAATGTCCAGTGCTGATTCATTAATCAATAAATGGCAGTTGCATTCCAAAAGATGATCAGTATGAAAATGACATGCAAGTATGAGCATGAAAATGACATGTAAATTATAGGATCAATTGCAGTTTGCACCCTTATCTATTCATCAATTGCACTTTACATCTTAAACTTTTAATTTTAGTAATCAACAACTTCCAAATTTTGATTTTGGCAATCTACTACAATCTACTAAACTTTGGCAATTGAAAGTACCATTATCATCTTTTTCCAAAAATACCTATTTTCATCGATACGATTGTCAATCTTGATCCCAAATTTTGATGTTTATAAAACAATTGGATAATTCAATCTAATGTTTTTCAATTGAGAAAAATGTCAGCTCAGATTCTTAGGTGCAAATGGAGACAATGAAAGATTCAATCAAAAAGAGTAGAAGAAACTCAACTCTGTCGGACGCTTGAAAACTAGTACTGGACGTCCGATGAAGATTGAGAACTCTCAGAAGAACTACTGTCGGACGCTCAAATTGAAGTACCGGATGTCCGATATATAGGGGAAGTATTAGACACTCCTATCGGACGCATATCATCATCACCGGACGTCGATCGAATTAAAGCTGAAATCCAAACTCTCTGACTAGATTCGGACGCAAACTCTATCGGACGTAGAAAACTCATCGGCTGTCCGATAGATGTTGAGAAGAACCTTTTGGACAATGGCATTGGAAACAGAAGAATATATCGGACCTCCGATATTTCAACGGCTATTTTTCTAACAGCCATATTTTTGACCGTTGGAGAGTTTCTTGAGGCCATTTCTCATACTCTATAAATACTCACAAGTTCAAGAAGTTAAGAGACTTTTGCCTACATGAAATACAAGCTTACAAGTGAATATTTGGTAGAAATCTTCTTTGTTTGTTGTATAGGTGTGGGAAAAGTGGGGATTGTGAGGTTACTCATTTGGAGGAGTAAAACCTTGGTGAAGGTTGCCTCACTTGTAATAGTAGTTCTTAATTGGTTGAGTGAGCTTTCAATTGTAGTTTGTTGAAGCTTAACTAGGATAGTCGTAAAACTCCTTGGCTCAACTAAAGGCTTTTAGGGTGAGGAAAAGTGAACCTTCACTTGTACAAGTTGGATAGCTTCACCAACAATTGAAGAAGCTACTCGTGGATTTTATCCAAGTTCACGTAACTTGGAAATTTGGTTTGCAATTCTTTCTATATCTCTTTTCTTTATTGCTCAATTGTGATATCTTTATTATGCTTAATTTGACATACTTTTGTGCATACTTGAGAAATAGTTTGTACTTGTTTTATTGGGTGAATTCTTGCTAAAATTGATTGTCTTGTTAAATAATATAATTCACCCGCCTTAGATTGCATTTGGGACCAACAACGATAGATACACAAATTTGGCACCAATAATTAGCTAATAATAAGTAAAGGGTTTCAAATAAAAAAAATTCTTACCTTGCAAATTCAACTACCAGAGTTACACAAAACCCCATCATAGAATTATCTCAAAAAACAAATGGCAAACCCAACCCCAGCTTTCTATCCCATACTTGGCTGTCTCCAATCATAGAGAAGAAGTAGCAGTAATGCCATTCCCTTCACGCTTCCAACTTCCTATTCTAGGGAAGGGCTTTACACTTCCCATCCTAGTGGTGAGGAGCAGAGCAAGGATAGTGTGAAATTTTTTTATTTTTTTGTACAAAAAATGGATCTTGGAGGAGTTAGAATCAAGATTTGTTGTTGAAGGATTGGAATTGAAAAAATTGTGTTGATAAAAAGAAGTTAGAAAAAAGGTTTTACTTTTTCTGGAGAGAAAGATGGCCAAACTGGTGGATTTGAGAGGTTAAGAGGTTATGATAGTGGTGTGGTGGAGGTTTATCTTATATGGCAAGATTTGTGTATGGGATATTCTACTATTGTTTTTTTGGTCTAATGATTTTTGGGGATTAATTCATTGGATGAATTTTAAGAGGTTTTGATGGTGCTAAAGTTGAGTGGTTATAGTGTTGGTCGTGTGGCTATTTATGGTGATAAGATTTGGATTTGGAATTTTTGATCTATTTTTTTGTTTTCTTGTCTAATGATTTTTTTGGGTGTTAATTTATTTGGTCTAATAACAAAAACTCTCTCATTGTTTTTCCTTATCTAGTAAGTATTAATTTGTTTGATATGATAAAGTGGTGGTGGTGGTAGACTAGATGAAGAGGTTATGGTGGTGTGGAAGAAGTTGTGGTAGTAGTTCAACTACTGGTGGTAGTGCAAATTTGATATAGTAGAATTTTGGGCATAAACCAGCACAATAATTCTTTTCTTGATTAGGTTTAGCTTGATTTGTTAATTGTGCTAAAAATTAAAAGTTGAAGGTAATGATTGCTGAAATTGAAAGTTTGGAGCACAAAGTCTGATAGCTGAATTGTCGAGGAGTGTAAACTATGGTTAATCCTAAATTATATGAATCTCAGTATGTCACACATTGTATACCCAATCATATGTTTGGTGAGTGTGTTTATACATAGTACATGAAGTTGTGTGATTGACTTATCCGACAAACGCACAGGGTTGATCTTAGTAATAATTAATTTGGAGTATTCCAAGGGTTGAATTCATAGGGATGAGTTAACTTCTCTACTTTAATTATTCTAGCAAATAGCAAAAGTTAGATTCAAAGGATTTAAATCATGAATTAACAAGTAAAAAAAAAGTAATCAAATCAAGTAAAATAGTGGTTGATAAAAGAATGGACAAAAGGCTAGGGTTTCAAATTTTAATCTAGAGTTTGAATCTAGTTACTTTTTGGACAAAAGGGATTTAATCTAGCTACTTTCTTAACAAGCAAAGAACGTATCACACACAAGTACATTAGATTCTCTCTCGATACATCTAAGGGGATGCTTGTTTCAGATTCTGAAATTGGAAAAACGATTGGATTTGTATACGAAAATTTAGTATGTGTTTTGAACGACAGAATCATTCAATCGACTAGTGGCTGGTTAAAAGTCTTGGAATGGTATTAGATTAATTAATTTTTGTTTTTCTTTTTGAATATTGCTTGAATCAATGAAACCATTGCTGTCACAAAACCATTGCAGAAATATCCAATACCAACTACCAACAACTCTAAAAATAAATCTTCAGCTTCAAGTCAGACTTCATATACTTCATCAACTCTTGATATTGAACAAGAAACACAAAAGAGTGGGAGACCTACTAGGTGGTGATTGACCATGGAGAGTCAACAATGCAAAAGAATGGGCAATGGTGAGTTGGGACACGTAGCAAGATATAGGGGTAAAGAGCTAATGGTAGTGGTGGGTTAGGGAGACTGCGAAAGTAGCAAGAGGGAGTAGAAGTGAGGGTATGAGCAATGGGTAGGGGAAATTGGGAATTGGGAAATTACCAAGTGGTAAAGGGGATGGTAAGGATGAGATTAGTAGTGAGAGTCTGGGAAAAGAGTGAGATGAGGGATTTGGAGTTGCAAAGATGGCATAGAGAGAGGGGGTAGGCTTAGGTGAGGTTTGACAACAGCAAGGAGTGAATCCCATACTTCATTCCTAAATTCAAGTATTGAGAGTTGTTATATTTTTAGATTTTATTCCTAAATTTAGAATCCCATACCTATTAGCCAAGCAAAATAATATTAGAGTGAATCCTATACTTCATTTCGATTCCCTTCAACCAAGCACCCCCTAAGTTGTGTTTCACATTTCTTTTGAAATCATAAGTATTTAATTAAATCTTTTAAGATATTAAGTGATTTAATTGCATAACCTTAACCTATTCTTATGATTAGACTAAGTATATTTATTTATCTAGTGTACAATTATATATCCCTTCTCAGTTCAATACAAACTCTAATAGTATGTTTATGGTGATCAGGTATAAATATGTAATTAAAATAAAATAGATAAAATCAAGGCAAAAGTTAATAATTTAATTAGAATGAGTAATAAAATCTCTTTCATAAAACCCTAACTGATCTCTAACTTGATCTTCTTTTGATTCCTCTATGCTTCCTACTTGATCTCTTAAGAAAAGAAGATGTAAAAAGGATGAACTAATGCTACCTAATGCTTTCTAACTCTAAAATGCTATGGAATACCCCTATTTATAGTTTCTTAAAGTAGCATCCTAAGTAGGGTAGGATTAGCTCATTGGAGCTAAAACATATCAATTTCGCATAAGTTTTCGATGAAGGCCGACCCAATGATTGGCCAAATGTCTAGTGCTAGTCATTAGTCCAAGCCAAAATTTGAGCAAGATCAGAAAAAATTTGGTGTAGCATCTATTTTGACAATTGGATCCGGACATAAGCAAGCTACACGCGAATCGTCAAGGATCTGTTTGCGGATATCAAATAACTCTATGAAGGAGATTGAACCAACTTTTGCATAGATATCAAAGTTGTCCTTTAAGATGAATTCCTCTCTATGTGGAGGCTTTTTCTCTCACTTGGGATGAGAGCTTTTTCTCCCTTGGTGGAAGTTTCAAACTCTTAAACTTTTAAACTTTCCAATGCTTCCCAGATCTCACTCAAATTCATAAACATTCAAGAAAGCAATGTATCCATATAGATAATGACAGAAATTAATGACTAACATTTAGTACAAGCAAAAGAGAATAGAGATGCAATAATTTCACAGGCCATATAACACAACAGCAAGAAAAATAAGAAGCCAACTGCCATTAAGTGAAAAGAGAGTCTACATAGAAGCTACAACAAGGAAGGAGAATGAAAGTAAAAGACTTAAACTAGAAAACCTAGATCGGCTAAAGATAGGTGTTTCTATGCCCTAAAAACTCATCCTTACATATTTCTTTGTCTATTGTCAGCCTTGTGTGTCTACATATCATTTTCAAATAAAATTTCCTGTAGGAGTAGTACTTACCTAGAGAAGATTACATCTTTCTTTGTTTCTTTACTACTTCTATAGAGTGGCTTCATTTTAGTGTTTAATTCTGTTTTTACACTTGCAATCAGTAAAGTTAGTATGGCAGAAGAACTAGTTGAAATTTTAAAAAATTTGCTTTATCTCACAACGAGAAAGGAGATGCTTAGCTAGATTTAGGAGATTTAGAAATAATGGAATGACAAGAGAGTTTGATTGGAAAAGTTAGAGGGGAGAAAATAGCAAACTACACAAGGGTGAAAAGTTTTGTAACCACTACATGGAGATATCTAAAAGAGTTGAAGATTACTAAATTGGGACCATTTGGTTTTCAGTTTAATATACCAGATGAAGCAAAAAAAGAGAGATTTTTTAAAGGAGGACCTTGGATACTAGATAGTCAAATTCTTGTTCTCTACAAGTGGTATGAATGGATAGAGGAAGAGGAGAAGGCTTTTACCTAGCACCATTGTGGGTGCAAGTCTGGAATCTTCTGATGCACTAGATTTTTAATGACGTTTGAGATGTTATTGTACCACAAACTAGGAGAAAGGAGGGTAAACACCTGAAGTTGTTGGTGACTGCTAACACAAATCAACCACTATTGAGAGGTACCACAGTTTAGATGCAAGGAGTAGTGAAGTGGGCAAACTTTAAATATGAGAAGCACCCAGATTTCTACTATAAATGTGGGATAATTGGCTATAGTGAGAGAAGTTGTAAAAGTAGTATAACTTTGGCAAAAGAACAAATTCAAAATCAATATGGCCCATGGATGAGAGCTCAAAATAGTAGGAATATTACACAAGAGGAGAACACTTAATGCACATGGAGTCCCAATAGAAAGTATTGGGGATACAAGGATAGTGTACTAGTGAGAAAAGAGCCTGACAAAGAAAAACACTAAGTGAAACCAACTTGAAAGAACCTGAAAAAAACAAGAAATAAAAATATAGAATTAGCAGCAGGCCTAGAATAGATCATAATCCAAATAAGGCAACACAATGAATGTGGAGGAAAAGTTAGAAGAGAGGCAAGGTGATAACAGGAGGCAATATTAACACAGCTACAAACTTGAAGTCAACATATGGAAAGGTGGTAGAGGGATGAAATAAGGCAAAACTCAAATAAGAAAGGCACTTGATAAGGAATCACGTGCTGTCCAATTTGAGGCTTCATGTGATTAGTTAAGGCATTGCTCAGAAATTACTTAGTTGATTATTAGGGTTTGTTTAAAGCATTTTTATTCAATAAGCAATTCAGCCACCTTAACTCAACTGATTGTTGGTCCGAATTAGCATTAGCATTGTAATAGATTTAGTATTAAAACCGACTAGGGTTTGTCCTAGTCAAAGTAGGAATTTCGGTCCATGCACCTTGAGTCAAGGCTGAATTCTTTCCTTAGTTTATTCCAAATTTTAGTAGGTTTTGTGAAGGCTATAAATAGGTCAAGTCATCCAACATTCAAGACAATTTTGGTGAGTTTTATAAAATTTTTCAGATTTGCATCTTTTTATAAGAAGCATTCTTTTTGGCTTATAATCTATTCTTGTCAAACACGAAAGAAGAGAAATGAATAACAATGAAACACTTTCAAATACCAAATTCTCCAAGTTGATAACAAGAAGGAAATATTTGATTGTCATGTATCATCCAAACTCGTTTAACATGGCCAAAAAACACACTAAAACCACGAAATGAACATGCATCACAAACATGAGCACAATGGACATATGACTTAGAGAAAATAAATAATTCACAAGGACTCACATAACTAGGACCAACTAGACACTTAAAATGACTTAGACAAACACTAGAATAAGTAGTACAATGCAAACAAATAATGTTATCAATACGGGAAACAAATACAAACTTAATGGACTCAAGATGCTTACATACGTAGACTATTTTATAAACAATACCAATTAATTCAAGCACCTCACCATGTGTTGATAAAGCAAGCAACTTATCATTTAGAATGCTCAAAGACATATTAGGAAGAAACTTTACCTCCTTTGGCAAAACAAACTCCTCCTTTTCACCATGATGACTAGGAACTATAGTTAAGAAGCTTATCTCATTTATAGAGAATTGATTAAAAATAAATTTACCATGTGTACTCAATCCAATTGGGTAATGATCATAGATGCCATGTCTAAATGTGACATAATCAATTCCTTTATGTAACACCCCAAATGATCCATGCACATGCCAAAAATTAAGAAAGATACTAGGCAAAGTAAAGTAAGGATGGTTTGTCAAAAGTACAACCTCTCTTCCCTTATATCTTACAACCAACTCACTCCACTCATTTTACCATTCAACTCAATTTCATTCTCACAAGATTCTTGACTAGAATTGTTGGCAAACTCACTCAAATCTTTTGAATTTTCACTCTTTTCCTCTTGAACTATTCCCTCAGATTTTACCTTATGATCATTCTCAAGTTTTACCTCTTCACTCATACTCTCATTTTATATCTCACATCCAACTACATCATCCCATTTCTCAACTTCAATAATGATTTCTTCTAGTTCAACTTTACTTTGAATAAGCTTAGGTTGATCTTCATGAACAATGACCTCTACAAACTTTTCTTTAGGAGACTCTTGAATTTTGCTTTCAACTAGCTCCTTCAGTTGCTTTCAACTTCACTCAAACCTTGTGAGAAGAAAAAGGCTATTATATGTTTGGTTAAAGGAGGAAAAAATGAGTGGAAACAAAATTTTCTTGGAAGAATCGAGTTTGTGAGAGAGTCTTTGTTGTCTACTAATGGTCTTAACATGGTTTCGCCTAATGTTTTCCTTGTTTGTTCGTAGGTTCCATGGAGTGATTGTACGTAGAATTCCAACAACAATTGAGATGCCATTAAAGCTGGTTGTGTCTTGTTTGGAGCTGAAATTGAACATTCTAACTTGTGGACTTGTACTTTTCTTCCTACCAGTGATATTCTTGATCAAATTGGTGAAATTTTTCTACAGCAATTGGTGATTGAAAAGGGAAGTATCATACTCAATTTTTCCTCTTTTCATGATGATATAGTAGTTCATAAATCATCTATGCATATCTTGAACATCCATAGTTGTTGCTTCTTTGATGTCTTACATGTTCATCCGTGTCTTTGGAATTGCATTCTAATACAAGATTTAGGCTTGTTTAGTGATGTTTTCTAGATTGCTTCTATGTGTTTCAATGCTGATTTTTATGAGTCCAGATTGGATGTGTGTGTTAGTCATCTTACCTATGTGAGTTTATGTGAAAGTGTTGGAAATTTCATGCATTTTATTCGTTACATGTGTTTTGATACATATGTCTTGAGATTTATCATGTTTTTTCATGCCTATAAATCATGTGTTTCCTTTATTATGTGCTATCCTTTGCATCTTGTCTGTGGGAATTTTCCATCTCATTGTCATTTGAATTTGCTAACTCATTCCATTGCATCTAGTGTACTTCTATACAGTCGGGGTATGAATTGTCTTATTCTTTTGCTGATAAGTTTCATATGACACATGAAAGTCAAGTGTTGCCAATTAGTTATCAACTTGGTAGGGGTAGTGATTGTGAATATTCTATCTTTATTTATTTTTTATATTTTATTTTTGACCTAGGAACTGACCTGAGGCTATCTTATTCTTGTGCACAACAATATTTTGGAGTTTCAATGGAAGTACCATACATACGGGAAGCGACATGGAAGCCTATGCTTTGTCCCTTGAAGTTGGAGAATAGACATGTTGCATGGCTTGTTTTCCAAGTGATTTCCTCCGAGTTGCTATGGTCCAAACAAAGTGCTGATTTGAGGATAAATCCTTCTCAAAAGGAGGGGAATGATGAGGAATCGCGTGTTGTCCAAGTCATCGAGGCTTCACGTGATTAGTCAAGGCATTGCTTGGAAATTACTTAGTCAATTATTAGGGTTTGTTTTAAGTGTATTTATTCAATAAGCAATTCAGCCAATTTAGCTCAGCTAATTGTTGGTCCGAATTAGCATTAGCATTCTAATAGATTTAGTGGTAAAACCAACTAGGGTTTGTCCTAGTCAAAGTAGGAATTTCGGTCCATGCAGCTTGAGTCAAGGCTGAATTCTTTCCTTAGCTTATTCCAAGTTTTAGTAGGTTTTGTGAAGGCTATAAATAGCCTAAGTCATCCAACATTCAAGACAATTTTTGGTGAATTTTATAAAATTTTCCAGATTTGCATCTTTCCATAAGAAGTATTCTTTTTGCCTTGTGAAAACTATCCTTGAACATCCTAGAGATTGTGGCATCGTTCTACCCTTGAATTCATTCTTGTGCTATCTTTGAGTTAACTCAATCCGCTTTCTAAACTTTGATACATTTTCATAAGCGTAGCATGTGGAAAGGTTTGTTGACTCATCAATGTCTCAAATCCATATTAGCACTAAACAAATTAGCACATAGGAAGGGGAATAACAAGGAAACTTAGTGAACAAGGCATAGAAGGAAATGGATAGTAGACTGGAAATAACAAATGAAAGGAAGGAAGTGACAATAGCACAGATGGAAACTGATGAAACTGAGTATGAACAAGGCGACACACTAAAAGAGGGAAGGAAGTATAGGAAATTACCACAATCTTTGAAGAAAAAAAGACAACCCTTACAAGAAACCAAAGAGGGCAGCAATGAAAATCTAGGAAAAAGAAGCCAATAAATAAGGGATGAAGATATGGAGGAAGCTGAAGAGTGGGAATAGGAAAATACAAAGAGCAAAAGGAACAAATATGAAAATCAGGCTTTGAATGTCTATGAAGGGGAGGGGACCTACCCATTAAGGGCCTCAATTCTTCAAATGAGGTCCCAGTGTGGAATTGCCAAGGAGCGGGGAACCCTTTGACTAGACCTGATATTTCTCAATGAAACAAAGAACAAGCAGAAGTATATGAAAAATGTAAAAAGAATCTTAAATTTTGAAGAAAGTTGTGTAGTGGAAGTAATGAAAAAGGCAGGAGGCATGATAGTGCTGTGCAAAAAGGAGACAAGAATTAAGAAAATTCTCCAATCAGCCTTCACTATTTAGGCTTTAATTGAGGATCCAGAGACCAAAACTGATTGGTCACTTCTTGGCATTTATGCAAGTTGTGTTGATCAGGTAAGGAAAAGGCAATGGGAAGTGACAAAGAAGAGGAAGAGTCTGTGGGAAGTAAATGGATAATCATGGGAGACCTTAATGACATAACATCAAATGAGGAAAAGTGGAAAGAAAGAAATAGAGAGGATTGGAGTTTTAAGGACTTTAGACACTTTATTGAAAAAAAAAATTAGACTGTTGATATTAGGTTTGAAAGTAATCCTTGGACTTGGAGGATTACTTGGGACAGTAATGAGACAAAACAAAGATTAGATATAGGGATTTGAGTAGTTTAGAATATAGTTCAATGTTTGAAAATTCTGAATGTATTCATATTGATAGCTTAGCATCAAATCACAGCGTGTTGCTACTAGATACAAGGCCAGTTGAAAGGAAAAGAAAGAAAAGGTTTTTCTTTGATAAAAGATGGACACAAAAAGAAGGGGCAAAAAAAGTCATTGAAAAGGCCTGGAAAGAGAGAGTGCAAGGATCAAGGAAGTTAAAGGTTTCAAAAAAGATTACCAATTGTAGAGTTGCATTATTGAGATGGAGCAACAATGTGAATACCAACTCTAGAGAAACAATAAAAAGGATTAAGAAGCAAATTGAATAGATTAGGGAAAGCACTGAAGAAAACAAGAGGGGTAAGATCATAGTAATGAAGATGCAATTTAATGATGCCTATAGAGAGAAGGAAGTGTTCTGGAGTCCAAAAGAAAGATCTATGTGGCTGAAAGAAGGTGACAAGAATACTCAATATTTCCTTGCAGTAGTGAAAGGCAGAAGAAAAAGGAATAAAATGCAGAATATACAAAGAGAGGATGGATCTTGGACTGCTACTGAAAATGAAGTTGGAATGGAGGTTGCTAAGTACTAGCAAAATCTTTTCACCTCTTTTGGCCATACTAACTTTGATGAGATTTTAACTAAAATTCCAAAATCAATCACAGAACAAATGAATGAAACTTTAGTGAAACCAGTAGAGGAAATAGAGATCAAAGAGGCAATCTTCTCTATGAATCTACACAAAGCCCAAGCCCTGATGGAATGACACATTTATTCTTCCAAAAGTATTGGGACATTATTAAACATGATGTGGCAAGTGCCATACATAGTTTCTTCAACACTAGGTTCATGTTAAAAGCCTTGAAGCATTGAATCATACAACTATTTCTCTGATTCCTAAAACCACTAACCCAATTGAGCTGAAACATTACACACCTATTAGCTTGAGAAATGTGCTTTACAAAACCATCTCTAAGATCCTAGCCAACAAATTGAACGAGGTTCTAAACTGCTGCATTATTAAAAATCAATCAGTTTTTATTCCTAATAGGCAAATTTTAGGTAACATTATCATTTCATATGAGTACATGTATTTTTTAAAAATAAAAGGCAGGGGAAATTAGGTTATATGATAGTGAAACTTGATATGTCTAAAGTCTATAATAAGGTTGAATGGAGATTTTTGAAGGCAATGATGGAGGGACTGGGATTCAACTCCAGGTGGATTGGATGGATCATGAGTTACATCACCACAGTTTCCCACTCATTTAACATAAATGGGGAAAACAAAGAGTATGTCATCCCTTCCAGAGGATTAAGACAATGTGATTCATTGTCACTATTGACAATGGCAGCTAGAAGGAAGGAAATAGTTGGCTTAAAAATAAGCAGGCAAGGATTAAAAATCACACACCTCTTCTTTGCTAATGACACACTAATTTTTTATAGAGTAGATAAGGAAAATGCATAGAAACTCAAGGAAATCTTGCATCACAATGAAGAGGGACCAAGATAGCTAATAAACTTTGAAAAACCTCAGTGTTTTTTAATAAAAAACTGAGCAAAACCAAAAGAAGGAAATCTGTTAAGTGCTAGGAAGAATTCAATCAGTCTCTTAAGGAAAGTACCTTAGATTGCCAATGATAGTAACAAGAACCAAGTATCAAGTGTTTGGCTTCATAAAGGAAAATGTGAGGAGCAAGTTACAAAGTTGGAAGAATAAGCTACTCAACTCAGCAAGAAAAGAGATAATCTTGAAAGTGTAACAATGGCCATCCCACATATCTGTAAAGCTATGTAAAGAAATTACAACCTTGATGGCTAATTACTAGTTGCATTAGTGTTCCTGGACTAAACTCACTCAGGAAAGAGAAGAGAAGGCTTGGGTTTCAAAGACCTCCAGTGCTTGACAAAGCCATGAATGGCAAACAGGTGTGAAAGATCACCAACTACTCGAACCTACTAGTTAGTAAAGTGCTAAAGCCAAATGCTTTCCAAAAGAGTCAATCTTTAAGTGCAAGGTGCCTAGAAATTCATCTTGGTTTTGGTGTAGTATATGACGGTAAGAGAGGAAGTGGAGAAGGAACATTGAAGATGATAGAAAATGGGAAAAGTACAAGAATATGGGAGGATGGATGGATATTAGATTCACCCCAAGAAAAGCCCTCAATATCAAAACCACCAAATTGTGAGATTCAAAAGTAGAGGACCTTATTTCTAATTTTAAGTGGGATAGAAATTTGATTTTCAGAATATTTAATAAGGAGGATGCAAAAAGGATTTTGAAGATGCCAATTAGTTTGTCAGGGAGAAAAGACAGATTCATATGGACTCACAGCAAACAAGTCTAATAATAGTCAGATCCAATCATAAGAAGATGAGGTAGGAGTCAAGGAAGGATCAAAAGAAGGAAATCATATAGAAGGACCAAGTGAGGAAAACTCAAGCAGCTAGATATGGAGCTCATTGTTGAAACTCAACATAAAGCATAAGCTAAAGCTATTCATCTGGAGATGGATAAATAACACATTACTAGGGAAGGAAAGCATTTTTAGATGAACTCAAAAAGGTAGCCTAGTTTATGGTGAGTGTGGGGAAGGAATTGAGACAATAGAGCACATAGTCTTTTAATACAGAAAGGCTCGGCTAATCTAGAAGTTATCCCCAATCCAATGGGATGGTGTGCAAGACTAGACTGCATGTTCCAAGAGTTGGTGGGTAGAAATCATTCAAGCAAAGAATAGGAGAAGGTCAAGATCACATTGCCCTGATAGTCAATATTTTGTAGCATATCTGGAAGGCAAGAAACAATAGAGAATTTAATGGCAAACACACTGAGAAGATGAAGGCTATCTAGAAAGCTAGCAATGAATGGATAGAATATGACAATGTATTGAACAAGGATAGAAATAATAGCACAACAGAAATAGTTGAAGCTGAAAATGTAGAAAGAGAAGAAGATAGGGAAGTTGATTGCACAGTACTAAAAATCTCCACAATCTAACAAACTAACTCCAACCAATTGGGAATAGGATTAGTAGCAAGCTTGGGTGACTATATAAAAACTAAATGGGCACTAATGGAAAGGAGTTCAAACTCAAGGATCTAGGACAAAACTCAGGCAATCAAACTGGTTTTGAGTAAAGCAATTGAGAAACAATGGAGAAGGGTCAAAGTAATAGTTAGAAACAAACAACTAGCTTCATGGCTTTAAGCTAAAGGCTTAAAAGACATTAGAGTGATTGTCCTGCTTGAAGATGTTAGAGAACTAGCTAATCTATTTCAAGTGCTCTTTTATATAGATAAAACCAATATTAAGGATTTAAATTCTAATCTTAGCTCTTGTGCACTAAGTATATTATGTGATGAGGAGAGGGTTAAGGATTTAAGCCTACTCCTTGGTGCTCAGATGCATTACCTTCCCAAATGAGGGACCTTTCCCACACAAATTGTACAATTATATTTGATATTCATAAAACCTCTTATCATTTCGAAAAAAATATCAAAATTGTAGTCTTTGAGTCATCTTTCTAATGCCAAAAGAATGATGTAATTTGGAGGTTTGAACACTGAGATATCCCCAGAATACTGACAACCAGTCAAAAGAGCATTGCAACGAAAATATACTTCAATCATTTGGAATTTTAGCTATGAAAACATAAGGATTGGACTCTAATTTCTCATGAGAACTGTATATCATTTTGTTAGCTTCAAAATAAATCAATAATTATCTCAATTGGATTTCTATAACTCAAGTTATCACCAAAATACTAAAATATATCATTTCTGCCAATGCTTTTCCTCTTCATTTGCTTTTTAGAGCCACATTTTTTGTCCATCTTTTCTCCAATTGAGCTTTCCATATATTAGAACAATATAAGAGTAAAATTAATACTATAATTAACTACCAACTCATGCATATAAAGATATTACAATTTATTCTCTATCAGACTCCCTCACATTTAACCTATGCTTGTTCTCGAGTACGAGAACAAAAGCAATTAGGCATAAACAATGGCCATACTTTATTATTGTCAAAGCAACTGTTCCAAGTGAGTGTCAAGTTCTAATAATAAAAACTAAGGAGATACTTCTCCGCTTAGTTTTTAACATTATCAATCCTTCCAACACCGACTAACTAAAGTAAGTATATAAAATACTTAACAAATACTTCTCTGTGAATGGTCCAACCTTAGTCAAAATCTCCAACATATAATAAGACCAATAATATATCAATTAGACCTAGAAATCAATTAACAGAACCTTATTCATTTTAGATCTAAATTATGCCCTTTTCTAAATGGAAAAATGTATCACTTTTTTATATTCCTATCTTAATCAAATTTAATTTAAAATGGAATTGATCAATCTAAATTAATAAAATTAGGAGTCAATAAAGAAATTCAAATTATTATATATACCACATTAAAATAAATACCATTATTATTACTCATCGGTAAAAACCATATCTGTAAAAAGGAAGGGGGAGAAACCTTTTATGAAAAAGTATATAGTCATTTTTGAAGAAGAAAAGAGGGCTGTTGAATTTCAAGTATTTTGTTTTACCACTAAGATATGGGGACTCACTTCACATTTGGTATTGTACAAAAAATATTATTTATCTCAAAAAGGCTTACAAAAAAATTTTGGGGAAACGTCAATGGCTATTGGATTATTTGGCCCAAAAAAAGACTATCTTATAAAGAATTAATTCGTCTATTGAGCATTCGAGAGACCAAAACTCATTAATAGGAAGAGTTGTGTCATTTTAAGTACTTATTTTATTTTTTTTATTCATTTATATATTGATAAAATTCTTTTCACTTTTAGCAATTCGTGAAAGAGTGAATCGGTAAAAAACTTATGACTATACTAGCCATAAGAAAAGATCTCATGATAGTTAACTTAGACCCTTATCACTCATCAATGAAAGTTGTTCTTCGACTTATCATTACTTTAGATAGTGAAGTTGTAGTTGATTGTGAACCAATATTGGGTTATTTACACAGAGGGATGGAGAAAATTGTGGAAAATTGAACAATTATATAGTATTTACCCTATGAAACATGTTGGGATTATTTAGCTATTATGTTTATAGAAGCAATAACTGTGAATGGGCCTGAACAATTAAGAAATATTCAAGTACCTAAAAGAGCTAGCTCTATCAAAGCCGTTTTGTTGGTGTTGAGTCGTATAGATTTTCTATTTTTTTTCATGGCTTGGTTCCTTTATGGCAGATATTGGCACACAGACCCCTTGTTCTATATTTTTTGAGAAAGACAATTGATATATGGCCTATTCAAAGTTGCTACCGGAATGCGAACGACACACACATTTTTTTTTTTTTTTTGCATAGGAGCAGTAGCTATTGATCTACCTCATGGCTAAATAGATAAATGTTTGAATTTTGTGATTACTTTTTAACAGGGGTTGCTAAATATTAGAAACTTATTACACATAATCCTATTTTTTAGAACAATTTGAAGGTGTAGGCATTATCAGTGGAGAAGAAGCAATAAATTGAGGTTTATCAGGATCAATGCGATGAGCTTTCGGAACATAATGGGATATTTGTAAAGTTGATCATTATGAGTGTTTCGATGAATTTGATTGGGAGGTTCAATGGCAAAACAAAGGGGATTCATTAGCTGGCTATTTGGTATGAATCCGCGAAATGATAGAATCTATAAAAATTATACAATAGGCTTTGGAAAGAATTCTAGAAGGCCCTTATGAGAATTTAGAAATGTGGCATTTTTATAATAATAGAATCAAAGATCCCGAATGGAATGATTTTGAACATCGATTTACTGGTAAAAAATCTTCTTCAACCTTTGAATTGTTGAAACAAGAACTTTATGTGAGAGTCGAGGTATCAAAAGGAGAATTGGGAATTTTTTGGTAGGAGATCAAAGTGTTTTTCCTAGGGGATGACAAATTTGTCCACCGGGATTTATGCAAATTCTTCTTTAGTTAGTTAAAAAAATTAAATTGGCTGATATTATGACGATACTAGGTAGCATAGATATCATTATAGGATAAGTTGATCATTGAAATGATAATTGATAAAACTAAACTATAGGCTAGTAATTCTTTTTTCAAATTGAAATCCCTAAAAGAAGTCTATGGGATCATATGGATACTTATCCACATTTTTACTCTTATTTTAGGAATCACAATAAGTATTTGTGATTATTCGGTTAGAAAGAGAAATATTTGCAGTGATAGAACAAGGTATTAGACCCGAACATGCTGGCCCATTAGGAATTCTTCAAGCTCTTGTAGTTGGCACAAAGCTACTTTTCAAAGAGAACCTTCTTCCATCTAGGGACGATGCTTGTTTATTTAGTAATGGACCATCCATTGTAGCCATATCAATGTTAATAAGCTATTCAGTAATTCCTTTTGATTATCGATTTGTTCTAGCGGATCTTACTATTGATGTCTTTTTATGGATCACCATTTCAACTATTAATTGCTCCCATTGAACTTCTTATGTTAGGATATGGATCAAATAATAAATATTCCTTTTAGGTGGTCTAAGGGCTACTGTTCAATCAATTAGTTATGAGATACCACTCCATGTGTATGATAAATATCCGTATGTGTGATTAAGTGAGACACAAAATTCCCCTATATTCTTTCTTTATTAAGAAGAAAGTTAAGTTAAATGGATCAAATATACATTTATTTTTCATTTTTTGTTCATCATTTTTTTGATGACATAAAGCAGATAGTTATATGGGTAAGAGAAAATGGCTTAAATTTTGCAATACATAATTGAATCTTATTTCCTATGTACAAGAGTGACGTAAACAAAAGTAGTAGAGACAATTTATCCCACGATTAGTTATTAAATCATCATGGGTTGAAGCGGGTTCAAAAGATCAACTCTATGGAGTTTTTGTTACCTATTACTATGGGTGCATTAACATAAAAATAGGTTGACACCAAATTAGTAGATAGTTAGTGATGACGTCATGCAAGTTGTCCAAGCATCCAATGGCTTGAGTGAAGATGCAATTAAGGTTCCCCTTGGTCCAATCAGAAGAGCTCATTGAAGAAAGATGAGAGATTTCCTTCAAACTTTGGTTCAAGCTGTACAGGAGCAAGTTGGGACGTATAAAACCATTGAAAGACTTGATCAAATAGGTATGACATTTGTGAACCTTTTTCAAGTGCAAATTAATTCACAAAATGAAGGTGCAACGGCTGAGAATTAAAGGATGACCTGTGCTACAACCAGTGAGAATGCCAGCATTAGACTTCCACAAACTGCAATTGATTTCATGGTCAAAAAAAAATCAGCTTGAAGAGCGGTCCAAAAACCCGTGCCGGTCTTCTGTCACTTATAAATTAGAGTTTTTGTTATTTTCTGTTTCTTTTAATTTTATTAGTTAGCAACCTACTTAGTGAATAAAAGGCCAACCTTTGCGTTAAACTTTTTAATGGGCTGTTAGCTGTTAGTTTATTAAGGATAAAGTTACTAGATCGGTGTCCAAATTGGATTACTCCAAGTATAGGCTAAAGCTAGCTTTAGCTATACATAGCCAATCTTTTGCTTGTAAAACATTAAGTCAATTTTTCCAGCAATAAACTTGAGAGCTATCGTCTTGGCTTCTTGAAGCAAATTTTAAATATCTCAGATGACTCTTGAGTATTTAATTTGGCTTATCAAACAAGAACTGCACTTGTTTGTGGCAACTTCTACCTTTAACCAAAGTTCTGTCTATCACTTGTTATGGGTTGAGATTGCATCATATGTTCATAACATAGGGGTTTATAGGGTTTTGGCCTTCCACTATCTTCCAAAGTTTGATACTTCGTTTAGATCTGGACTTGCAGGATATGAGTTCTTTCAATTGATGATTGGGTTCTTATTAGCTGGTATCAAAGTTGGTTGATAATATCCAGGTCGTATCCTTTTATTTCTTTGTATTTTGAGTCAATACCTTTTTCGTTCAATTTGTTTTAGGGTTCTTTAAAAAAATTTAGTTCATATCTTTGAATTTTTTTTTTTTTTTGTTCTTGTGTCTTGTGGTGGGTTTCATAGTTTCTTGAAGTTATCTTGAAATTCTTGGACTTTCTTGATTACTTTTTTGAAATTCTTGAAGTTCTTGAATCATGTTTTGGGGTTTCTCAGAAAAAATGAATCTAATTTCCAAATTCTTGAAGTTCTTGAAAGCCTCGTTCGAAGTTCTTGAAATTTATGCAAGCTGTTTTGTCTTTTTAAAGCTATAGTAATTAAAAAAATGTCCAAATTAAGTTGGATCACAAGAGAAACAAAAGGAAACAGCTTTGTGCATCAATCATATTTTGGATTAGTTTTTCCAACTACCTTAGATTTGGAAATTAGTCATATGTGGGTTGGAACACCTAAAACAGTTCAAATCCTATCTTCACTTGGCAAAAAGGTTCAAATCAGATTCTTGTCTTCCAAATTGAAATCTGAGGACCAATTGGATTCAAATTTTCCAGCCTAGTTAAGTCGGGTAGAGTGCTCTAGGATTTCTAAATTTTAGCTGTGTGTTTCTTTATTATTTCCAACTGTTAATTTCTTGTTGTTGAGCTATATTTTGTCCCTTTTTAGAGTCATTTTCTAGTTTAATTTAGTCCAAAATTCAGGGTAAAAAAAAAAAAGGCGATGAACTGGGGTCTATCTAGGTGTGTTCTGAATCTATGGTTACCGTGCTGACTAGGCACGACAATCTCCAAATTTGTTTTGAAAATTTAGAAGCTGCCTGCATTTGAACGCTGCAGTACTGAGTAAGCATGGTAGCTACTTATTTCTCTCTCTCTCTTCTTTTTTTTTTGTTTGGTAATATAAAAGACCGAGGTTGGTAATATCTAATTCCTTTTTTATATAAATTATGTTGTAATAATTTGTGTAATTAGGAAAAATGTTTAGTTTTCTAATTATTTCTAAATATTCATAAATTAATTATTTTGTAAAATAGTTTATGAAATTATTTATAAATTATCCTAGTAATTTAAAAATAATTCCTTAATTTATAATTTATATTCAATGAAAGTATTATTTTCTAAATTATTTTAAATTGAAGGATAATTTATAAATTATATTAAGGATAATCTGTATCAATAAATTTAAATTAAGGATAATTTAAATAAGGATTATCCTTGAAGATTATCCTAAAAATAATAATTTAAGGATTTTCCTTAAATTAAGGATTATTCTCTAAATTTAAGGATAGTTTATAAAATTAGGCATCTTAAATTAATTATTACCTAACAACTAAATTATTTTCTAATTTTTATCTAAAGTTATATAATTAGATAAATTATAGTAATTCCTAATGAATTACTTTAAAATATATTAAAAATCAGGTAATCAACGAGTGTAACAGAAAATATTAATGTAAAAAAATTATACAAGGAAACGATAGTTTACGAATCTATGCCCGCTGCTTGTCCTGACCCTTATCACAAGGTATTGTGGTCAGGAGGTAGAATCTACTACAAACGTGTCTCACATTGACATAGAACTCATCCATCCATAGGCAGTATAGGCTCCTTTGCATCACTAGTGAAGGATGCATCATCCTTAAAAGCGATATCAACTTTTGGAACATTCTCAGCAGGTGAATTTGCAGTATCACTATCGCCATCATCTCTTGAATGATAGCTATCGAAATCTCGCTGCTAACCCTATGCAGTAGTAGGTGTGGGCTGATGCGTGGTAGGTATCACCATAGGCTGATCAAGACTGTAATAGCCTGGAAGCTCCACATCTGAACCTCCCATGCCACTAAAAAATTATAAATTTGTTGAGTCCCATTTGCAGGCGAAGAGGTTGATATAGTGGCATCATAACCAAAAGCAGTTATGTGTAGTGATGGCGTGACCACAACACCTAAAGGACGTAAGTGTGGCGATTGTGTGAAGTGGGCAGTAAAAGTAGGGAACTGTGGTTGTGACATGAACTGAATGGCAGTCGACGTGGATGGAGTTTGGGTCCCAAGAGTGAATTCCTCCCCCGATTCGTCACCAATTTTATCTTGCAAGCCATGCCCTTGATGTGTAGCCCTACGCGATGAATCATGTGCCTACCTTGGGACATGCTGAACTAGATTCTGATAAGGAATATCTTGTGACTTAGAAGGACCAGTCTTGAGTTGTTGCCAATTACCAGCCACCATACGATCAAACCGCTAAAGGGATTGTATAGATCCAAATGCATCACACTCAATCGTCAAAAAACGTGAATAAAAAATAGCACTTGGGTCATGAAGGTCTAGTGTCTCATGAACCGTACGGGCAATACGTTCCACGGTACTCATCTATTTTCACAAATATATAAAAAAAAAGTTATCATTTTATTGAGAATACAAATTATACATAATAGAGCATATCTCAACAAATCAAATTTACTAGATAGTGAAAATCAGTTGAAACCCCATAGAGTATGTGTCCTGTATGTGAATGTTGCTGCATAGGAGTGATGTACAAGGTCGTATACCGATGGTACCATTGGAGATAATTGGGGGAAGGTATAAAAGTATCTATAGGCTCTCCAGAAACCTCAACATTGGCATGCATGGTCCAATATTCTATCATGGTGATAGTATGCCCAATTCATGCCGTCATATTCAGTAAATCTAAATGTATGCACCTTATGCGGATCAGTGTTAACAAGATTGGAAATCTCCTATCTTATATCAAACTTACGCATTACACTATCTTGACAATATAACTTGATGATGTGTCAGAATATTAGCGAGACTTTGGCCGACTATATATGTTCCCCCGATCTATAATATTGGGGGAGAGACGCCAATACGTCATCGATGTATGGCATCCAAATAAATAGCCAATAAAGCGTACATGTTATTTGACGATGAACCCTATAATCGGGGAGATGGATGAAATGAATGGAAGAAATAGAATACCTAATCCAATTGCAACAATAATAACTGGTGATGATAATATCATGTGGGATGGTTAGGAGCTTCGACCCTAATATGAGTGGTTGCCCATCTTCTACCTCTTGGTAAATCACCAAACTCCTCCTGAAATAATAGAGAATGAATCACCAAGATCCGTTCCCATGCCCAAAACTATTCAATGAAAAGAAGAATGATGTTATGGATCACGATTATAATATAAATTAATAATGCAATCATATATTATATGACAATCACATTGTTCATACTTGTAGAAGTAAGTAGGGCCCACCCGTCATTGTAATAGATGCACTTGATGCATGATACATGCGAAAGTATAAACAAACCCATGTCGCGCCCTCCCAACTATACTAATCTATCACCACCAAATCACGAACAAAGTCGAGTCAGTTGAAACTAATAAGATTCTAGTAAGAGTCTACAAATAGAAAATCACCTAAAAGTATCAGAATATATATGCAGGCATACTGGCAAATAGACTCATTAGGACATTTGGTGGTAATGGTATATGCAAGTGACAATGGAAAGTGGGCATCTTCAATTGCCCATGGTCCAAGTTATTATTCTTAGGCTTAAATTCTAAAATCTCCTGCATCAAATGTTTTTGTTACAGTGGATTACACTTGATGTGGACCAAAGTAACTGGCATGGCATCCATACATAAACTCTATAGTATCTCCACATCCTGAAGCATAACATTCACCTCACCCATGACAAGGAGATGGACTGTATGTGTCTCCTCACAAGTGCAATGATAAGTCTATGGTCTATTTTAAAATAATTGGCCCTACACACTCCATTAAATCCTGACTATATCGATATAGTAAGATATTTGGGGATCCAAATTCTCAAAAGTCTCAAAAAACTTCCTATCATATTGTCTCATATCAAGATCAGTATTCATACCATAGAATACAACAGCAGATCTGTACCGCAATTACAAATATAATAAATCACTCTCTAATGGCTTCGAATGTGGGGATTGTAGTAACCGTAAAATACTCCATGGGAAAAATACATGTCAAAATCCAAGTATAACATATGATACTCATAATTTTTTCAAATAAATTTACATAACAAGAACGTAAATGATATCAATTCAATTAAACACATTAAAAAAAGTCAAAAATATAGCACACGTTTGTTAGATCAAAGTTCATACAAAAGCGTAGTTAGTTGTGAAATAAAAACAGAAATTTTAACATGCTCTAATATACTATTGGTTAAAGTATCCAGAAAATAGGCAATTTGAGACATTGCAGCGGGGTATATGATAGGTTGTAATTTATAACTATTTTATATGAATAATTTATGTATAAATTGCCTTTATCAAGTTTCAACTTTCAATATAAGAAAGGAACTGCCTAATTGGGTGTGTTTTTATATTAGGAACAGATGGCTCAATTTAATGCAAATTTTGTGGAACAGCACGTGAACATGATGGGGGAATCTGCCTACTTCAGTGATCCTGGAGAAAGACTAAATTTGGGAGAAAACAAATTGCAATTGGACATGGAACCGAACGTGTTGAAGGAGCTTGACATTGGTGGGCCACGGTCAAAATTTGGTCTGAGTGGAAAGCAAGAAAATGATTTGTGCACCACGTGAAAGTTTCGATTGCAATAGGAAGCTGAATATGAGTTTGCTGAAGTTAAGTGAATGGTCGGCGCCGGACATTAACTTGGTCACAGCGCTGGTCATCCTCTGAAGATGATCATTCAATTGTGAAATTAAATGATCGATGCAGGTTATTGGTGGGGGTCTTCACGCCGGTCTTTGTCGGGAATTCATGCAAAACTATATGTTGTCAGCTTTTTTGGAAGCTTATTCCTCTTGAGATTCAATTGTAGCTTTGGTAAACTATAAATAGGAGTATTTAGAATGTGTTTAGGGGTTGAAAAATATTAGTTTAGCTTAGAAAAATAGCTTCTCATATTTTCTTCTTAAAAAATCAAGATTGTTCGAGATCAAATCAAGGAGCGATCAAGGAGAAGATTGGGGAGAGCAAATTGAGAAGTTTTCTTACCCTTTTTCTTTTCTTTTCTTTTCTTTTCTTTTTGAACTCTTTGAATTTGTGATTTAATTTTTTCTATTATGTTGAAAATAAATTTCTCTCTAGAGCTAAGATTTTTATGAAGGGATTTTGACTAATTTTTCCATTTAAATTCTTGTCTATTGCTGTGATTTATTTATCTTGATTTTAATTACATGTTTGTAATTGGCCACCATGATCGTGCTTTTTGGATTTGTATTGAATTGAGAAAGAAAATACAACTGTGCATTAGATAAATAAACATACTTAGACTAATCATGAAAGTATATTAGAATTTCTATGTCGTACTTTTATCACTTAGGATTTTAATGGGTAACTAAACACTTATGATCTCGAGAGAGATATATGACTTAATTAGGTACACTTTAGATGCATCAAGAGATGATCTAAAATATAATTGTGTGATGCGTTCATAGTTTGTCAAGAAGATAATTGAAAAAATTAATCCAAAATTCTAAATTAAAATTTGATACCCAAAACTTTCTCATCTATTGTTTTCTGAACCACTCTTTATTTGATTTGACTATTGATTTTATTTTCTTGGTTAAAGAATAGATCTTGATAGGGTGTATTTAGTTGGTATGTTTGTTTATATTTTTCATTTTATTTATACCAAATATCACCTTATTTGATTGGTTCTACTTACAATTGGTATTTTGTGTTAATTTCAGGAATTGGAAAGAAAGTGCTAAAATGAAGATTTTTTAGTGATTTGCACATGGGAGCACCGAATTTCAGGGCTCAAAACCGGGAAGTTGGGATGGATATCGAGCAGTTTCCTAGTCCAAGTCAAATTCTAAATTGTTAGCTGTTGAGATTTCCTCATTTTGTATTTTCCTTTTTTTTTTGTTTTCCAGCGAGAATAGGACTTTGGTTTAGGTGATTGGTTTGTAATAGGAAACTAATTATTGCACTAGTTATGGGAGCCGAGAGTATAGCCTAGGAAAAAAAAAAAAAAAAAAAAAGGAGATGGCTTCTCCTTGAACTTGGCTTTTTCGATGCTTTTTGCTCTCGGAAAAAAGAAAGGAAAAAAGGAACCGAGGCTTCTATCTTCTTATCCTCGACAATTAGGAGAACATTCATTGGAAGCTTTCGACCTCTTTTTACATGGTTTGTTCTCCATTAATAGAGAACTAATTTCGTATTTCTAATCAAGGGGCCACTGAGGATTTGGTTCAACTATCACTATGAGATCTAATTAATTTTATTTATTTCTTCTATTCATTAGTATTTGTAAGTTTTCTGCTTTTATTGGTGATGATTATTGTGTGTAATTGGATAGTTGCACAATATTTAATTATTCACGTAATCTATTTGCTAATTAGAGTAGTTGAATCCGTAATAGTTTGACTATTCTAATTTCAGTAGCAACTGGCATAATTGGATTTGTGTCAGGAAAACATATAATCTAATTTAAATAAACACTCGTCGCGTGTTTATTAATTAGAATAGGATTTCTCTAATTTTTAATGCAATCAGGAAATTAAATCCTATGGTCGTACCTAGGATTATTTCTGGATTAGAGAAATAGTCAATGGTCATTATCTTGACTATCGATATGGTAAGGCCGATTGTCGGTCGTATGGTGATAAAAAAAACATTTACTAATAAATGTTGGGATTGTCTTTGCATCAATGATCAGTTATTTGAACCATTTCTGAAGTGTAACCTTGGTTAGAGTTTTTCCTACTATTTGTCTCTTTTGATTATTTTTCATATTTTATTACCTTGATATTATTTTGTTAGTCTTTAATTCTCAAAACACCCACATTTCTCTTTAACTTGGAAAAGAGTGAATTTTCTCCAGTTCCTGAGAATACGACCTTGCTTGCACTGTATACAAATTAATAATTTCTTGTGAATGAATTCTGATATATCGAATTCAGCAAACTTTTCGAAACTATGGTGAATTTAGTAACCCATTGTACATCCAGAGTCCCTACTCCAATACTAGATTGACTTGATGCTATTTTTGTTGACAACTAGGTTTTATTATTATTATTATTGAACAGGTTCTACACCTATCAATTTTTTGGCCATTATGGGGCCGGTGTCTGAATTCTTCGTTCCTTTTTGAGTTCATTTCATTTTATTTTATTTTATTCTTATTTTGTTTCTTGTATTTTTGCTAGTTTATGTCTCATTCTTCCAACACAGGTGAATTGTTATATGATCTTGAGGTTGAGAAGACAGCGTGTAGGCTAAAAAAAGAGACTAGGAAACACAAGGAAGGACAGTCGTCTACTGCATCTCCCGGGCTTAACTTAGCAATTGGGTTGGCAGAATTTTCAACTTACTATTCAAGTGACTCGAAACGAGAAGAGTATATCATGGCCAATACCAGGACTCTAAGGGAGTTGGTTACTCCTGATTTGACCCAACAACCCTTATGCATTACTTTCCCAAATCTAGTTGAAAATACTTCTTTTGAGTTAAAATTAAATCTAGGTTGATCCACCTCTTACCCTCTTTTTATGGTTTTTCAGGTGAAAAACCCCACAAGCACCTTCTGGAATTTGATGTGGTCTGCTCAAGTATGAAACCTCCCGGGGTTATTGAGCAACAAATAAAGCTTAGAGTATTTCCTTTCTCCCTTAAGGATGCAACAAAAGACTGTCTGTACTACCTATCGGTAGGTAGTATCAGAACATGAGTGTAGCTGAAGAAAAAATTTCTGAAAAAATACTTCTTTGCTTCAACCCAAGCCTCAACCTACCCCCTCTAATTCATCCGGTATATCTCTCGAAGATATAGTTAAAAGCTTGGCCTCTAACACCCTGCAATTTCAGCAAAATGTAGACTCTAGCATATAGAATCTGCAAACACAACTGCGTCAATTAGCAACTGCAGTTAATTATTTAGACGCTAAGGTAGATGGGAGATTACTTCCACAACGTGAGGTGAACCCGAAAAATGTGAGTACTATGACCCTTAGAAGTGGAAAAGAGATCAAAGGTCCCAAACCAGTGATTTTCAAGGACAAAATGAGGATCAAATTGAGAGGGAGTTGGAAGAAGAAGGAATGGGCAAAACAACTCCTGAGGTAATTTCTGACTCAGTGATTAAAGTTAAGACTAATCCACCCCCTTTTCCTAGTAGGTTAGAGAAGTCAAGGAAGCAAGATAGGGAAAAAGAGATCCTAGAGGTGTTTCGTAAAGTGCAAATAAACATTCCTTTACTAGATGCAATCAACCAAGTGCCCAAGTACACAAAGTTCTTGAAGGACTTGTGTGTTAATAAAAGAAAGTTGATGGGAGATGAACGAGTTGTGGTGGGAGAGAACGTATCGGCAGTGCTGCAAAGGAAACTACCGCCAAAATGTGGAGATTCAGGTATATTCTCTATCTCATGTGGAATAGAGAACACTAAAATTAGAGATGCGATGCTGGATTTAGAAGCATCAATTAATGTGATGCCAAAGAGTATTTATACCTCTTTAATTCTAGAACCATTAAAGAAAACTAAAATCATAATTCAGTTAGCAGACCGTACTAATGCCTACCTTAACGGGCTAATTGAAGATATTTTGGTCCAAGTGAATGACTTAGTGTTCCCTGCTGATTTCTATGTACTTGATATGCATGATGAAAACTCCCCTAATCCATCATCTCTTATATTAGGAAGACCCTTTTTAAACATTGCCGAAATAAAAATTGATATGAAAAGGGGTACCCTTACAATGGAATTTGATGGGGAGGTGGTTCATTTTAATATATTTGATATTATGAAATATCCATTTGAATCCCATTCTATTTTTGTTGCAAGTGTGATTAACCCAGTGGTCTAGGAAGTTTTTGAGTTGAATGGCAGGGATGAGTTAGAAGTTGTTTTAACCAAGCATCTTGAGTTAGAAGTAACTTATGATGTGGAATTAAGTACGGAGTTGAGACATATGGTTGGAGCACTGCAATCATTGGCATCTACCACAAGTAGGTATGACATTGCACCCCTATTTATACCCGAATCTCACCAAAAGTTGTTACCTTTTGTGGTGCAGGCGCTAGCAGTAGAATTAAAGCCTCTACTAGGTCACCTCAAATATGCATACATCGGTGATGAGAAGACTCTTCCGATTATAATTTTGGCCAAATTATCAACTGTGTAAGAGGAAAAGTTGATAAGGGTGATTCGAGAATGCAACGAGGTGATAGGATGGTCAATTGCTGATATCAAAGGCATAAGTCCCTCTTTGTATATGCATTGGATTAGGCTTGAAGAGGATGCAAAACTGGTGAGAGAAGCACAAAGGAGGCTGAACCCTATGATGATGGAGTTGGTGAAAAATGAAATACTGAAGTTTCTCAATATGGGGATAATTTTTGTCATCTCTGAGAGTCAGTGAGTAAGGCCGGTGTAAATGGTCCCAAAGAAAACTGGAATAATGGTAGAAGCAAATCATGAGAGTGAACTTGTTTTAGTTTGCAAGCCTACCGGATGGTGTCAATGCATAGACTATCACAAGCTTAATGCAGTGACTAACAAGGACTACTACCCTCTTCCCTTTATTGATCAAATGATTGAAGGATTGGCTTGTCGAGCTTACTATTGCTTTTTAGATGGTTTCTTAGGTTACTTTCAAATTGCAATAGCGTCGGCGGATCAGGAGAAAACAACATTCACATGCCTGTTTGGTACCTTTACCTATAGAAGAATGCCCTTCGGACTGCGTAATGTGCCTGTGACTTTCTAAAGGTGTATGGTAAGTATATTTTCTAAGTATGTGGAGAAAATAATAGAAGTATTCATGGATGACTTCAGTGTCTATGGTGACAATTTTGACGAGTGTCTTGATAATTTGACCCTAATTTTGAGAAGATGTATTGAAACTAACCTAGTGCTTAATTGAAAAAACTGCCATTTCATGGTTGAGTATGGAATAATTTTGGGTAATGTAGTGTCATCTAAGGGCATTGAAGTAGACAAAACCAAGATAGATCTTGTATCTTCCCTACCTTACCCCACAAGTGTGCGGGAAGTGCATTTTTTTTGGGACATGCAGGTTTCCATCATAGGTTATTAAAGATTTCTCAAAGATTGGAGCTCTCCTGTTCAAACTCTTACAAAAAGATGTGCCATTTGAATTCAATGATGATTGCAAGCAGGCATTCAACAAGTTGAAAGAGTTACTAACCTCACCACTGATTATCCAACCTCTGAACTGGAATCTCCCGTTCGAGATCATGAGTGACGCAAGTGACACAGCAGTGGAAGCAGTCTTGGGGCAAAAAGTTGGAAAAGCTGCTCATGCAATCTATTATGCTTCGAAGGCACTGAATGGAGCTCAATTGAACTACTCCACCACAGAAAAGGAGCTTTTAGCTGTTATTTTTGTCTTGGAAAAATTTAGGTCTTACTTGTAGGAGCTAAAGTGATTGTATATTCTGATCATGCAGCATTGTGGTATTTGATGACCAAGAAAGAGGCAAAGCCAAGGTTGATCCGATGGATATTACTGCTACAAGAGTTCGATCTGGAAATTCGAGATAAAAAAGGGGTAGAAAATCTAGTTGCTGATCATCTGAGCAGATTGCCTATTGCAAAGGATGACTTTTCTCTAAGGAAGACTTTTTCTGTTGAGCGTTTATTTTCTGTTCAATCATCTCTTCCTTGATATGCAGATATGGTCAGCTATTTGGTCACTAATTAGTTTTCTGCAGGATGGTCAAAGGTGAAAAAGGATAAACTCAAGAGTGATGCTAAGTACTACATATGGGACGACCCATATCTCCAGAAGTATTGTGCAGATCAAGTAATGAGAAGATGTGTAAGTGAAAGTGAATTTACTTCTATTTTAACTTTTTGTCATTCTTATGCATGTAGGGGTCATTTTGGATCGAAAAGAATAGCCTGTAAGGTGTTAAAGAGTGGTTTTTATTGGCCTACCCTATTCAAAGATGCATACTTATTCTGCAAATCTTGTGATAGATGTCAGAGGGTAGGTAATCTTTCCCGTCAAGACCAAATGCCTCAAATCCCCATATTCTTTTGTGAAATTTTTGATGTATGAGGTACTGATATTATGGGCCCATTTTCGTCCTCTTATGATTTTCTGTATATTTTATTGGCTATTGACTATGTTTCGAAGTGGGTGGAAACAAAAACCACCCGGACTAACGATTCCAAAGTAGTTGCAGACTTTGTAAAATTTCAGATTTTTGTTCACTTTGGAATGCCAAGAGCCATGGTCAGTGATAGAGGAAAGTACTTTTGTAATAGGGTGATTGCGGCTCTACTCTACAAGTATGGTGTTAGTCAGAAAGTTTCTACGTCATATCATTTTCAAACAAATGGGTAGGCTGAAATTTCGAACAAGAAGATTAAGTCCATTTTGGAGAAAATTGTCTGCCCTAATAGGAAATATTGGAATTTGTGACAGGAGGATGAACTTTCGGCGTATAGGACTGCATACAAGATGCCCATTGGGATGTCTCCCTATAAGTTGGTGTTTGGAAAATCGTGCGATCTTTTTGTTGAATTTGGGTATAAGGCATTTTGGGCGGTTAAACAATGTACTATGGACTTGGATGAAGCAGGAGTGCAGAGGAAGTTTCAACTGCAAGAATTGGAAGAGTTAAGAAATGAAGCGTATGAGAATGCCATGATCTACAAAGAGAAGAATACATTTTTTCACGACCAACAGATTTCATGTCATTCTCTATCATTCCAAACTTAAGCTCTTCCCAAGTAAATTACGTTCCCGTTGGATAGGTCCATTTGTTGTCACTAATATTTTCTAATATGGTGCAGTCGAAATTTAGAGTTTGAAAACGGATGCAAAATTTGTGGTTAATGGCCATCGTCTCAAACCCTACTACGAAGGTCTTTAAGTGGAAATGGCCGAAACGATGTACGTGGAGGATCCTACCTATTTTGAATGAAGAAATATCACTATGTCTAGCCAAAGACATTAAAGAAATACGCTGCTTGAGAGGCAACCCAAAGATTCTTTTTATGTTGTTAATTATTGGAGTTTTTAGTTTAAGTTATTAACTGTCATTAAATTAATTTCCTTTGGTAGGAGATACTTGGTTGTAAGTACAAGGTTGTGGTCATTCTTGGTTTTCATTTCGATGCAATCTAGCTGACCAGAAGACTCCACCTTGTCGGGACATGCCCACGTCATGACGACGACTGATGCAATTTTCGAAGATGAGTTGGGCTGACCAGAAGACTCCACCTTGTCAGGATGTGCCCGTGTCATGAGTCGCATTGCTGTTAAGAATTTCTTGAGGCATTGACCAGAAGACTTCATCTATTTTGGACGTACCCACATCTAGCATGACTGCAGCCAAAAAAAGAAAATACCATTAGACTATCAGCAGTTAAAAAAAAAAAGGACGAAAACCCTATTTTTTTTCTCTTTCTTTTTCTTCTTTCTTTCCTTTCTTTCTTTTTCCCCTTTTCCTAATCAGTCGTTGCCGCCACCCTGTTGCTTGTTGCCATTGTTGTTGCTCACCGTTGAAGTCGAAGCCGTTGTTGCTTGCTGCCCCCTCCACCATCACCGATCAGAAGCTCACGCCGTTCACCTTGTGCCACTCGTCATTAGGTTCTTTGGTGAACATCAAGGCTCTCGCCTTGCCATCATAGCTCGTTGAGACTTCCTCACCGCTTCGTCTGCTACTAGCCACTCTTCCATTGTTGTTGTTCCACTAGCTAGTGAGGTTGAAGCTGCTACTCATTGGGAACTTTCTTTTTACATCGTTGCTGCTGCTGTTTGAGCCTCGCGTTGCTCTCTGGAGGTAGCGTAATGCTGTTTGGCCATCCAACTGCTCCGTCTCGTTACTCTGATCGCCATCATCCCACGCTAGGGTCTCATCTGCGAGGCTGTTGCTAGTTGATGCAGTTCACGGTTGACGCCGCTGCTCCCGTGCATCCGTTCGCTCCTCTGTCATTGTCGCCGAGGCTCATTGTCTCGATTTGCTCAGTTATCATCCAACTACCGGCGCTCCACCATCGCCACTTGGTAGATTTCAGGTTCTCAATTCCCTTCAACCTAGTAGCTGATGACGGAATTTAATTTGAGTAGCTGATGCCAGAAACTAAATTTTAGTAGCTGATGACATATTGGTGACTATTTAGGTTTATTTGATTCCATAATTTGCACCTCTTTGTGCTATTTGATCTGTTTAATTTGGAATTGACTGAGATTTGGGGATTTTGTCATGGCTCTCTTGTTTTGAATTTGTTTCCATAATTTGGGGTAATTCCAACTTGGGGGAGTATTCTTTGTGAAGTGGCTAGTTGAATTGGTTACTTGGCCTTTGCTAGCCTTTGAATGATCATGTTTGAATTTTGAATTGGGTGTGTGACCTTGATTCTTGCTGTTTTAATCTCCTGGTAACCCCATGGTGAAAAAGCAAGTAAAAAAGAAATCCAAAGCCAACACTTCTTCCACCCAACCCGCAATTCGAAAAACGGGTCCTTCCTCCACTTTAGGTCAATGGTCTAGGTTAGGTAATGATCGGGGCGTCCATATTTCATCACCATCAAACTTCGGTGGTAATGTAACTTTTACAAGGGATGTTGATAAGAAGAGATATGAGAATTGTTGTGAGAGGCCGATAATCTCTTGTAAATTCATTCATCCCCTAGCTTTTGATGCTTTGAAAATTACAGATGCCATTCGGGATGTTTGCTATAATTGGATGGTCAAATTACATTACTATTCAATGCCTTCTTTTGTACAGTTAACTCGTGAATTTTATTCTACTTTTGAGTTTGAATTGCCTCATGAGTTCACTGTCACAACTCCCAATATGATTAGATATCGCCTGTTAGGTAGGGAGTTTCAACAGTCTCTTACTGAGTCCAATCTTGCCTTTGGGTTTATTGATCAAGTTTATTCTGAGTTTAAGGAGTATGTTGATAGTGTGTGTGACTATATTGAACCATTTTACTCTACCAATGTTGGTCTTTGGCAAGAATTGTTAGTTGATAAGCAGCATTATGAATCGAGCTTGTCTAAGAGCTCTTACCTCAAAGGCCCCGTTTGGTGCTACATTCAGCGCTTTCTAACTTATAGCTATTCGGGTCAGAAGGATAGTTCCAGTACCTTAGCCAAACCTGAATTTTTCTTTTCGTGGTGTATGACGAATAACATAAAAGTTAATTTGGGGTGTTGGTTGGCTCAGTAGTTCAAGTTCGTGCTTTCTGGGAAAAGTAAACATTTGATCCTTGGTTCTTATATCACTCATTTAGTTACGAATCTGGGTGTACTTGATCTTTCTAATTATGATTTGCATATGGCTTATCCTATGGAGTTGTTGGATTTGGCTTGTTTGGAAAAAATGGGGGTTGTGGAGAAAGTTAATGGTGAATATTGATTTACTCCACCGGGTCTCACACACACTCCGACCGCACGGTCTAAGGCTCCTGGTGGCCCTTCTCGCTCTACCGGGTCTCCTGATGATCTACCGGGACCCTCTACTTCTACACCACCGCCTCCTTCTTAGGAGGTACAGTTGTAGCATCTTTATCACCAAATGGGCAACATGGATGATCACATTTCCCGACTGGAGCTCCAAGTGTCTCATATGGCGCAGAACTTGGAACAATACCTTCATCATGTGGGATTTCCTCCGCTTTTTCCTCCTGTGCCTTAGCCTGCCGTCCTTTCCCCCTTGTTCAGGGAAATGCCCTTGTCTTCCTTTTTCTCTCATTCTTTACTTGTTACATTAAGGATAATGTCATGTTTAGGTGTGGGGGAGGGATTTGATTGGCTAGTATATTTGCATAATTCTTATTTTTCTTTGTTGGTTATTATTGGCTATGATGAAATGTACAATCAAGATGCGAGTTTGAGTAGTAAATCCATGCTAGTTAAATTTCTTATTTTTCTTAACAATAAATTTGGGTGATGAATATGCTAAATTTGACGAATTTAAACCACCTTGTGAGCTTTTGAGTTTTGTGATGAGCATTTCACTTATATCTTTATCTGTATTCTGCTCTACTTTCATTTGTTGTGTGGTTACCACGCATGGTTTTGTCATTCTAGAACTCCTTCTGTTATGCATGTCGAGGCTACGTTTTTGTTGAATTTGATGCATTGAAATGATGAGGGCACCTAGGATTTAGCCATCTTTGACTTTCTTTTAAAAAAAGAACTTTCATTATTTAGTTTACCATTAGAAGACCCCTTTTTAGCCTTAACCCTTTCTTTGTTTACAAAATGTAATTATTACCCCACTACCTCTCTTTAGACTTTCTTTTGGAGTCTTCTGTCAAGACAACGTCTTAGTTCAACTACATGAAACTCCGAAGTTTTGATTGAAGGCAACAAATTGCCGTTAGCAATGTCAGCAAGTAAGATGTTTTACAATGTTTGTATAGGGATAATTTCAGAAACCTCCCTTGAGGTTTCTCATAATATCACTTAGTTTCCCTGAGGTTTTTAAAATCTCACTTACCTCCCTTGTCAACTTGATAAGATTAAATATTCCTATCAAAAGTCACAAATTGACAATATTACCCTTGATCTTGATAACTATTTAACTAAAAAGTCAAAGCAAAAATAAAATTTTCAAAGCAAAAAATTTATATTAAAAAAAATTGCTATCTAATAATGGTCCATATTTCTCTATATCGAGATCATGCTAGGATAATAAAAATACATGGATAAATTAAATTTAGTCAAAATCAACCACCTGAGAGGATTTTAGTGACTAACTAACATCTTAAAAAATTTCATGGAACAATTATAATTAAGGAATTCAAACAAAATTTTGGAAAATATGTTTTGATACATGATGTAGTTTAAGTTGCATTGGTAACTAAAATAATGTATTTATATGTATAAATTTTTCATGGTGTAACTTTTTGAAGGTGAAAATTTTGCTTTTGTTTCAGTACAACTAAAATAAATAGATTAAATTAAGAAATTTACACATTATAAAAGTTTAGCCTTGATTTATTTTTTTTATTGTTATTGTAAACTTCATAAGTAGGATAATACAAGGGTAGTATTGGAACAAAAGTTTTATCCTTATTGCATTTCTTTCAAAGGGGTTACAATGTTACAAGAAATGTCAATTCAAGGGAGGTAAGTGAGATTTTAAAAACCTTAGGGGAGCTCAGTGATATTGTGAGAAACCTCAAGGGAGGTTTCTGAAATTATCCCGTTTGTATACGCAGAAAAATGGTAGGAAAAAAAAGAAAAAAAAAAAAGAAGAGAAGCTCCAGCCTAGCATGCCATGAATTTTCCTTGATGCATAAGTGCCATGGAGTAGTGATGCAAGCTGAAAAGAAAAAAAATAAACATGTTTTGCACTTGCTAAGTAGATTTAGGGAGTTGTGCCTTGTTATTGTGAGTTTGGAATTTTTTTCACGTAGTGAATTTTGGCGTTTACTTGACATATTTGCACCTTCTCACTTACTTTTGTTCTACCCTTACATTAAGCCCCATTACAACCCTTTTAAAATCCCTTTGATTTTTGCATTAAATTCACTCTTAGAGGTGGAGATATGATATATGAGTGAGCATATGGTAATGTCACTTCATGGTGTCGAATTAAGAGTTAAAATTCCACCCTATACACTTTTGAGTGATGAGCGTTTGTAACATGTGAGGTTGTCGAACTTCGTATATTTTGATTCCAATTGAGTTGTGAAAGAATAAGTTATTTGTGCTAGTGTGGGTTGCTGCGGGTTACTTGAATTCTTGATTGTACTTCTGAGTTTGGTTATGCCTAAGGACAAACATAATTTAGGTGTGGGGAAGTTGATAGGGTGCATTTGGTTGGTATATTTGTTTATATTTTTCATTTTATTTATACCAAATATCGCCTTATTTTATTGGTTCTACTTACAATTGGTATTTTATGTTAATTTCAGGAATTGGAATGAAAAGTGGTTGCACATAGGAGCGCCTAATGTCAGGGCTCAAAACCTGGAAGTCGGGATGGATATCGAGCAGTTTCCTTGTCCAAGTCAAATTCCAAATTGTTAACTGCTGAGATTTCCTTATTTTGTATTTTCCTTTTTTTTTTCCAGCGAGACTAGGACTTTGGTTTAGGTGATTGGTTTGTAACAGGAAACTTGTGATTGCACTAGTTATGGGAGCCGAGAGTATAGCCTAGGAAAAAAAAAAAAAAAGGAGATGGCTTCTCTTTGAACTTGGCCTTTTTTGTTGCTTTTTGTTCTCGGAAAAAAGAAAGGAAAAAAGGAATCGAGGCTTCTGTCTTCTTATCCTTGACAATTAGGAGAACATTCATTGGAAGCTTTCAACCTCTTTTTGCATGGCTTTTTCTTCATTAATGGAGAACTAATTTCGTATTTCCTGTCAAGGGGCAACTGAGGATTTGGTTTAACTATCACTGTGAGATCTAATTAATTTTATTTATTTCTTCTATTCATTGGTATTTGTAAGTTTTCTACTTTTATTAGTGATGATTATTGTGTATAATTGAATAGTTGCGCAATATTTAATTATTCACGTAATCTATTTGCTAATTAGAATAGTTGAATCCGTAATTGTTTGACTATTCTAATCCCGGTAGCAACTGGCATAATTGGATTTGTATCAAGAAAACGTACAATTTAATTTAAATAAACCCTTGTAGCGTGTTTATTAATTAGAATAGGGTTTCTCTAATTTTTAATGCAATCAGGAAATTAAATCCTATGGTCTTACCTAGGGTTATTTCTAAATTAGAGAAATAGTCAATGGTCATATCTTGACTATCGATATAGTAAGGAGAAACTGATTGTCAGATTGTATCGACAATTAAAAACTAATGAATGTTGGGATTATATTTGTATCAATGATCAGTTATTTGGACCATTTCTGAAATGTAACCTTGGTTAGAGTTTTTCCTACTATTTGTCTCTTTTGATTAATTTTCACATCTTATTACCTTGATATTGTTTTGTTAGTCTTTAATTCTCAAAACTCCCTCGTTTCTCTTTAACTTGGAAAAGAGTGAATTTTCTCCAGATCCTGAGGATACGACCCTATTTGCCTTGTATACCAATTAATAATTTCTCGTGAATAAAAGCTGGTATATCGGATTTAGCAAACTCTTGGGAACCAGAGTGAATTCAGTAACTCATTGCACATCCAGAGTCCCTACTCCAATACTAGAATTGACTTGAGGCTGCTTTTGTTGGCAACTAGGTTTTATTATTATTATTATTGAACAAGTTCGACACCTATCAGATCCTGTTAATTTGAATTTATTATTTTTATTAGAATAATTACTCTTTTTGGCTTTTATTGCATCAGTCCATAAAAGCTAAGGCACCATTTGATAACACAATTCAGCACTTAAATTTAATGGATTCAGATCTTAATATGTTCAGACCGTTTGATAACCAAAAATAGAACATCTGAATGAATTAAGTGGCACTGAATTTTGTAGGCAAAACTTGCTTCCAAAAATAAGTGGTAAGCTATTCACTTATTACTGAATGTAATATACATTCAAATATATTAGATTTAGCATTTAACAATTCAATCACTTAATAAATTCAGATTTCAGATTTCAGATTTCAGACTTCAGTTTTCAAATTTCAGTTTTATCAAACGCACCCTAAGTCATTAAGTGAATACTATCTTTGCAGATCAACCTTATGTAGCGTACTAAATTTTAGTTGGGGGATGTACCTAAAATGTCCCCACCCTTTCCCTAAGTTCTCTCCTCTGACAGTCACACCACCACACCACAAATGTTGCCCCCCTCTTCACAATGTCCCATGTGCCTGCCATCCCCTTCTCAATCCTCTCTACAAAGGGAAAGGCCGATTGCCAATCAGGGTCTTTGGATTAGCATTTGGATATCAAATTGATTTTATGTTTTTCTAGATTTGGCTTGTTGCAGCTAATTCTTCATGTATTAGGTGGTGGTCTTGTTCATGTCTGCGCCATGTGGTTGATCACCCGTGTCTCTCTTTCCAACTCTGTATTCTTCCTCCCTTTCCTCCATCCTCCTGCCCAACTTCTCTGTTTACCTCCCATAAGTCCTTTTAGCCTCCTTCCCTTTGTTTTCTCCTTACCTCCCCACCTCTCTTTCTGCAAAATGTTCCTTCCTGTTTTACTTTTCATGTGAAAGAATGTGAGTATTTTGTTTATGTAAATTTTATACTTTAAGATTAATCATTTGTTTTTGTATTTCGATGTGCAAATTATGGGTGTTGGTGGGCAATTTTTCTCAAAGGATTTGCTTGTGCCATTTGTTTGTGTCCGTGTTTGTATTTCTTTCAGTTCGTGTGTAGTTCAAACTTAGTGTTATCAGAAAATCTAATGAAAAGGTAAAATTATTGCTTGTATCCTGAGATTATAGGTACTAAAGTTTGTTCCTGTCTATGTCAGTTACCTTCTTTTAGACAAAGCTATCTTCTATGTTGTTGACAGGTTGCACTACACTCCAAAAGAGATTGACGGGAAGAGAGCATGGAAAATTGACCGATTAGCTCCCTGACTAGCATTTTCAGTGTATCTTCTAATGAAACATCCTAGTGATTCAGCATAATTCAAGAGAAAATCCAAGAAAGTTTTGCGCCTCACTTCAGCATGTTCGAAACTCCTGAGCAGAGGACTGACTATATGGAGTATGAGATATATGTATAGTGACTTGATCTTATATAGCACAGTCGCAATTCCAATTATTAGAATAAGAGAAGGGTAGATATGCCCTGCAGGAAAGGAATTTTATGTTCTCATGTTTGCCTTAATCAACTGTCAATTTTCTTACATTAACCTTTTGCTTCTACTGAGAGCTAAGTTTGTAAGAATTTTTAGATTGAAGCTAATCTTCCGTCATTTGCGTACAATGCGAGTGTATCATTTTTTTAACAAGCCTGGATGCACGACAAAGCTTTCCATGAAATTTAAATTTCTTATTTTGTAAATGTGATATGCATCTAAAGTAGACAGTACCTAAAAGTGAGTACACTTGGGATGAAGGAAATATTGATCCTTCGTTGGGATTGGCTTAGCAAATAGCCACGACAGTTGAAGTGATATTAGATGTACTGCAAAAGAAACTTTTTCGTTTAGAATCTTTCCCAAATCCCGGCTAGTTTTCTACACAGTCATACTTGTTAAAATCACGGCAGCTTCTTCATCAAGTGTGTCGTTCTGTTGGAAATATGTCAAATTGTCATCAAGGATAGAAGTGCCACGGCTACTGATGGTAATGGTTAGTCACGTCCAATTAGAGGTTTTAAATTAACTTGGAAGAAATAGGGATGCTTTAAACGGTTTCTTGATTGTAGAAGTCGAATAATACCTCCATGACTGCTACACATGCTGCTCAAATAAAATATATGAACTTTCTGCACATCGGAGGTACATTAGATTATTAGTCATGCACATACGTTTTTTTTTTGTTCTTTTTGTTTTGGCGGTATGCTTCATGCACATAATTTAGTTATCCATGTAACTAAGCTTACGAGATACTTTGGCTTCCCCTGTCCATTTATTTTGTCAACAACCCGCACAACCATTTTGTCTGTGTTGAAAAAGGAATTTGGACAATTTTTCCAGCTGATACTAGAGCCAAAATATTTTTTTTTTGGGAGGTAAAATAACCAAGTTTCACCTGTATAGAAATTAGTGAGACTGTATATTTCAATGGGAACTTGATGAGTCGATCCGCCTACACGTCGTGCTTTTACTGTTATATCGGGAGTTCCTCCACGTATTGTTTGACGTAAAACAGATAGTGGATTTGTTTTTGTCTTTTGTTGAATCTTTTTCATGGCTCGATAGATAATTTGATAAGCCAATGATTTTTTTTTTTTTCTGTGTTTCAGAATACGGTTAACCAACATGTTAACTAATCGATTGCGATAAATTGGATAACATTGCAACTTTACAATCACGTTGAAGCATTAACTTTGGTAGGGCTGGAGCCTTCAAAACAGGCGTTTCACAGAAAATCTAATTTAACTGCTGGTCAAAGTAAAACTGAAAATAAGAGGAGCCAAGAATTGGCTAAGCTTCTTGCTAACAAGAAAAAATTGAATGTCAAAAAACTACTACTTCAATTTCCCAGAGTAGATAAAAGTAGGATCGGTTGTCAGTATAATCATTTTGAAATAACGTGCAAAGTTTATGACAGATTGTTGACATTACATTTCATCATAGTAAACTATTTTCTAAGTGCGACATAATATTAAAAATGTTATACATCTCACTATCATAGTGCGCTATGTTCTGGAAATTACAAAATCTTGGCCAACCTAACTGCAGTTAAAATGTTTGAGATGGTTGCACCACCTTGATAAGATAGTTAATTGACCAATTCAAGTTTATTGTTTCTTCTTTCAATAACATGGGCTAAGAACCCATCAGAGAATTGTTTCTTTTTTTTTGATTTGTATTATTTTTATTTATTTTTTCAGTCCCCTATGTACAAATGGGTGTTCTATGACATCCGTTGGATTTGAGATAAATTGATGCACTTAAAGCATCTCAAAAGTAGGTGGGGAGATTTGATCTCCCCTACATCCAAAGGAGAGAATTAAATCGTCCTCCGATGGCCAACTAGACTAAACCCAGTTGGTTCAAAGAATTGTTTCATTCACTACAATTTTAAAACTACCTTAAAAGAGATTGCATCACAGTTCAATAGCGTTCGATCTACAATTTCAGGCCTTACTCAATTTTCAATTTACAGCTATTGGCCCTTTCCTATTCTCATTTTCTTATCATCCTTTATTCTTTTAGAAATGGGTTAGTTGTAAATGGTTATCAATATTCATTGGTTTTAACTCAATTAAGCTTTTTGATCCCTAATATTTAGCCTATGTACCAAATTGGTCCTCAATGTTTTAAACAAAATAAATCTAATCCCCAAAGTTTATGATTTTAGGCAAATCTAAGACAAGCAACGGAAATGGAACAATAACTAATGGTCAACATCAAATTGCCATTAGTCAACAAGTTTGACTTTTGCAGTTTTTGTCCCTGATATTTTGATATTGAATCATCATATTTTTCTAATTTTTAAAAAGTATTAGGGTATTGACATGAATTGAGATGTAAATTAGAATGAAATAATATTAAATGGGTAATCGTAATTCTAATTGAACTTCTTTTTCTTCTTTTCTTCTTTTTATTTTATTTATTCATGCTAATAATATATCATTTTTTTTTTCTTTTGCATAGCTAGTCTCAAATAATTAACTAATAATGAGTTTTATTATTTTTATTTTTAATGATACTTAAAAATTTTAATTAAATATGTCTTTAAAATATAAGGAATATATACTTTTTGAAAATTAAGTTGATCTTTTTCTTGTGACATTTTATAGGCTATCAATTAAATTTAAAATGAAGTTGGCATTTCATACACATTATTTGAACCACTAAATGATTATCAAGTCAACACAGATATTAAAATAAATTCTTTAAAAATGCAATATTGAAATGTTAGTTTTTAATTGGCATGAAAGACCACAAAAAAATAAAAGATAGTTTTTTTTTTGAGAAATTCTAAAATTACTTCACATTGATACTTATTTTCACTAGTTTTTATAATTACAATGGCTAACTACAAGAATATAAAACCTATGTGCATAAGACATGCAACAAATTTTGTAGTAGTAACTGTAATAAACTTAAACTATAAAACTACAATTTGTAAAGGCCTCGAGAAAAAAAAATTTAATTTTAAATTTCAAAAATTCGAAGTTTATTTATTTATTTATTTATATAATTATTTCTTTAATTATCTTGTGAAATCCGATTTTTCCTCATTTACAATGTCTCATTTAATTTTAACCCTATTCCCCCGTTAATATCGTCTCGTAGCATTTATTAGCGGTAAAATGTTAAAAGCACGTTTTTCGAGGTAAATTCGGACTGTGAGTAAACTGGTGAAGATAAGTATGGATGATCACTGATAAGTTGGAAGTGTAATTAAATGACTGGATTTGGGTCATTGAAGGTGATTAATTAGGGTTTTGAAATTTTAGTTAAGATTTGGATTAACCTCTTTAAGTTTAGAATTTATCTAACCGTTAATTCTTTCAACTAAATTCCTACCAATCACTTAAAAATTACTTCTCCATCCCCTCTCCTAATCGAGATTTACCCATTAAGCTCAAGCCAAATGAGGTGATGAATTTTTCCTCCAAGTAGCTAATTAATATCACTATTCAAGCTTTGACTTTGGATGAGATAAAGATCATGTCTTGTCTTCCTTTTTCTCATTAATTCCTCAAGAAAAATTGACCAAAAACTCTTCACTCTTCTCCCTCTCTCTCACCCGAACTCCCTCTCCTCTTCTTCCCTAAATTTTCAGCAATTTTCGTCACTCCAATTCCCTCCAAAAACCCAACACAACCTCCATTAATCCTTGCTTGGACTTGCACTTCGTGAAGAGCTTGGAGGGGAGGCACTTGGAAGCCTTAGCTTAGCATCATTCTTGGAGTTTAGTCATCATCTAGGAGGAGGTAAAATCTCAAGGACTTCATCCTTGTACATTTTTTTTGAAAGTTCAAGCATGCTTGGGTTGTTGAGAGGTTGATGAAACCTTGACTTATGTGGTAGATGAATGTGTAATGCTAAGTTTTAATAAGTTGTTTTGTTGGTTTAAGTTGTGGGTGGGCTCTTGGATTCCCACTAAATATGTGCATTTGTTTGCTAGATGATTAAATGGTGTTATATTGGTGCATTATGTTTAATGTTGGTTGTTAAAAGTTGGAAGAAAACCTTGGGGAAAAACCGGCTAGAGGAAGAGGAAATTTGGGGTGAATTTTCTGATTTTTGGGTCAAATTTCGTGGCTGTATTTTTGGCTAGTTTAAGGGCTGAATTTGATGTTTAAATGTTGAATGTTAAGCTGTTATTTTTCCCCACAAAAAGCCCTTCAAGAGTTGATGCAATTAGGGTTACTAATTTGGAAGTAAAATCTGGAAAATGGAGGCATTATACTGCCCGAATTGTATGAGATTATTTCGTGATAATTTTGCTAAAAGATGTGACCATTTTTGATCATCATTAGGTTAAGGGAGACTAATACCAGTTTAGGGTCGAAATTGAAGCTAAATGGCAGTAGTATATGTTGGTTATAAGAGATGAGAAGTGGATGAGTTGAACTTCATCGGTTTAAGGAGGTTCGATGAGCGAACTTTGGGCACGTAGAAAACTGCCTTCCCATTTGAATTTTTGGTTGAATTTTGGTATGAACTTAGCCTATAAATGGACGTATTGGTGTGACAAATTTGGTAATTTTTAGACATGAAACCATCACTCAAACAGGGCTTTAAACTCTGTCCTGTAAATTCGAAACCCAGAAATTTCAGAAATGTGAACCCCCTCTGTTTGAACTGTTATAATTTCATGCTCGGATATCGGAATTGAGTTCCGTTAGTGGCTGTTGAAACTCCTTATGTATTTCTATATTTTGGATGAATTTCAAAGGCTAACTAATTTTCTGTAATTTCTGGCGAATTTTTAAAGTAACCTGGATGGCCAGCCTGATATGCCCTGTCTCTGTACTGTAGCTGTCAGTTGAACGAAAATCTGGGCTAAATCCGTCCAGAATTTTAATTGAATTTCTTCTACAAAGTTTTATAACTTTCAAATAGGTTTCCAACGGTACCAAATGTGTAAAATTCCAACTTGTATAACTTGAGTTATGATTTTTCAAAGTTTTCAGCTCGAATTAGGAAATTGTCGAACTTTCGACTTTTTGAAGTAAATTTGGTCGGTGAACTAGGAAAACTTATTTTCCTTCTCTTTTAATTATTTTAGGGCAAAGTGCTGATTTTGCAACTGATCAAAACTTGGACTCCGACCCCTACTTTGTCGGTGAGTTTGCCAATGCATGTTTACTGCTTTAATTTACGAACTTAGTGCGTGAATGTGCTATGTGACTTGTTACGTGCTTATGTTGAAACTTGAAACTGTTAAACCACTCACCTAAAGGAGAGTATACTTTATTGCTCCCTTTTTGTAGAGTCGGTGATTTATTTATTTGCATGTATCGAATTGGGAGACAGAAATGTGTTATACAATCTCTCTTGGCCGTGAGCCTTGAGTGATTTACTGTTACTGTTCACTATTTATAATTTTGGCGTGCTGGCCCGGTAGGGGGAGTTTGGTGGTTGGAGTTTGGCGTGAAGAGTCGTCTACTTGGATTGAAAGTCGACGGAGTGTCGACTACTATAAATGCTCGGGAAATGTGGAAATTGGCTCCCGAGAGCCCCCGTATCCTCAATGTGTGTGAACTTGATATGTCTATGTGTTTAATTTATTTACTTTTACTTTTATCGTTTTAAGTGCATGTGCATGAATTTTGGAAACTCACGAGCTTTTTAGCTCACCCCCGTTCCTGTTTGTTTTTCCTTAACAGGTGACGAGAATCCCGAGGCGTAGCTAGGGCTAGTGTCTTGATCTTTTGAACTTTTGTCTTGAGTATGAAGTACAATTTTGTATATTTGTTTGGTGTTGAGTACTTTAAGCTTATGAAAGTGTATTAGTTTTGGCTCGAGGGTTGTGAATATTTTAAATGGATGATTGTAATTTTAAGTTTAAATGCCCTTTTCAGTTTTAATATTAATGTTGTGGTATTTGGTGAAATTGCACGTTTAAGTTAGTATTGATTTGAATGCTTGAGTCCTGGCGAGAGTTGGGCAGACAGCCTGCTAACCCCTCTGGTTAGCCTTAGGGGGAGGTGGGGCTGTTACACAATTCTCTTGTTCTTCCACTACTTTATGTTTTATTTATTACTATATATTACCATCAAATTATAACTTTTTAAATAAAGCTATGCTATTTAGCTTTTGATCATGTTGTACCAATATAGTAATTTAATTAATAAGGAGAAACAAGATATTCATATATTATATCAAATATGAGACTAGCTATGCAAAAAATAAAAAAAGAAACATATAATATATTACTAGAATGAGTAAATAAAATAAAAATAAAAAGAAGAAAGAGAAGTTTAATTAGAATTCTTATTACACATTTAATATTGTTTCATTATAAATTCCTTCTCAATTCATGCTAAAACTCTTAATATCACTGTTTAAAAATTAAAAAAATGATGTTCAAAATCAAAATATTGGGAACCAAAAGTACAAAATCAAAGTTGTTTACTAATGACAATTTGATATTGACCATTAGTCATTGCTCCACTTCCATTAATTATTCTAAATCTATCTAAAATTAAAGATTTTAGGGACTAGATTTGTTTTGTCCGAAATATTGGGGACCAGTTTAACATACTGGCCAAATATTGAAGATCAAGATTGCAATTCTCCCAAAATGTGATATAGGGAATGATTTTGACATAGATCGCAGTTATTGAAAATTGTAGCTTTGTGTACTAATGTTATCCCTACCATCAAGTTACAAAACCTGATACAGAGTAAAAACATCAGGTTCAGGAACACATTGTCCCTATCATTGATAATAAAAAATTATCTTTCTATCGATCTATTTATCTATTACTATATCGTTCCAATTTTACTACTTATCTATTATTATAGTTTTGTTCTCAGTTGATTAATTTAATTGATTATAAACTCCGATTTTGGATAATTAGTTTTTGTGATATTCTCAATTGCTTTTTGTAATTTGATTATAGATTTTTTAATAACAAAAAAGTTAAAATTTAGCTTTTGCTCATTCTTATTACTCTCTCTCTCTCTCTCTCTCTCTCTCTCTCTCTATATATATATATATATATATATATATATAAAATCAAGTTTCTTCCCTTTCTTGTGATGCCTATTGTACCATTATCTAAATATGTCGTTCCTAAATTTGTTCTTAGGCTCTGTTTGGGATTACAGTGGCCTACAAAGAAGCAATTCTGACACAAGTTTTCGACAAAGTGCTTTCGAGTTACCAAAAGTTGTGCTACTTAAGTTACTAAATATCAGTTACCAAACACCCAAGAAATATTTTTAGTGTGTAAATTTTTTTTTTTTTTGGCCATAAAAGAGACAGTTGAACTCTTAGGCCTCATTTGGGTTTGCAATGGCCTATGAGAAAACACTTTTGATACAAGTGTTTTTAACAAAAATAATTATAAATTACAAGGTTGTTCTTGGTTGATTATTTTAACTGATTATAGATTCTGATATTGGATAATCAATTTTTATGATGTTTTTAATTGCTTTTGTATTCTGATTATAGATTTTTTTAATGACCAAAAAGGTTAAAATCTATAATTATCTAAAGAGTAGCTTTTGTTGATTTTGATTATCATCTATAATCATTTTTTTTACAATCAGATTTTATAAAATCTAAATCAACTGACAACAAGGCTTAAGAAAAGCTGGGCTCCAGCTAGACTGCTTAAGTTAGAGAAAATTAGTTACCAAACACACCTAAAAGTATTTTTAGTGTTTAAAAGTGCTTTTTTGGTAAACGCACCACAATCCCAAACGAACATTTAGAATCCTACGACCTCAGGACTTCAAAATCCAATTAGAACTTCTAAGATATTTAAAAACTCTCAAATTTCAAATTATTTCAAAACTCTTTAACAAAAGGATTAAGTTTTCATCCACTGTCAGTGTAGTAAATTTTTTACACTAACAGGTGTAGATGAATGCCACCTATGCAAAAGATGGATTTCAAATTTGAAATTGGATTATGTGGCATACATCTGTACTCTTTCATGTATACACTGACAGTGTATAAAAAAATTATTCTTAACAAAAATGCTGTTAAATTTCCAAAAGTTGAGCTCTTTAAGTTACAGAAAATTAGTTACCAGCCTAAAAGTGCTTGTTTTGTGAATGCACCACCCCAAACGGGCCTTTAGAATCCTACGAGTTCAAGACTTCGAAGTCCATTTAGAACTCCTAGATATGTACAAAGTCTCAAATTTCAAATTGCTTCAATTGTTTGTTCAAACAATGTATCTATTTCTACAAAATCTACCCAATTTCAGTGATTGAAACTCTTCCCATTCTTGTGATGCGTTCCATATGGTGATTGATCATCCGATGTCGTTATGGTTGATTCAAGGAGTTTGATTCCTTTTTTGTGGTGGTTAATATACCCTTACTGCTGAGTTTTCTAAAATACCCTTACCTCAATGTAGCTTTAAACCCTCATAAATCTCCTACACACAATAGAATATTAATTGAAAATTTTATTCCCAAGTCGATACCAAAAAAAAAAAAAAAAAACTGTTGTAAAGAATACGAGATGGTAGAGTCCCATGCCAATTATATGATATTTGTAGAGATAACCGCTCGTAAAACAATCAAACTCACCGATTTCTTTGCTTTGCACCAATATCTAATTTTGAAGAAAGAACTTCCACCGGAAAGAAAAGTATGCATTCAGTAGAACCTTTGAAGTAATTCTGCTAATTGTTCGAGTGTTCACTTCCCTTTTGTGTGAATTTCTTCCAGCTGGTACTGATAAATAAGCTTTAACTTTCACAAAGCTAACATTTCATATAATTTCATAGCTTCGGTTGATTAAAATTGTACTTTGATAAAAGATGATTGCTTTCACTTTTTAAATGATACCGAATGATGATGTAATTTCTACACATCTTGATAGTACTTGGGAGATCAGTAAAGAAGAAGGTTCTCAACATGCCGTTAAGCTTTTGGTATGAAATAACAATGATAGAGTCACGACAGAAGTTTGGGTTGGCAATTTCTTTATTTATAGGCAATCTATATGTCGAATCAATTGAATTTGGATGGTGGGAAATTTTGGAGGATATTTCCCAAATTCTATTTGCATTTGTCTTATGTTGAGTATTCAGTTAGATAATTAATTTCAAAATAATTGTTCTAAATTCAATTAGCATTTATTGTTAGTTGAATTTCAAGAAGTTGTTTTTGAATTGAAAAGAGTGCCTTCTGATGAGTTGTTGAAAGGATACCTATTCATAAAGGGTATTTTTCTAAAGGCATGCTAATTCACATCAGGATGTCTCAATATTACAAATAAGAGGTATTTGACTAAACTGCTTTTCATTATTTTTGTAAACATAAGAGAACTCCAAAACCAAATTTAAAATGCAAATGCTCTGGCAATCAAATCAAATTCCAGAGCAAAATTTTCACAACATTGTTAGAATGCTGGTGGCAACCGAAAACCTTTGATATGCTCAAAAAGTTTGGGTTGGCATATCTAGTGACCAATCATACAAAGTTGCAAGGAGGCGAAGACCGTTTGTTCTTGATGCGGTTACTCAAACAGTCTCTTCCTTGTCAAAATCACTGGAATTGAGACCATTTAGGAACTTCAAAATCTAAATCAGCTGACTCAAAATCAGACATGTAGAACACACACATGTATGCTTGTATGTACATATGCATGTATGTATTTGAATGATAATCCCATTAAATGCATAGAATATGATTTATCATTGTACATTAGTTTGGTCGAACAGAAGTCCACTGGATTTGTTTTTTGTCAGCTTGGTCATCATTCACAATTCAAAAGGCCAAGAATGCTATAAAAATATCATTACCATCTATACAGTGTAGAGAGAGAGAGAGAGGATTGGTGTAGGCTTTTTGTGTCATGTTTTATAATTCATATTTTAGCTTTCAAATAAAGGGTAAAATGATGCCACTTTTTCCTAGAATTTTTCTTTTTTCTTTTTGTCAAAAACTTTCTCCCAGAAATAAACACACCCAAACTCATACATATGCCCATTGTTCAAGTCTAATAAAACTTCTTAAAGAAAAAGGAACAGAAAAAGAAAAACACCATATTTTCATTTATATATCTAAAATAAAACATTAAATAACTGTTGTAGATATATGTATTTTAAGAGACTTTGTCCCACATTGGAAAACCAAGAAGACCTTTAAATACTTTATATTATCTAACTCTTCATTGGACTTGTGATGAGTTGACAGCTAGCATGGGTTCGCGCGCATGAGGGGAAGTTGAGTTGGGCTGATTCAGTTCAAACGGACAGATTTGCGCCCCCCCCCCCCCGCACATGGGTTAAACACGGCAACGGCTTTAATGCACTAAGATCTCTGCAGATTACTTTCCTAACGTTTCTTTCATAAAATCATTGCATGATTTTATGAGATTGATAAAAATGTTACCTTTTATTTTGCAGAATAATTAAAAGCCTAACTGCTCTTTGGCTGAACTTTTCCTATAAATACTTGCCTTCTTTCCCATTAGCAAAAACACACTTTCCTTCTATTCTCTCTTCCTCTCCTTCTCTTTCTTCACTTTCCTTATTCTCTTGTTCTCTGCTGGATATACTAATAGTTTGCTGATAATTTTCCTTCTTTAAAGAAAGATGAATGCTTGTTTAATCTTGGCGAAACATTTTAACATCTTGAAATAGTTTCTTAAGACAGTGCTATCTAGCATGACTCAAGTGTATTCTTATTTTCCTTTTATTCTTGTTATTATTGTTAGCATTGCTCGGCATTATTTCTCTAACAATCTAAGAAACTATGACCACCGACAATGTTAACACCCCGTAACAATCAACTGCATCAGTTGCAGCTGCCTTGCCATTCGCCAAGCCGTTCTAGACATATCCAAAATTAAAATTTTTGCCAATGAAAATTTTAAAAGATGGCAAGAACGTGTGCACTCTCTACTCGACATCTATGGAGTAGCTTATGCACTCACTGAATCCCAACCTTCTGCAACTGCGGATGCCAAGACCCAAGAAGCATGGCAATATGCCAATAAGGTATGTCAACACACTATCCTGCAAACACTCTCTAATAAATTATTTGATATCTACTGTAGCTGCAAAGAAGCCAAGGTGATTTGGAAAGCCTTGGTAATAAAGTTTACTGCCAAAAGCGCAACCAAGCAAAAATTCGTTGTAGGAAAATACAACCAATGGCAAATGATTGATGACAAGGAGATGAAAAATCAAATCACGGAATATCAAATGCTACTAGAGAACTTGAAAAATGAAGACATCAATCTACCTGAGAAATTTGCTGCAGGCATGCTGATTGAAAAGCTACGCGAATCATGGGCCTATTATAAAAACAACTTGAAGCATAAGGAGAAATATTACACCATAGATGAGTTCATGAAGCACATCCTCATTGAGGATTCAAACAAAAGGGAGTTAAGAGTTGTCAAAGCAAAGGAGATTGCTTTCAAAGCTAATCTGGTACAAAGCAATAATAAAAGATACGCCAATAAGTACCAAAGTAACAAGTCTAGAAATCCCAACTACAAACCAAACAACCCCAATTTTAAAAGGAAAGGCAATTGCTATAGTTACGGAAAACCAAGACACCATACTGCCCAGTGCAGATATAATAAAGGTGACAAATCAACTGGTAATCCTCCTAAGACTAATTTAGTCGAAGGAGATGAAATAATTGCTGCAGTCATCTTACAAGCAAACATTGCAGCCAATGTGAAAGGGTGGAAGGTAGCCTCTGGAGCTACTCGGCACATATGTACAAATCAAGAAACATTTTCCTCCTATACTCCAATAGGGGATGATGAAGAGGTGGTCTACCTTGGAGACTTAGGGACTGCTAAAGTCCTTGGAAAGGGCAAAGTGTTCTTAAAACTCACTTCAGGAAAAACTTTGGCCCTTAATGATGTGTTGCATGTGCCAAATATTCGGGCAAATCTGGTTTCTGTAGCTTTGCTAGGAAAAGTTGGGGTGAAAGTGTCATTCGAATCTGATAAGATTGTAATGACCAAAAATAATGTGTTTGTAGGGAAAGACTATTGTAACCAGCGACTCTTTGTACTTAACATTTCCAATGTTATCAATGAGAATGCTTCTTTTTCTGCTTATATTGTTGATTCAATCTCTTTATGGCATGCAAGATTAGGACATGTGAATATAAGTTATATAAAGAAAATGCAATCACTTGGTTTACTTTTTCTGGTGTTAATAATGACAACGTGAACAAATATGAAATATGTGTAAAAAGTAAAGCAACAAAGAAAAGTTGTGTAACTGCTCAAAGAGAAACTGAATTATTAAGTTTAATTCATACAGATTTAGGTAATTTAAAACAAACTATTACTAGAGGTGGTAAAAAATATTATGTTATTTTTATAGATGACTATTCTAGATATACTAAACTTTATTTACTTAGAAATAAAGATGATACTCATAATGCCTTTTTATCTTACAAGTCTAAAGTAGAAAATCAACTTAATAAGAAGATAAAAAGAATTAGATCTGATAGAGGAGGTGAATATTTATCTTTAGATAATTTTTGTGAACAAGAAGGCATAATACATGAAGTAACACCACCTTATTCACCAGAATCTAATGAGGTACCTGAACGAAAAAATAGAACACTAAAAGAAATGATGAATTCCATGTTATTTAGTTCACATGCTCCTGATAATTTATGGGGAGAAGTTATATTATTTGTATGTCACTTACAAAATAGGATTCCTCATAAAAGGACTGTCAAAACACCTTATGAATTATGAAAAAATTATAAACCAAATCTGAAATATTTAAAAGTGTAGGGATGTCTTGCTAAAGTTTTATTGCCTAAACCTAAGAAAAGAAAAATAGGTTCTAAAACTTATGATTGTATGTTTATTGGATATACTGAACATAGTGCTGCATATAGATTTCTTGTTTTAAGAAGTGATGTGATTGATTGTAATACAATTATTGAGACAAAAAATGCTGAATTTTTTGAACATATTTTTCCACTATTGAATAAAATTTCTCATGCACCTGTTGAAATAAATAGAGAAATAACCTCAAATGAGGAATTGAGAAGAAGTAAAAGGCCAAGAAAGGAATTTTCTTTTGGAAATGATTTTCAAACTTTTCTTGTTGACAATGATCCTTTAACTTATTCTGATACTATTTCTTCTTCTGATAATAAAATATGGAAAGAAGCAATTAAAGCTGAAGTTGATTCTATTATGAAAAATAAAAATTGGATTTTAATAGATTTACCTCCTGGTGCGAAACCTATTGGTTACAAATGGATTTTTAAAAGGAAATATAATCCCGATGGCTCTATAGATAAATACAAAACCCGTTTAGTAGCCAAAGAATTTTCTCAAAAACAAAAATGATATTGGGTATTAAAATTATAAGAAGAGATGATGGTATAATGTTGTCACAAGAACATTATATAGAGAGACTTGTTAAGAAGTTTGAAAATTTTGATGTAACACCTATGAGCACTCCTTATGATGCTAACACTCAATTAAAGAAAAATAATGGTGACCCAGTTACTCAATCTAAATATGCTCACATTATTGGGAGTCTAATACATTTGATGAATTTTACTAGACCTGATATAACTTATACTGTATGTAGACTGAGTAGATATACTCACAATCCCAATCGTGAGCATTGGTTTGTTTAGACTAATGAAATATTTGAGAGGTACCATAAATTTTGGTATCCTGTATAGTGGATTTCCCACTATGTTAGAGGGCCACGGTGATGCTAATTAGATCTATAATTCAAATGATACAAAATCCACTAGTGGTTATGTATTCACCCTCGGTGGTGGTGCAGTAACTTGGAAATCAGCCAGGCAGACAATTATTGCTAGGTCAACTATGGAATCAGAGTTTATAACTCTGGAGTTAACTAGTTCTGAGGCTGATTGGCTAAGGAATTTCTTAGCTAATATTCCTTCAACTAAGGATATGTTGCCTCTGGTATCGATACATTGTGATTGTCAAGCCGCTATCGCTATTACCAAAAATAAATCCTATAATTGTAAAAGTCGACACATGAGATTGAGACATGATGTCATAAAACAGCTACTTAGAGAAGGAATTATTTCCATTGATTTTGTGAAATTAGAGTTGAATTTGGCCGATCCTCTAACTAAACCAATTACAAGGGAGATGGGACTTGGGCCAACGGTTGTCAATAAAGATGGTAACCCAACCTATTTGATTGTTGATTCCATGAAGTAGGTTCATATAGGTAATAACAAGTTGATATTGACTATAAAGCACTTGAAATTTAAGTCCCTTTTAAGATAAGTGCTTTGACTGCTAATAATTGTTAGGTTGAGTTTAAATACTCTTAATGAATTTATATCCTTTTAGGGAGGTGTAGTTTGAGCAGTATACACTAGATAATTTCACCTATATAAGAGTGGAGTGGGGCTGCTCCTATAAGATTTTTGGCCAAATCTTTAGAGGTCTCATGAACAACCAGGCAGGCGCACGGTCTAAATATGCAAAACCGCGTTGAACAGCAAATTGTGGGTTACAATATGATTGATAAGATCTCTGTCATATAACAAGAATTATTGGTTCATAGAAATTCATATTTCACAAATAATTCTGTAGGACATATTTTATCAGTCTAAATTTCGTTCATAGTTCGCAAGACACCAAACTGATTACGTTGAGTCCAAACATAGCCAGCAAATTTTTTCTTCCTCTTTTACTCTTTTGTCCAAAATCTTTTGAAATAGGTGGGAGATTGTTGTAGATATATTATTTCAAAAGACTTTGTCCCACATTGGAAAACCAAGGAGACCTTTAAGCACTTTATATTGTTTAACTCTTCATTGGGCTTGTGATGAGTTGAGAGCTAGCATGGTCTTGTGCGCATGAAGGGAAGTTGAGTTGGGTTGATCCAGTTCAAACAGATAGATTTGCCCCCCTTGTGCGTGGGTTAAACACGGCCCAGTTTGGTTTTGCTTTAGCTGAGAAAAATAATTATTTTTTTGATAAAAGCTTGGACTGAAGCATTAGAAACTTATTTGCATGTTGCCTAAATCTCATCTGCAATGCACTAAGATCTCTGCAGATTAATTTCTTAATGTTTCTTTCCTAAAATCATGCAATGGTTTTGTGAGATTAAATTTTGCAGATTACTTTCCTAATGTTTCTTTCCTAAAATCATGCAACAATTTTATGGGATTGAATCGTTACCTTTTATGATATAAAAACGTTACCTTTTACTCTGCAGAATAATTAAAAGTCTAACGGCTCTTTTGCCAAACTTTTTCTATAAATACCTGGCTTCTTTCCCATTAGTAGAAACACACTTTCCTTTTATTCTCTCTTCCTCTCCTGCTCTTTCTTCACTTTTCTTATTCTCTCATTCTCTGCTGGATATACTGATAGTTTGTTGATAATCTTCCTTCTTTGGAGAAAGAAGAAGGCTTGTTTAATCCTGGGGAAATGTTTCAACATCCTGAAATAGTCTCTTAGGGCAGTGCTATTTCACACGACTCAAGTGTATTCTTATTTTCCTTTTATTCTTGTTATTATTGTTAGCATTGCTTGACATTATTTCTCTAACAATAACTACCAAAAACTTAATAACTTTCTCTTTAAAATTTTTAATTTTAGATTTGTACACACATATATAGGGTGTGCTTTTACTAGCTGTATATGTAATAATAGTTGTAGAAATTTAGCTTTCAAATATATAATAGTTGTCTACAGAGTTTGGTCTGTCCACACAAGGATTGGATCATGGATCATATAAACTGGCCAGCAAGTGGAGACTATTTCTTCTTGGTATCTCTATTCCAACTGTCTCGTCATGTCTAAATCATCGGAACTGAGGCCATTAGGGAGTTTCCATCCAAAATGGTAGAGCAAAAGAGTTAAAGGAAACTCAACTTTGGCCAAACCAAATGGCATCCCTATGCAGATTCTCCTCCCTGCACCAAAAGGGACAAACTCAAAATGAGTTCCATTGAAATAAGTCGAACTATTCTTGAATCTCTCTGGCTTAAAACATTCTGGATCATCCCAATACTTGGGGTCTTTCCCAATTGCCCAAGTATTCACCAAGACTCTTGATTTGACTAGGATGACATATCCATCAATTTCGCATTCCTCCTTGCACTCTTTTGGAACCAACAAAGGGGCAGGAGGGTGTAGCCGTAGAGTTTCTTTAATTACTAACTTTAGGTATTGCAATTGTTGAATATCAGTTTCTTCAATCGTGTCCTATGAAAGCTTTTCTCATTTCAACCTGCACCTTGGCCATCACACTTGGATTTTTAATCATCTCTGACATTACCTATTCAACTGTTGTAGATGAAGTTCCAGTTCCCACTGTAAACACATCTTGCATTGAGGTCGACGCCAAAATTCTTTGTTACTGTGATGACCCCATCTCCCACTAAGGCGAACCAAAAGGTTCAGCGGACTGCCTGCCCAATTCTCGTCAGGACTTACTATAGTTCCTCAATCAAATTACAGATCTCAATTAATTACAATCCAAGATTTTCAAAATAATAATTACATTTCCAACTAGTCAAAATCCACCAAAGTACAACAGTCCAAGATTACAAATAGTACAAGAGATAATTCGGCCAGTCACACTAAGAAAGATCACTACACATGCTTTCCTTCATCTCTAACCCTATGGAGGAAAAATAAAATATTTTTGAGTGAGTTAGAAACTCAGTGAGGTCCAAGAAAATCATGCAACATACAAGCCAAATTGCACATATTGTGAGAACCCTAGAAAAAAAATGAATTGATTGCACTATGAAATCATTAATTGCATTATTTTCCTTTAAGTACTTTATTTTGTATGCATTGTATGGCATTAATTTAGAGTTGCATTTTATATATTTCATGTAGCTAGATACATAAAACCTACATGGTTTTAAGTGGGATATATTTTAATTAGAGGGATTAGAGGCTAAATGTATGGATTTTGATCCAATTCATGTCTTAAATTGAGACACTTGTCAACCATCTACAAACACCTTGACTTGAGCCTTCTTATTTAACGTCTTGATGACGGGAGCAAAGCTGTCCAAGCTTCTAAGGATGATCACGTTCAAGTCATTCAAGTTCCAAGTGGTCTGTTGACTAGGTCAGTGCCAAGAGGCTCAAGGAATCATTACAAGTTTTGGTGCGCACGGTACAAGATAGGGTTGGCAATGCAAGCAATATTCAAGGTCTTGGAGAGATGAATACATCTTCCTATACTTTATTCCAAGTTCTTGAAGTGGCGGGAAATTCAGTGGAAGAGCTCGAGCGTAGCACGAGCAAGTCCGATTAGTGTGTCTTATTTTAGTAGTTGTTTATTGTTAATTTCTGTTGATTTTGTTTTATTAATTGGGCTGCAAGGTCCGGCCAGCTTATGGTCCAATAAGGCCTGCTATTAGGGTTCTTTTTAAGTGAGTTCAAGTCCAATTCGGATTTAGGGTTGTAAGCCTATAAAAAGGCTCTTATTCCAAACATTTTTTTTATCAAGCAATAGAATCTGCAAATTTCCAGCATTGAGTGTTCGGAATTCTCTTCTTGTTAAGGGAGCTTTGTTTGAATACTTGAGGGTTTTCTCTGAGTTCACCCTTGGTTGTGGCGTCTTCTACCATCAACTAGCTGTGGGTTAAGAATTCTCTTAGTTCATAGCTGTGTGTTTTAGAGGGGTTAAAGTCTTCTGCTTCAACTTTGATATTTCATCTAGATCAGGGGCTTCGTGGGATACGAGTTCAACCAAGATGTGGGTTCGTATCAACTTGGCTATCAGAGCTAGTTGATGATATCAAGTATATCTTGTCGTAAGTGTTTCTTCTTGTGTGTTTCCTCTTGTCAAATTGTCGTGTCAAAAATCTGCTTGAGTTGTCATACTTGCTGTCTAATTCCATGTGTGTCTCTTCATCATTGTTTTGTTGCTTCAAAAAAAAAAAAAAAAGAACAGTCGCTAGGGTTTCTTTGTTGTTATCCGCAAGGGTTCTTGCTGTGTTGTCCATTTTTGTTTTTGATCAGCTTTGATTTATATGTCTTGCATGTAAATTCTGCTTGGTTTGTCTTGTTTGTGTGTGCCCGAGTCATCCTTGTTTCTGTTTAAAAAAAAATGAGAACAAGAACCAAAGCTTCAAGCGTGAGTTCTTGAAATCTGGAAAGTTGCTCTTGAATGACCAGCATTCTTGTGTTGTTTCTTGAAGGAAATTGGCTGTGATTTTTTCCAGCAATTTGAGCCAAATTCATCTTGAAAAACTTCTTGAAGATCAAGCTTTAAACCTGGGAAATTTTATCAAGTTCTTGAACAACAAAAACAGCTTAAAAAATCTGGAAACTTGAGAACCAAAATCTGTTTTGATTTTCCTCTCTCGGACTGGTTGCCATCATTCCATTGTTTGATCTGAATTCCAGCAACAATTGCAGGTTTTAGTGTTAAGAAAAACCTCCAAAGACTACTGCAAAAACCGGATCAGCAAAGAAAGAACCGAATCAGTTTTGTTTTCCTTGCCTAACCAAGACTTGGAAATCTTCAAGTTGTCACCAACCTCCTTGTCCAAAAACAAAGTGGATTACACCTGAAATCTAGTGGGACCATTTGTTTGTGTCTTAAAACCAATCTTGGATATTTTCTACACTAAAATCTTATCCAAACCATCCCAGAAATGCACCAAAGATCCAAGGCGGTTTCGGTTCACAGCAAAACTTTCTAAACCAGTCTCGGATTTCAGCCAAAAAAAAAAAACAAAACTCGTTTTGCCCAACTTTAAATCTGATTTTCTGGTAGCATCATCAACCATTTAAGAAGCCAATTCTGATCGAGATTCTAGCCCAAATTCCCCAGCATCTCGTCCTAGTTCTTAAGCCAAAAACTGTTGGTTCCTACGAGTCAATCCTGGAAATTATCCCAAACCTGAAATTTCAGTCTTGAGTCAAGCTTCTTAGAGTCAACTCAGCCAATAATCTCGTGAGTCTATATTCTGGAAATTTAGTCAAATTTGGTCCAGGTTTAATTCCAGTTGTGTCAAGTGTCAAAATCCATCCGCATTTGTCTTTTTTAGTCCTAGAAGTCATTTGTTTTCATAGAGTCTATTTCTGTCCAGCTTTCTCCTCTTTTAATTTCATTGAGTACCATTCTTGTTTCTAGTTTAATTTCATATTTCTTAAAGTGAACTAAGTCATCCAATGTCACTTCCGTGTTGGTTCTTGGATATAAGTCATTGAAGACTCCTCGAGGAAATTCTGATTTCTTCAAGCGAGGTGATCAAGACTTGAAGAGAATTTGGTGAGATCATTAGAGGGTTTCAAACACTTGAGTGATACACGAGGGTGAGTGAAAAACCTAAGGGAGCGAGTGAGGTGATTTTATTATTTCTACTACCCTTTTTTTCTTGCAGGAAAAGTCTATACAATGTCTAACGTAGGTGAAGAAAGTCCTCAAGCATTTGATATGAAGTTATTCACCGAGGCATTGAAAGGGGAGCTTGGTCGGATGATAGACCAAAAGTTGGAAACCATGCAAAGCCGAGTGGATAAATTGGAGAATTCCACTAAGGGTAGCCGAGGGAAAACACCAAGCAGGGAATCACATGACTCTTCATTGGATGAAGAAGTCGAATACCAACCAAGGAGACCTAAGTGCAATACCAGATCGGTTGGAGAAGCCATCAAGGGCATCAAAATGAAAATTCCAGCCTTCCAAGGGAGATCGGATCCAAATGCCTACCTTGAATGGGAACGACGGGTCGAGTTGGTCTTTGATTGCAATAACTACACTGATGAACAAAAGGTGAAGTTAGCTGTAGTCGAATTCACTGATTATGCTATCATTTGGTGGGACCAAGTGACGATAAACCGGAGACAAAGTGGAGAGCCATCAATTACCTCATGGAATGAACTCAAACATCTCATGAGGAAACGATTTGTGCCAAGTCACTATCACTGTGACTTACACCTCAAGATTCAGAATCTCACACAAGGTAACCGTAGCGTGGAGGACTATTATAAGGAGATGGAAATTTCCATGATGCGGGCTGATATTGTGGAGGACTGAGAAGCAACAATGGCACGGTTCTTGAATGGCTTACATCCAGAAATTGCCGAGAAGGTGGAGCTACATCATTATGTGGAAATTGGTGATCTAGTTGAGAAAGCTATCAAAGTGGAGGAACGTCATAAGAGGAGGGTCAAACTCGATCATATTCCAATTATGCACCTTCCTTTGGTCGTGGGACTACTTCGAGAAGGGAGGAGAAGAGATCGGCCAACCAACCAGCTTCAAGGCCGAGAAAGGAAGACCAAAAATTTGAAAACAAAACCATGAGCTGTGGTCAGTTTGAAGCAGCCAAACCTAAGTATCAATCCATAGGTCCTCGTAACCGTGACAACAAGTGCTTCAAATGCCAAGGAAGAGGACATATCGCTAGTCAATGTCCCAATCAAAGGGCTATGATCTTACTTCCTAATGGTGAGATTGTCATAGATGATGAAGAGGAGTATGCGGATATGCCCTCCTTAGTTGAAGAAGATGACGAGTATGAGATAGAAGAGTAGCCAATACAAGCCAAAGTTGGCTTAGTAGCAAGACGAGCTTTGACCGCTGATGTTGGTAGGGATGAACTTCAAAGGGAAAACCTATTCTACACCCGCTGCCAAATCAAAGACAAGGTATGTAGTATGGTGATCGACAACGGCAGCTATACCAATGTTGCAAGCGCCTTAATGGTGGAAAGGTTAGAACTGCCTACAAGTGAACACCCTCATCCTTATAAATTGCAGTGGCTAAACAACAGTGGAGAGGTACGTGTTCATAAGCAAGTCTTAATTTCATTTCGCATTGGTAGATACAAAGATGAGGTTATGTGTGACGTAGCACCAATGCAAGCTGCTCATATCATCTTGGGGCCTCCATGGCAATTTGACAAAAGAATAAGTTGGGATGGTTTTACTAACAAATATTCTTTTGTTCATTGTAATAGGAAGGTTACACTGGAACCTCTAACACCCCAACAAGTGTATGAGGATCAATCTCAGCTACAAAAAGAGTTTGAAGAAGAACTTGAGAAAAAGAAACTTGAGAAAGGAAAAAAAGAGGGTCTGGCCAAGGCAAAATCAAATAAAAAGCTTATATAGGCTCGGCCAATGAGGGAAAACAAGAGGAAAAATATGTTTTAATAGCAAAAGCCAAAGAAGTGAGGAAAGCTTTTCTTGCCAATCGCACTCTTCTTGTACTCTCGTGCAAGGAAGTGTTGATTAACACTAATGACCTTGATCACTCTTTGCCTAGTGTTGTTGTTGACCTTTTGCAGGAGTACCAAGATGTTTTCCCTGATGCGATTCCTAGTGGACTGCCACTGATAAGAGGAATTGAGCATCAAATTGATCTCATTCCTGGAGCTTCTCTACCTAACAAGACGCCTTATAGTACCAATCCAGAAGAAACCAAGGAGCTACAACGACAAGTTGACGAACTTCTGGACAAATGATGGGTGAGAGAAAGCTTGAGCCTTTGTGCAGTTCCTGTGATACTTGTGCTAAAGAAGGATGGAAGTTGGAAGATGTGCACAGACTGTCGAGCTATTAATTCCATAACGGTAAAGTATCGCCATCCTATTCCACGCTTTGATGACATGCTTGGTGAGCTTCATGGATCTATTATATTTACTAAAATAGATTTGAAAAGTGCGTACCATCAAATTCGCATGAAAGAGGGTGACGAATAGAAGACTGCGTTTAAAACTAAGCATGGATTGTATGAATGGTTAGTCATGCCATTTCGTCTTACTAATGCACCTAGTACATTCATGAGACTAATGAACCATGTCTTTCATCCATTTCTAGGAAAGTTTGTAGTTGTTTACTTTGATGATATATTGATCTATAGCAAGTCATTAGAAGAGCATGTCGAGCACGTTAAAGATGTTCTTGATGTACTTCGAAGGGAGAAGCTATACGCTAATCTCAAGAAGCGCACGTTTTGTACTAATCAACTTGTTTTCCTAGGATATGTTGTGAGTGAACAGGGAATTCAAGTTGATCAAGCCAAGATTAAGTCCATAGACGAGTGGCTGACACCCACCAATATAAGTGAAGTACGGAGTTTCCATGGGTTAGCTAGCTTTTATCAGTGTTTTTTCAAGGACTTTAGCACCATAGCCACATCTCTGGCCTCCATTGTGAAGAAGAATGAGAAGTTCTCTTGGGGACCTGAACAAGCTAAGTCCTTCCAAGTGCTTAAACACAAGCTCACACATGCACCTGTGCTCAGTTTGCCTAGTTTTGATAAAACATTTGAAATTGATTGTGATGCTTCTGGCATAGGTGTAGGGGCTGTTTTGCAACAAGAGGGTCGTCCTGTAGCTTATTTCAGTGAAAAGCTCAATGGAGCCGCGTTGAACTACTCAACCTACGAAAAAGAGTTGTACGCTTTAGTTTGAGCTTTGCAAACATGGCAGCATTACCTTCGGCCCAAAGAATTTTTTTTGCATACCGACCATGAATCATTGAAGCATCTCAAGGCACAAAACAAATTGAGCAAATGCCATGCAAGGTGGGTCATCTTCATTGACACTTTGCCCTTTGTAATCAAATACAAGGATGGAAAGTCGAACATTGTGGCCGATGCATTATCTAGAAGGTACACTCTTATCATGACACTAGAAGCTGAATTGTTAGGGTTTGAGTTGCTTAAAGAGCTTTATGCTACTGACCCTGATTTTGGTGAAGTGTTTAAGGCCTTGCCACGGTAACACCGTGAGCACTATTATGTCTTGCAAGGATACTTGTTTTTCAGGGATAAGCTCTACATTCTAGCCTGCTCTATCCATGGTCTCCTTGTTCGTGAAGCTCGAGGAGGTGGACTCATGGGACACTTTGGAGTTGTCAAAACATTGTCAACCTTGCAAGAACATTTCTACTGACCAAGGATGAAACGTGATGTCGAACGAATAGTGCAAAGATGTGTTACTTGTCATCGTTTAAAATTTAAGGTAAACCCTTATGGTTTTTACACGCCTTTACCTATTCCTAGTGTTCCTTGGGTTGATTTGTCCATGGATTTTGTGTTGGGATTACCTAGAACTAGAAGGGGTCATGATTCAGTTTATGTGGTAGTGGACCATTTTTCTAAAATGGCACATTTTATTCCTTGCCATAAAACTGACGGTGCTAAGCATGTTGCTGATTTATTCTTTCATGAGATTGTACGTTTGCATGGAATGCCTTGCACCATTGTTTTTGATAGGGACGTTAAGTTCCTTAGCTATTTCTGGAAAACTTTGTGGAGTAGATTAGGGACTAAACTTCAATTTTCTACATCTAGTCATCTACAAACTGATGGGCAAACCGAAGTGGTTAATCTAACTCTATCTACTTTATTGCGTACAATCATTAAACAAAATCTTAAAACTTGGGAAGATTGTTTGCCCCATGTAGAGTTTGCTTATAACCGTACTGTTCGTAGCACTACTCCATATTCTCCGTTTGAAGTTGTTTATGGTTTTAACCCTCTCATGCCTTTGGATTTGTCTCCTTTGCCTTTGTCTGAGAGAGTTAATTCAGATGGTCTTAAACGTGCTGAGTATGTGCAAAAGTTGCATGCGAAGGTCTGTGCAAACATTGAGAAGCGCACCCTACAATATGTGCAAAATGCTAACAAAGGTCATTGCAAGATGGTCTTTGAGCCTGGTGATTGGGTGTGGATTCACATGCGCAAAGAGCGTTTCCCGTCCAACGTCGTAATAAACTCCTTGCTAGGGGTGACGGACCATTTCAAGTGATTGAGCGTATCAACGATAATGCCTACAAGTTGGATCTCCCGGGTAAGTATGGAGTACATGCTACCTTTAATGTGGCTGATTTAAGTCCTTTTCTTGCAGACGATGAGCTTGATTTGGGGACAAATCGCCTTCAAGAGGAGGGGAATGATGACGAGAGCAAAGCTGTCCAAGCTTCTAGTGATGATCACGTTCAAGTCATTCAAGTTCCAAGTGGTCCATTGACTAGGTCGTGTGCCAAGAGGCTCAAGGAATCATTACAAGTTTTGGTGCACATAGTACAAGATAGGGTTGGCTATGCAAGCAATATTCAAGGTCTTGGAGAGATGAACACATCTTCCTATACTTTACTCCAAGTTCTTGAAGTGCTAGGAAATTCAGTGGAAGAGCTCGAGTGTAACACGAGCAAGTCCGATTAGTGTGTCTTATTTTAGTAATTGTTTATTGCTAATTTCTGTTGATTTCATTTTATTAATTGGGCTGCAAGGTCCGGCTAGCTTATGGTCCAATAAGGCCAGCTATTAGGGTTCTTTTTAAGTGAGTTCAAGTCTAATTCGGATTTAGGGTTGTAAGCCTATAAAAAGGCTCTTATTCCAAACTTTTTTTTTTATCAAGCAATAGAATCTGTAAATTTCCAGCATTGAGTGTTCGGAATTCTCTTCTTGTTAAGGGAGCTTTGTTTGAATGCTTGAGGGTTTTCTCGTGAGTATTCACGTCTTGTCTTAAAAAATTTGAACCAAAATTCCCTCCAATCTCCTCTCTCTTGGCCGGCCACAACAAGAAGAAAACTACCAAACCCTAAGCTTTGAATCTTGCAATTTTAGTGAGAAAAAACATCTCGAAGAGAAAACCCTAGGTTAGATTGTTACTTGATCATCAAGTTTGGTTGGAAAATTTGAGCCTTTTAGGTGGATTTTTCTCTCAACTCTCAAGGCATTTAACCACTTAACTATGCTTTAGTGATGTTTAAATTCAAAGAAGATGCATGCTAGATGAGTTTAAAGTGATTGAGGTGCTTTAGGAGGAAAAGTTATGGAAGAATTCCTTGTGGTTGGAAACTTGAACTTGGGTTTTGTTTATAGACTCCAAGTGTTTGATGAAATGTTTTAAGGACTTATGAGGCTTTATTGATGGTTTCTTTGATGTTTTGGCATGTTAATCACCCTAATAAAAGTTAGAAATAACCTTGAAAGGTTGCTTATAGCAATCATGTAGAAGATGGAATTTTAATGGTGAAATCAGAAATGAAATTCAGTCAAATTTCCGAACTTGCTGGTGCTTATAGAAAAGGAACTAGAGCCTGATCCTTATAGAGTTGGAAAGATCTATGAATCTAGTTTTAAACCCTGCTAACGGTGCTTGATTTTGATTTTTCTACACCAAGTTATAGCCATTCTTTCGAAACTATTCAGTTACCCTGTTCTTGATCTGACAGGTTTCCGGTGTCTCTGATCTTGCCAGTTTTAACCATGATTAAGCATGATCTAGGGTCCTACATCTCATGAAAGTTGTAGGCCTATGTCTTAGCTTTGAAATGCCATAAAATTTGCCTCAATCCGATAAATATAGCCACAGTTATGATTAAAATATCAAAGGGTAGCAAACCTGTCACTTATTATTTCTCTCTTTACAAAGGTTTCCGTCACTTCTCTTAATTCGTTATGCACCTTTGTGGTGCATAACCTACTTTACTCGTGATCCTATTGTCTATGAGATTTTTCTTTTTTTTTTTGTATTTATGATTTGGATTAGACATCTTATGACTTTTATGTATCAAATTTGTGACTTGTTATCAAGCAAAGAAACTACTCGCATATGCATTTGGTCTTATATGTTTGGGTAGCCAAACCTAAATGCTTTTCATTTTACTTGCTATTAGATTTGGAAGGAGGAAACAAAGGGGATTTGGGTGTGAATGCTTGAAGTTACTTTGTTTTACTCAGTGAGTGTTCCGTGCCTGTTTGCTTGACCAACTTGATTAGTTGAGTTACTTGAGTACTTGAATTATGTGATTATTTGATCTCTTGTGATTTGTGGGCAAAGAATGCAATCTTAAGTTAATGTGTTTGAGACGAGTACGTACTTTACCACACTCGACTTCTTCTGCTTGAAATTCTGTACTTTTGACATTTGGATACATGAGAATTGGCCATTGGCCTATATTTGATTTGTGAGTCGCTTGGGTGGTATCCCATCGACTAATTTGATTTGTTTGGATCTCCAAAACCTATTTGGTGAGTTAATCGATTCGAACCAATACGGGTTTGGTCGAGAAAGTTGATGAGTCTTAAGGTATGATATGTGAATCCAGAAAATGGTATACTCGAGTATTACCTAAAATCTGATTTGTTGAGGTGTTCACCCTCGGTAAGGAGGTGAAACGGTGGACAGTATTTGGTACGAAATGGGGATCTACTGTCTTTGGTTTTGAACTTTAAACATTGACAGAGAGTCAAAGGGTTGTGACATGATCAAGTTATGGGGAACTTTGGCTTTTGAAAGCCATCTGTATCCTTTGATTGAATATGTTCGATTTATTTGGCGTTCTTTATTGTGATATTTGTTTATTTAATAAATCCTAATTGTTTACTTGGATGCATATTTTTGGGACCTCATTGTGCTATTAGCTCACTCCTTTTCCTTTGTTTTCCTTAATAGGGAAATTACTTGAGCATGGTGTTTGGAAGAGTGCGCAAATAGTATAGACTTTTGTATTACTTTTGTTTAAGGGCTGTTGTACTAGAAAACCCTGCACTGGTTTATAAGCCTATCATTTGGTTTTGTAACCTTAAACTCTTGTAAAATTTTAAGTTTGAAATGTGGTTTGAAATTTATGTATTTATGTTGGATTGAAATTTGATTTGGAGAATCTGGTTTAGTTTTCTTGGGTTGTTGGATTTTCTTTAGCTATCGAGTTCTGGCGAGAGTTGGGCAGGCAGTTCGCTGAACCTTTTGGTTCGCCTTAGGGAGAGGTAGGCTGTTATAGTTGGTATCAGAGCTAGGTTTAGAAATAGCCTGGGCAGAATAGAAGTTTTAACCTAAGTTTCTATAAGTTTTGATCTTAAGTCATTTGAATTGAGAATTGTGTTTGTTCTTGGAGGTTATGGAAGGGAACGGTGGAGAGGGTGGAAGTGAGTAGCCTCAGAGATGTCTTCTGACTGTTGACTATGAGGAGAAGTTAGGAGAACCAGTTCGATTTTGGAGCCCCACTAGTTGGATTAGGTGATGTGATCGTTGCCAGAACTACTCTTACCCTGATCATGTGGTTCTAACAGTCTTGGATTAGAGGCGGAGATTAACTAATGCGAGTTTTAGGGACCAAGATGAGATGGAAAGTATGAGGGAGATCATGATGATGCAAAGAGATAGAATCCAAGAACTTCAGTAGGCTGTCTTAGAAGAGCAGGAGCGTACCGATGTTATGCGCCAACAAGTGCAAGCTGTGAATGAGCGCCTCACTAGGATCTTAAAAGAAGTGGGCGATCGAACTGAGGGCATCTTACATGAGTGTCAATCCTTACTTGACGAGGTGGTGGACGTCAATTTGGAGGACATGAATCGTCGCAACAACATCCCTACAAATGCAACGTCTGCTGACTCTGTTGGAAATTACGATAGGATGCCATGAGTGGCCAGTTATGTTTTGACCCGTGAGAAGAGTAGTTAGGAAAAACCTTAGCCAACTTTTGTGTACTTTTGTTATGATTTTCCTAATATACTTTTGTTATAATCTCGCTACTTTCCAAATGGGATTTCTTTTGTTTGTAAACTATCTTGTTATGTAAAATATTTTGCTATGTAATACATATGACTGGATTGTGTGCAAATATATGTGACATTCCTGCTTGTTATAATTTTATGTTTTACTTACAAATTGTTGCAATTTTCTTTTGAACAGGCATTTTAATCTTGTACATGCATTTTGTTGGAATTGATCTAGGTTTTGATGATAACAAAACAAAATGATGATTTAGACTAATGTTTTTATGTGAGAATTATGTTAGAACAGGTCCTTGTTGCATTGGAAAAGAAAAGAAATCAATTTAAGAATAATTGAGAAGGTTTTATCTTATCGGACGTAAGGATCAGACGGTGAACAGAGGTTCGGGCGTCTGACAAATTGAGAAGGAAATTGAGATGACTACTGATTTTGTCAGACGATCGTTTTGGATGTCCGACAGTTTACGACAACACTTTCGGGCGATGCTGTCAGACGCAGGATAGGGGTTCGGATGTCCGACAGATTGACTGGTTCTGTTAGACAGAGGGTTCAGACGTCCGAACCTTCAGACATCTGACAGGCAAAGGTTCAGACGTCCGATAGAGGTTCGGACGTCCGATAGTTCCAACGGCTATTTTTCTAACAGCCATATTTTTTACCGTTGAAGAGGTTCTTTAGGCCATTTTTCGCACTCTACAAATACATACTCACAAGTTCAAGAAGATAGGGGATTTTTGCCTATATGAAATACAAAATTTCAAGCGAAATATTTGGATAGAAATATTCTTTGTTTGTTGTGTAGGTGTGGGAAAAATAGGTATTGTGAGGTTACTCATTAGAGGAGTAAAACCTTGGTGAAGGTTGCCTCACTTGTAATAGTAGTTCTTAATTGGTTGAATGAGTTTTCAATTGTAGCTTGTTGAGGGTTAACTAGGATAGTTGTAAAACTCCTTGGCTCAACTAAAGGCATTTAGGGTGAGGAAGGAATGAGCCTTCACTTGTATAAGTTGCTTAGCTTTACCTTCAATTGAAGAAGCTACTAGTTTATCCAAGTGGAACTTGGAAATTTGGTTTGCAATTCTTTTTCTATCTTTTTTCTTTATTGCTCAATTGTGACATTTTTATTGTGATTAATTTGACATATCTTTGTACATACTTAAGAAGTTGTTTGTGCTAGTTTTATTGGGTGAATTCTTGCAATATTTACTTGTTTTGTTAAACAATCTAGTTCACCCCCCTTAGGCTGCATTTCAGGACCTACAATTGGTATCAGAGCTTGGTCTCCTTGAGATTAAGCTCAATCGGTTTTGGAGTAAAGATGGCAACCAATAATGCATTATTTTTAGAGGGGCAATCAATTATTTGACCTCCCATGTTCAATGGTATAAATTTTGTTAATTGGAGGGATAGAATGGAAATATTTTTACAATCAATAGATATTGAGTTATGGTATATAGTGAATGAAGGTCCATATGAAACAATTGTTGTAGATGAAGTCACCCATCAGCCTAGACCCAAAACTAGAATAGAATTGACTCTCCAAGATAGAATCAATCTCACCTTGAATGCAAAAGTTGTGAATGTGTTATACAATACCTTAGATGCTAATGAATCTACAATGGTGAAAGGATGCAAAACGGCAAAAGAAATATGGAACAAGTTAAGAGAAATTCATGAGGGAAGTGACAATGTTAGAGAACACAATAAATCCCTTCTTGTCACTAAATATGAATCATTTAAAATGGAACCTCATGAAAATGTTGACAAAATTTACTGTAGATTCAATGACATCATAAAGGACTTGGAGGTATTGGGCAAAGAATATACATTGGGTGAGAAAAATAGAAAAATCTTGAATGCTTTATTTAAAGATTGGAAGAGCAAGGTCTATTGAAACTCTTGTAAATTCCCTAACTTCCGATGAATTGAAACTCAAGTCTAAGGTGCAAGAGGAAGAGGATGCAAAAGTGAAAATGAGTATAGCTCTCAAATCTTCATAAGAGGAGGATGATTCATTCTCCTTAAATGATGAGGATGTTGAAGTGGATGATAATGATTTGGCACTCCTCTCCAAGAGTTTCAAAAGAATTATCAACAAAAGGAAATTTAGAGGGGGAGGTCCTAGCAACTTCAACCCCAACCAAAATAACAATCAAAGAGGAAGAGGAAAGCAAGAGGTCAACAAAAAGCAAAGAGATAAATGCTACGAATGTGGACAACTTGGACACTACATTAATGAATGTCCAATGAAGAAGAAAAAGGAAGAAAAAGGAGAAAGAAGGCAAAAATACAATAACTTCCAAATAATTTGAAATGAGTGCAATTCCGATGGAGAAATAGAGGAAGAAGAAGAATTAGCTCAAATGGCATTCTTGGCCATAAAAGAAGATGAGGTATTCACTAGTAACTCTATTTTTTATTATGATGATGAGAATGATAATGATATTGAATCTTTTGTGGGTAAATTGCATGAAAGTTTGAAAGATTCTTATGCTAAGAACAAAGAGTTAAAAGTCAAAATTAATTTTTTACTTCGTGAAAACACCAAATTCTATCAAGAAAATAATATGTTGAAGAAAGAAAATGATGATTTGAAAAAGTTTGAGATTGATTTAGACTTGCAAAAGAAATTTTATGAGAAAGAAAAATTTTGCAAAAAGCTTCAAGAGGAGCAAAGTGGCTTGAAGAAAAGAATGGATGATCTACATGAGTTCCTCCAAAGTGAAAAATAAAAGAATCTTCAAATGAGTGTTAGAAAAGCTACTTATAGTGAAAATAAGTTTGCTATTCTTAGGAAAATGGGGATTAGATAGCTAAAATCCATTAGTGTTAAGGATTCTAGTATTATGTGTCATTTTTGTTGTAAATTTGAACATATACAAAATGATTGTTATGTGAAGAAAAATATAAGAAAAGACATGAAATCCATGTGGATTATTAAGTGTTAGTCAATTATGTGATAGAAATCTTTATGTGTTATTTAAAAAGCATGAGTGTTTGGTTCTTGATATTAGTTTTAACATTGTTTTCAAAAGAAAAATACGTTTGAGGAAAACAGGGGATCAGATGTCCTACAGGTTTTCGGACGTCCTACAGTATTTTTTAAAATATTTATGTGTATTGGGCTTGGTTATTTTGTTGGCCAAAAATAGGTCTCTAAACTCTTTGACCTTATTGATTAGATCTTAATAAACCTATTTTGTGTTTATTGACTTTCCAATGCTTTGTTATTGGTTTTGTCAAAATTTGGGATCAATAAGGGGGAGTTAATATGTTTTTTGATTGATGACAAAAGGGGAAGAAATGTTAGATGATTTTCTAAATCGTTTTATCTCTTATTGAGGGGGAGTTTCTCTCCTTCCCTTGTAAAATCATCATTTGGTTTGTTATCATAAAAAAGGGAGAGATTGTTGGAATTGATCCTAGGTTTCGATGATAACAAAACAAAATGATGATTTGGACTAATATTTTTATGCGAAAATTATGTTAGAACAGGTCCTTGTTTCATTGGAAAAAAAAAGAAATCAATTTAAGAAGAATTGAAAATGTTTTATCTTATCGGACGCAAGGATCGGACAGTGAATAGAGGTTCAGACATTCGACAGATTGAGAAGGAAATTGAGATGGCTACTAGTTCTGTCGGACGATCGTTTCGGACGTCCAATAGTTTACAACAACACCTTCAGACGATGCTGTCGGACGCAGGATAGGGGGTTCGGACATCTGACAGATTGATTGATTCTGTCGGACAGAGGGTTTGGACGTCCGACAGGCAAAGGTTTGGACGTCCGACAGAGGTTCGGATATCCGACAGCTCCAAGTGTGGGGGGGTGGCTTCGGGTGAATTCTTTTTCTGGTAATAACTGATGGTTAGTGCTTGTGGTTGTTGGGTTACTATGTGTCAAGTATAGCAGGGGAGGTATTTCGATGTATTTTTCTAGGCATATGTGAAAATTTATGGAGCTTTTGCTATTTTTGCTAACTAACTTAGGCGTTGCGAATATCTTGCTACCATTTTCTTGCATTGGTCCAAATATTAAGCATAGTTCTCCATGATTTGGTAAATGAAGCAGGTTTGGTATTGGGAAAAATAGAAAATAAAAAAAACAAAAGACGAAAAAAACAAAGAGAGACAATTGTAGGTAGGTGGTCATACTCTGCTGGCTGTTGTTGCCTAGTAACCAGGAGTTTTCACCTAAAAGTATCGGCTTCCGCATCAAACAGTAGCAATAGTCACGGGTATGAGGCTCTTGAGCTGTGGAAACTGAGTAACCGGATTCCTTCATCTAAAAGTGTTGGGGCTTGCGTCAAAAGGTTTAGCGGCTGGGAGTTGAGTTGTTTTCTATGCTCCCCTGGCAGAAAAAAAAAAGGAGAAAAAGTAAAATGAGAGAAAAGATCAAGTGTGGGGGAGCCTGGTAAATGAAAAATTCCAAGTTAAAATGTTAGCCTATGGAACCATGAGCTTATATATGTTGAGATTTTGTTTAATGGTTGGACCGATGGTGAGAGGTGATAGTAGTATATTCTATATTCTTAATTTGGTTAGTTGGAATAGGAAAAGTTGTGATTATTGAAAAAACTGGTCGAAAAATGTCATCTAACTGTCTTACCATTGAGGGTTTGGTATTTATTCTGGTGCGAACTTTTTCACTCACCATTGTTGGGACTTAGCTGGGTAGGCATGTGCTTGGGGACAAGCACAGGTTAAATGTAGGGGAGTTTGATAAGGTGTAGAATGGTATAGTTTAGGTATGTTTTATTGAGAAATGTTTATGCCTTATGTGGGGAAATTAGGATAAAACTGTACAATTGATGAATATTGTGGATTTTGCAGGAAATACGTGGAAAAGAAGGGCTGGAAGTGAAAGATTGGGAAGAAGCGACCAACACCGGCACCGGTGTTATGACCAGTTGTCATGCCGGTGTTGTTCTGCCCATTCAGCAAGACTTGAAGCGATGGAAGACCAGCACCGGTTGTTAAGCTGGTGTTTGTGCCGGTTTTTGTCGCAACAAGGGGTGTAAGTGTGATGTTTGCAGCCAGGAAAAGCCCATTCCAACTGGGATTCACTGATGATTTTGAGAAACTATAAATAGGGGGCTCTTATGATGTTTTGGGGAGAGACACATTAGTGTTCAACATAGAAAACCTAGTTAACATTCTTTTAGGAGAAATTAAGAGCAATTGGAGATCAAATCAAGAAGCGTCCAAGAGAAGATTTGGTGCAATCAACTGAGAAGTTCCCTTGTCCCTAATCTCATCTTTGCATTGACTCTTTGGTTTGTGATATTTATTTTTCCAATTATGTTGAACTAAACCTTCTTCTAGGGTTAGGGTTTATATGAAGGATTGTTGATTAATTTCCCAATTAAATTATTGTCTTATGCTATGATTTGCCAATTTTGTTCTTAATGCATGTTTGTGCTTGATCACCATGGACAGGAAGTTAGGGTTAGTATCGAATTGAGAAAGGAGATACAACAGTGCACTAGGTAGTCAAACATACTTAACCTAATCCCCAGAGTAGATTAGGATTTGTCTAACACAGCCTAATCACCTAAGAAATTAAAGGGTTGAGTTATACACTTGTGACCTCGAGAGAGGCGGGAGATGTAATTAAACACACCTTAGATGCATCGAGAGGTGGTCTAAGATAAATGTGTGTGATGCGTTCATAGTAGGGCAAGGAGATAATTAGGGGAATTAACTCAATAATCTGGATTAAAACCTGACACCCTAGATTCTTACTTAGTGATTTTCACCCTTTTTAATTTGGTTAGTTTTGGTAGATTGCAACAAAAATAAATCCTCACATTTTCTATACTTTCACCTCTTTCATTTACGGTAATTAAGGAAGAAAATTATCTCGTCCCTTGGGTTTGACTCCTGGAATACTCCAGGTGATTTATTACTATGATCGACTCTGTACACTTGTAGAAAATACCGATCAGCCGTCGACTCCCTGACCTCTTGAACCTCGGCGGTTACTTTCTTATTCGTTCCTCGTTCAAGAAAATCGAGAACTTTGGCCCATTCTTCTCTCAAATTCGCCATCTCCTTTTTATGTTCTTCTCTACACCTCTTTCCATTCTGGTCCCAGTAGGCTTTTTGTTCGATTAGCATCTCATGGATGAGTCTAGCCTGTAGTTCAAGCAATTTGGTCTCTCCAACAGCACGCGAGGTGCTTATTGGTTCCTCTCGCATCATTTCATGTGGTACCAATGCCTCTTTATTGGCATTGGGGCCTGCACCCTTGCTGGTGTCTCTCATTGGCATCTTCGTCTACACTTCTTACTCTAGACACGGTCCCACTAGGCGTGCCACTATGTTCATGCCGATTTCTGCAATCCATGAACATTTGTCGATTGGTAATCAGCTTGCGAGCGTGCTACCTAGTTGTATCGGGAGAAAACTAGGAAAACTTCGATGTACCGACTAGGTAAAGGTAATAATTGGAGTGTGTCAATCGTGACCTGACTTCTAGACAAAAACTATTCGTTTGCCTTAAATGACCTCAAGGACTTAGAATTCATGTCAGACATTGATCACAGCACGAAAGAGAGGCTGAGGATAGGTCGACTATATATGATAGGCCGATGACTTAATTGATGATGGTGAACTAAGAAATATAAAGAAAGCAGTGAAATCAACGTGAGTTGAGATAAAATAAACTTGATGAACCTTAAGAAATATGAACATGAAATCTTGCTGAAATTCTAGAAATCCTACTCTAAAAAAGCTGGTAGATTCTAAGCAAGCCTGGTTAGTCTAATAAAACAGACTATTTTTAAAGAAGAAAAGAGATGTTAGATCTTGTGGTGAAGTGTTGTTGTCTGGTCTAATGTTCCTTGTAATATTTATAGGCACGGGGATCAGTGTTATTTCCCTCCTAAAATCAGTTAGAATGCCAATTTACGTCCATCTTCCCACTTGGGCATCTTCCCAAGAGAATGGGGTTATGGAAACTACCCACTTCCTTAGTTGTAAGGATTTTCATAACTGCTCTGCTTTTAGCATGCTCCTTCTAAAACCGTTATGTTCCCGCCAATAGTCTAGACTGCCCCCATCATGCACTGATGATCAATCTGTCCCAGTCGTGACAGTACTATCTATCAGTCTCGATAGGCACCAATTGGAAAGGTGCTGATAAGCACCTGAAACGTAATCCGTCAAGTTCTATCGGCGGCTTCCATCACCTCGTGATGCCATTTATATTGGGCCGACACATGCATTGGGAGAAGCTGGAGGCAATCTCTATTAGAAAAGAGCGGCATCCCAGAAAGGGTATTAGTACATTTAAACACACCAAGTACAGGAGAACCACAGAAAATGAACATGCATTTGAAGGGAAGGTTACAGATTTGGTGAAAAGGAAGGAACTTATATATTTAGATTTTTTTTTTCCTTTTTTGGTTCTGGGTGGTATCAGTATCAAAATGCAACTATGTCAAGATCTTTTATCTATCTTTCCTGGAAAATGGATATCTCCAAAAAAAGATTTTAAATTCAATTCCTTTTTATTCGCAATTTAGTTCTATAGGTCCATTATAAGAATTGTAGAATTTTCTAGGCTTAAAAATTTGCCCCTCTAGACTTTGGGGATAATCACACTTTACTACTTTCAATCTTAAGAACATACATTTTATACCATATGAAAACTAATCAAAGTTAGAAATACATAGAAAGTGAGTGCAATGACGTTGTTACCCTTTAATTTAAGATTATTTATGACTTAATATTATTTCTTTTTTATTGCTAAAAATATAAGTTTTTCTCTATGCTATCTACTATACAAAAATATCAAATTGATGAAAGAAAAAAAAATGTTCACATTTTATTTACTATCCTTAAAAATTTTCTTGTTAGATTAATGTTCACTTTAATATATACTTTATTCAATTTATTAGACTTTAAATCAAATAATAAAGAAAATAATAATGTAATAACAATAAAATGACTTATCAAATTTCCAAAAGGTTAGGTAGTATTAAAATTGTATTCTTTAAAAAATAATGTCTATTACTATTATTCTTATATATCAAATTTTCAAATATTAAGTACTCAACCAAAATTGATAAAAAAAAAGGCTGATATGCCTTGTTTTAAAACTCAGAAGAGAAATATAGACATTAAATAAAATTTCACTTTTTTTTTGAAGAAAAGGGCAATAATTATGAACTATAAAGTGTATAATTTTAAAATTGAGGGTGCTAAAATATGACTACCTTCAAAATTGAGGAAGGCAAACTATTATTAATTGAATTCATTCACCAAAAATGACTCTAAAAACACGATATGTGTATGCATTTAGTGTAAGATTGTATTTATCGTATAAGTCATATGTCAATTAGAGTAATATTTCCTTATTAACCCAATTGTATTTACCGTATAATTGATATGCCAATTAGAGTAAGATTTTCTTATTAACTCAATGCATTTAACAGCATGTTATTCACTGTAGTGATGAAATATTTGTCAATTATCTCACCGATAAGTTGCAACTTTTGATCATCATTGAGTCATACTAGTTTACAATTGAGATTTACAATTGTATTTCAAGATGAGAACTGCTGGAAACTAGTGGGTGTGATACTCATATTTGTACCTATCACCTCAAAGTTACGTCAACAATAATAAAATGGCAAATGACTTTTCTTAACTTCAACATATGCGTGCTGAAACGAGTCATGTCAACAAACTCTTATTCGTTCTAAATTTGCCGGTCATGTAAACAAAGTCTGATTCGTTCAAAGATTTGCCGGTCTAATTGGTATGTGTAGTTTTTGTCAAGGATCGAGAATCTTTGACTCTTTGCTACAATTGTTCAGCTTACAAGTTACAACGTGCTATGCATCACCTTCTTACCATACGGGTGATAATTGTTCTTTGAATATCATAGTACGCGAAAATTAATGCCAGCTTGCTATTAATTCAAAACTAAATGCTTGTGGCATTGTTATATCATGAATGGCTTCTAATACTGTTAGAGCAAAAATTTCTTGTCATGTAAATTTTCTCGAAAGCTCCCAAAGTGCCCTTCCTTTGTCAATGGTTAAAAGTCCCACTTAATTTTTTGGGCTCACGAAATTAAACTATGGAACATAGTGAAATGAAATTATTTTACATAAGAAAATTGTTTTGACCTCTTTCACACACACACACATATACTTTTGTCATTAAATTTTGAAGGCACCAGTACCACTACCACTTCGGATGAAAAATTGGGAAGCTAACCAATTGGTTGAATGAATTCGTCCGAATAGTTTAGGCCATGAACGATTCGTGTGTCCGAGTAGTCTGGGCCATCACAGGGACAGAAAATAGAACAATTGGTGTGTCCGAATAGTTTAGGCCATCACGTGGACAGAAAATAGAACGATTGGTGTGTCCCATCCCAAGTATCAAAATACTGTGTTTCTATGTATAATGGTATAAAAAACACTGTTCAATTTCTCAAGATTATTGCCTTTCATTCATGACTTAGAAATTTCTTTTCCTGTCCTTCATTATTTCCAAAATCTGGGACTTATATGCCAAATTTTTTTTTACACTCATGTATATTGATGTGAGTTGATTGCAATTATCTATTTTTTGAATTATATATTAACTAGAGATTAGATAAGAAAAGAGTAGATTAGTTACCAATTTGAATGTTTGTCTAGAATCATGATACCTTACCTTGTTGTAAGCCTAAATATAAGCCATATACCGTTCGAGCAGAAGTGTGAAATATAGATAAAATATTTCCTCCAAAACCTCTTTCTTCTTAACATGGCATCAGAGTAGGTATTTTATGTTGGATTAGTTTGTAAAATAGAGGAAATGAAGCTTACAAGTAAAGCAGTGTAGATCCGCGCATGGATCCGCGAACGTAGGTCGCGTATCCGGTTCGCGGATCTGGAACCGCGACTGGTGCTGCGCATTTCTGAAATCACGATTCTAAAACTGGACTCTCAGAAGTTGATCCACGATGTCGAGGATTCGCGAGGTATAGTTCGCGGATCGTCAGAAGTAAAACTTTTGGTTCTTAGTTTCATTTCCAGAAACATCCGCGATGTTGAAACGTGACCTTTGGATCGCGGGTCTCCTCAACGGTCAATATTCTGAAACATTTTCTGGCATCCTTTTGAGGCTTGTGACTTTTCACTTGGAACCTACTGGTGCCTAGTACGTATGAGAATGTGTCTGTTGGTTGGAAAACAGAGAAAAAACTTGTGATGATATAAAATCATCAAGTTCCTTCAGGAAAACTAAATCTTTCATTATTGATCATTTCTAGTAAGAAGTTTTGTTCTTTGCTTACAAAAACCTTCTTGTCTCTTGTTGTATCCTAGAGGTAGATAGCCATTAACTCTGAAGCAAATACCAAGTACTTTGGTAGTGGGGTGATACGAACGTCGCCAACCTGTGACGAAACCCGTATAGACTATCACGGATCTAGAAGGTTAAATCTGCGTTTGACACGACGACACGGTGGAAGAATCAAGAACCCGTTGATCACGCGGTCAACGATCCCTTGATATGGTAGAGACGCCACAACCTAGCACGTTCCTAGATTGATAAGTCTGAATCGAATACCCTAGAAAGCTCTAAGATATTCAAGAAAGTTTCAAGAAGCAGAGAGGCTCTCAAAGGTTTTGGACTGGGATCCGCGAGGTGGATCCGCGATGCGTGGCTCGCGGATTGGTCCGCGGATCTAAGAACTTGGTCTCTGATCATGAAACACGAGGCATGGATCCGCGAAGTGAGGGATCGCGACTCGCCTCGCGGCTCGAGCCTTCTGCATGTATTCTTGGGCTGGTCCGCTTGTTGCACTCTTCCACGGGCTGGAGGACTTAGAGGCTTGGGTCCCCTTCTTGGACCTGTAGTAGAATAACTCTTCTTGACTCCTCAAGCCCCTCAATAGCCTTGGGTTCCCCAACCGACACTTGAACCGCACGTACGAGGGTTTGCAATGCCTCCCTCATCTGCTTGGCCCGAGCACGCGTCATTGGACCCAACGGCACCTTCACTTGCTCCACGTGCATGACCGGCTCACCGTCGTCATCATGGGGGCAATCAAAACCTTAAGGATAGTGTTCTAAACACGCCTCAAGAGTTTGCCTTGTAATTCCTCAATTTTCTGTGAAATTTCTGCAACCATAGTAAACCACAAACTTCAACAATCTTAAGGCTTTGATAGATGTTTTGTTGCGAAATGGCTTCTTCAAGTGACAACGCTTTGCAGACCATCAATCATCGAGTGACGAAACTTGATCGTCTTGATGGAATGGGGGCAAATTTTAGCAGGTGGAAGGACAAGATTGTGTTCTTCCTCACAGCCATCAAGGTTGCCTACATCCTTGATCCAAACTTGGCTCCTCTCCCTGAACCAAACGAGAATGACACTGAGGCACTCATAGCGCAGTGACGTAAGAGGGAGGAGGATGAAATTCTGTGCAGAGGACACATTCTAGACACGTTATCCGACCGTTTGTACGATGTCTACAAATCAATGAAAATGGCAAAGGAAATCTGGGCTGCACTGGAGCATAAATACGATACTCAAAAACAAGCTGCGGATAAATTTCTTATTAAGAAATTTTTTGATTTTATAGTTAATGACTCTACTTCTCTTCTGGATCAAATGCATGACTTGCAAGTGCTAGTGTCTAAATTGAAAGATCTTGGTGTGGAGGTTTCTGAATCGTTGCATGTGGGGGCAATCATAGCAAAATTACCCCCTAGTTGGAATGATTACCAAAAGAAACTCCTACACACCACCGAGACCTTCTCCTTGGACCAGATTCTTAAGCATCTTCGTATAGAAGAAGATGCTAGAATCATACAAAAGAGAGAAGTGGAGACAAGTGCACGAGCAAACTATTTGCAAGAAGGAAGTGGCCATAAAGGTGGAGGTTCAAAGAAGAGGAAATCTCCGGGTCAGAATAATGCAAACACTAAGGACAAAAAGAATCGGACTTGCTATAACTGTGGCAAAAAGGGGCACTACAAGAATGAGTGCAGACAAAACAAGAAGCACAAAGGGAACAGTGCCCAAACTTGCCCGATGAAGAACAAAGAGATGACTGAAATTATGGCAATGGCGTCCGAATGGAAAGTTTCCATGATTTCGAAATTAAATGTGGCCTCAACTATGGTCAATCCGAATGATTGGTGGTACGACTCTGGTGCTACTGTCCATGTTTGCAATGACAAGGCTCTATTCAAGTCTTATGAAGTGACTTATGAAGGACATGTGGTCTTAATGGGCAACCATAACACAGCCAAGGTGCTTCGCAAAGAGACGGTGGATCTACAATTCACTTCTGGGAAAAAGTTGGTGCTTACAAGTGTTCTACATGTTCCAGACATGAGAAAGAACTTAGTTTCAACCGATGGGTTGAATAAGAGTGGTCTGAAAGTTGTAATAGAGTCTAATAAGATAATCTTGTCCAAGAATGGGGTCTTTGTTGGACAAGGTTATGCTAATGATGGAATGTTTAAGTTAAGTATTAATAAAATTATTAGTTCTTCTTATTTGGTTGGTTTATCTTCTTATGATTTGTGGCACAATAGATTGGGACATGTGAGTAGTAGAGTTCTACGTTTTATGTCTAATAATGGTCAAATTTCTTATGATAATAAAGAAGATAAAAAATGTGAAATTTGTATCCAAGCAAAGATTGTGACAGCCCCACCTTCCCTAAGGCGAACCAAAGGGGTATAGCGGGCCGCCTGCCCAACTTTCGCCGGGACTCACTACAGACCTCAAATAATTACAAATTTTAATCCTCAATAATTACATTCAAATACTCCAAAATAATAACATAATCAAAATTACACTTCCGTAAGTCAATTGAAATTCCAATAATACACTTAAACTTACTATAGATTAAGAGATTATAAAATTTATCGAAGCATTAAAACTCAATATTGTCTCAAAATAAGGTAAAACTCCAAATTACATGGACATAAAGCTTACAAAACGTCTCAATCTTAAAGTTTACAACCAACTTCAAACTTACAAAAAGAACAGGTCCACTAATACATTGGTACTTAACAAAAGGTAGCACACTAGACTTTTAAGCCAAAAGTAAACTCGTCGACCTCTTACACAACTCTGCTAAGGAAAACAAAAGGGAAAAGGGGTAACCGAAAGCTTAATGAGGTCCCCAAAACAAAACATGCAACCACATTAACAAATATGAGAACTCAAGTAGTCAAATAGCGCATTTAAAATGTAAAATAAAGAAACAAATATCACAACCAAGTACAAAATACATCGAGCCTCTCAACTAGGAGATCGTGTTCATGAGGAGAACACTGCTCGAGCCTTTTAACTAAGAGATCGTGTTAAAGAACACGACTCGAGCCTCTCAACTAGGAGATTGTATTCATGAGGAGAACACTACTCGAGTTAACAAGCAGACATAAGACAATATAGTAGCAAGCAAATTTAAAAGGATACGGGTGGCTTTCAAAAGCCAATTCCACAAGAGCTTGATCATAAGATAGCCCGTTGACTCTCCGTCAACTTTTGAAGCCAAGAATCAAATTCCGTAGAACACCACTTTACCCCACAACCGTTCACCGTTCACCCCCTTACCGGGCCCGAACACCTCAACTAATCAAATTTGGGTAATACTCGAGTATACCATGTTTCAAAGAACCAAATCGAATAACCTACGGTTCACCGATCTTCTCGACCAAGCCCATGCTGGCTCGATACGAACGGCTCACCATTAGGGTTTTGGGGTTTCCGGAGCCCCAAACGAATCAAATTAGTATCACCCGAATGACTTTTCACATCAAAGTATACCAAGTCACAAACGAATCAAATTAGTCGACGGGATATCACCCGAACGACTTTTCACATCAAAGTATACAAAGTCAAATCACAAATCGAGCAGGTCAAATTTCAAGTGAAAGTCAAATGGGAGAGTTCAAGTGCGATAAAGTACACACTTGACCCAACCACAGGAACCCAAAGGTAAATTACATGGAACAAGAGACTATTCACATTCCAAGTAGTTCACATAGTTCACGTAGTTCAAGTTTCATGTAGTTCATGTAGTCCAAATATTCACGTAAACAAGCAAGGAACACTCACCACGCAAGTCAAGCAACTCAAACGCTCACGCCTTGATCACCCTCATTACCTCCTTCGAGTCCTAGGTACATTCAACGTATACCATCATCAACTCAAGCAAAACAAAATAAATGCAACCTAATCAAGTGCAAAAATAAACGCTGCTAACTAATGCATCTCACTAGGAAATTCTAGGGCGATTCAAGTCACAAAATGATGAAACATTGAAGGTTTAGTGGATTCACAAATCAAGTAGATATTTAGAATGAAATAAACGCGCAAAGATTCAAGAAACATCAAGGTTCAACCAAGAGCAAGTTTATGACAAAACTAGAATTCGGGTGTATCAGTGGCCACTGCACAGTCTTGGGAAAATGGACATATCTTGGTGTAGAAAAATCGAAATTGAGTGCCGTTAGTGGCGTTAGAAACTAGACTCATAGGGATTTCCAACGGTATATGGCTTAGCTCCTAGTTTGTTTCCTATCAATACCAGAAATCCTGGGAAGTTGACTGTTTTTTTCATTTCTGACGAAGGGCAGGACAGAATTTTCTGTTCAAAAGTTGGTGTAATTCAAGAGGTTTTCACCCTTCAAGATAGATTGATTTCACTCCAATTTGATACACAAATGTCTTAACAAGGTTTCTCAACAAGGATTAGTGAAGATTGAGCAAGAAGAAATCACAAAATAAGAGGAATAGAACCACAAACTTCTTCCATTTTCTTTAAAGTTCAAAGTAACTTCTATGCCTTTCTAGCACGCATATAAAAGAACATCAAGCACTTTCCTCAAAGGAATAAGCATCATAGCCTAGTGATTAATGTTAATCCAAATATCAAACACCTTGTAGGCATGAAATCAAACCCATATTCAAGTTGCAACTACAAGCATTCAAGCCCAAAAACTAGGTTACCATGCATCAATCTTCCATAAACATCGCCAACAACCTTCATTTAACTAACATCAAAAATCATAGAACTAGGGTTTTGGATAGAAAATACCTTATCAAGCCAAAGAAGTAACTCTTCACATAACCAAAATCTTTACCCTACTAAGCTTGAGGTTTGATGGTTTAGGGTGCTACCAACTTCCTCTCTTGATTTCCTAATAAACTAAGCAAGGTATTGGTTGATTTTTGGATGAAATCTCCTCCCTTTCTCCTCTTAGGTTCGCCACCACCAAGGAAAAGATGAAGAAAATGTGTGTTTTAAGAGATAAGTTTGGAGGGAAAAGAAGTCATCAAGTCAAGGTTTAAATGCTAGGGTGACAAGTGGCGACTTCTTGGCCATTAGCTAACAAAATCTCACTTAATTGCTTTCTAACTCCTCTAATTTGATTTGGTGTCCAATTAACACCAACATACCCTATTTTCTTAGCAATTAAGCCATGCAAGAAATGCTCACTAATTCTAGAATGGAATTTTTTGAGAATTCATTTAATCAACCAACGAAGAATGCACTTAGTGAAAACATGCCACAAATGCACTAAAGAAATTTATATGCACTTGAATAAATTAAAGGGTAATGTATGCATCTCGAATACCTAAATTCATCAAAACATTTATCTTATCATACACTTAAGCTAAAATAACTCCAAAATTACAAGAACATAAAGTTTACAACGTTTAAATCCCAAAATTTACAACCGACTTCAAACTTACAAAACGGAGCCAAATTACAAATACATCGGTTCTTAACAAAAGATAAACACTTGACTTTAGCCACAATCAAACTCTCCGACCTCTTACAAATTCCTGGTAAGGAAAAACAAAGGGGGAAAAGGGGTAAGCGAAAGCTTAATGAGGTCCCCAAAACAAAACATGCAACCACATTAACAAATAGGAGAACTCAAGTAGTCAAATAGCGCATTTAAAATGTAAAATAAAGAAACAAATATCGCAACCAAGTACAAAATACATCGAGCCTCTCAACTAGGAGATCGTGTTCATGAGGAGAACACTACTCAAGTTAACAAGCAGACATAAGACAATATAGTAGCAAGCAAATTTAAAAGGATACGGGTGGCTTTCAAAAGCCAATTCCACAAGAGCTTGATCATAAGATAGCCCGTTGACTCTCCGTCAACTTTTGAAGTCAAGAATCAAAGTCCGTAGAACACCACTTTACCCCACAACCGTCTACCGTTCACCCCCTTACCGGGCCCGAACACCTCAACTAATCAAATTTGGGTAATACTCGAGTATACCATGTTCCAAAGAACCAAATCGAATAACCTACGGTTCACCGATCTTCTCGACCAAGCCCATGCTAGCTCGATACGAACGGTTCACCAATAGGGTTTTGGGGTTTTCGGAGCCCCAAACGAATCAAATTAGTCGACGGGATATCGCCCGAATGACTTTTCACATCAAAGTATACCAAGTCACAAACGAATCAAATTAGTCGACGGGATATCACCCGAATGACTTTTCACATCAAAGTATACAAAGTCAAATCACAAATCGAGCAGGTCAAATTTCAAGTGAAAGTCAAACGGGAGAGTTCAAGTGCGATAAAGTACACACTTGATCCAACCACAGTACCGTGGATTGAGGATGCTTGTGAAAAAGTAAAGATGATTCATCAACGGCTTCAAATAGCCCGGAGCCGACAAAAGAGCTATGCAGATAACCGACGAAAGAATTTGGAATTTGAAGTTGGGGATAAAGTGTTTCTTAAAATTACTCCACTTCGAAGTCTCACTGTGGGAAGAAGAAAGAAACTCCAGCCGAGGTATGTGGGGCCATTTGAAATTCTTCAGCGAGTAGGAGCCGTAGCCTATCGATGGAGATTGCCAGAAAGCCTATCCAGAATCCATGATGTATTTCATGTTTCTCTATTAAAGAAATATCATCCAGATCCCAGTCACGTCTTGAAGCCAGAAGAAATTGGCATTGACGAATCTTTGACCTACGAGGAAAAGCCTGTGCGACTCTTGGACCGAAAAATAAAGGAGCTAAGAAATAAAAGAATTCCTCTAGTCAAGGTCTTGTGGAGAAATCATGGGATTGAGGAAGCCACTTGGGAAATGGAGGAAGAAATGCATAATAAATATCCTAAGTTATTCTTGACTCCAGGTGAGAATTTCGAGGACGAAATTCTTTTAAGGGGGAGAGAATGTGAGAGCCCTAAAAAAAAAAAGAAAAAAAAATATAATAATAAAATTCATGCATACATTACCCTTTAATTTATTCAAGTGCATATAAATTTCTTTAGTGCATTTGTGGCATGTTTTCACTAAGTGCATTCTTCGTTGGTTGATTAAATGAATTCTCAAAAAATTCCATTTTAGAATTAGTGAGCATTTCTTGCATGGCTTAATTGCTAAGAAAATAGGGTATGTTGGTGTTAATTGGACACCAAATCAAATTAGAGGAGTTAGAAAGCAATTAAGTGAGATTTTGTTAGCTAATGGCCAAGAAGTCGCCACTTGTCACCCTAGCATTTAAACCTTGACTTGATGACTTCTTTTCCCTCCAAACTTATCTCTTAAAAACACACATTTTCTTCATCTTTTCCTTGGTGGTGGCCGAACCTAAGAGAGGAGAAAAGGGAGGAGATTTCATCCAAAAATCAACCAATACCTTGCTTAGTTTATTAGGAAATCAAGAGAGGAAGTTGGTAGCACCCTAAACCATCAAACCTCAAGCTTAGTAGGGTAAAGATTTTGTTTATGTGAAGAGTTACTTCTTTGGCTTGATAAGGTATTTTCTATCCAAAACCCTAGTTCTATGATTTTTTATGTTAGTTAAATGAAGGTTGTTGGCGATGTTTATGGAAGATTGATGCATGGTAACCTAGTTTTTGGGCTTGAATGCTTGTAGTTGCAACTTGAATATGGGTTTGATTTCATGCCTACAAGGTGTTTGATATTTGGATTAACATTAATCACTAGGCTATGATGCTTATTCCTTTGAGGAAAGTGCTTGATGTTCTTTTATATGCATGCTAGAAAGGCATAGAAGTTACTTTGAACTTTAAAGAAAATGAAAGAAGTTTGTGGTTCTATTCCTCTTATTTTGTGATTTCTTCTTGCTCAATCTTCACTAATCCTTGTTGAGAAACCTTGTTAAGACATTTGTGTATCAAATTGGAGTGAAATCAATCTATCTTGAAGGGTGAAAACCTCTTGAATTACACCAACTTTTGAACAGAAAATTCTGTCCTGCCCTTCGTCAGAAATGAAAAAAACAGTCAACTTCCCAGGATTTCTGGTATTGATAGGAAACAAACTAGGAGCTAAACCATATACCGTTGGAAATCCCTATGAGTCTAGTTTCTAACGCCACTAACGGCACTCAATTTCGATTTTTCTACACCAAGATATGTCCATTTTCCCAAGACTGTGCAGTGGCCACTGATACACCCGAATTCTAGTTTTGTCATAAACTTGCTCTTGGTTGAACCTTGATGTTTCTTGAATCTTTGCGCGTTTATTTCATTCTAAATATCTACTTGATTTGTGAATCCACTAAACCTTCAATGTTTCATCATTTTGTGACTTGAATCGCCCTAGAATTTCCTAGTGCGATGCATTAGTTAGCAGCGTTTATTTTTGCACTTGATTAGGTTGCATTTATTTTGTTTTGCTTGAGTTGATGATGGTATACGTTGAATGTACCTAGGACTCGAAGGAGGTAACGAGGGTGATCAAGGCATGAGCGTTTGAGTTGCTTGACTTGTGTGGTGAGTGTTCCTTGCTTGTTTACGTGAATATTTGGACTACATGAACTACATGAAACTTGAACTACGTGAACTATGTGAATTACTTGGAATGTGAATAGTCTCTTGTTCCATGTAATATACCTTTGGGTTCCTGTGGTTGGGTCAAGTGTGTACTTTATCGCGCGAACTCTCCCATTTGACTTTCACTTGAAATTTGACCTGCTCGATTTGTGATTTGACTTTGTATACTTTGATGTGAAAAGTCGTTCGGGTGATATCCCGTCGACTAATTTGATTCGTTTGTGACTTGGTATACTTTGATGTGAAAAGTCGTTCGGGCGATATCCCGTCCACTAATTTGATTCATTTGGGGCTCCGAAAACCCCAAAACCCTAATGGTGACCCGTTCGTATCGAGCCAGCATGGGCTTGGTCGAGAAGATCGGTGAACCGTAGGTTATTCGATTTGGTTCTTTGAAACATGGTATACTCGAGTATTACCCAAATTTGATTAGTTGAGGTGTTGGACGGTAAGGGGTGAGCGGTGAAGCGGTTGTGGGGTAAAGTGGTGTTCTACGGAATTTGATTCTTGGCTTCAAAAGTTGACGGAGAGTCAACGGGCTATCTTATGATCAAGCTCTTGTGGAATTGGCTTTTGAAAGCCACCCGTATCCTTTTAAATTTGCTTGCTACTATATTGTCTTATGTCTGCTTGTTAACTCGAGTAGTGTTCTCCTCATGAATACAATCTCCTAGTTGAGAGGCTCGAGTCGTGTTCTTTAACACGATCTCTTAGTTAAAAGGCTTGAGCAGTGTTCTCCTCATGAACACGATCTCCTAGTTGAGAGGCTCGATGTATTTTGTACTTGGTTGTGATATTTGTTTCTTTATTTTACATTTTAAATGCGCTATTTGACTACTTGAGTTCTCCTATTTGTTAATGTGGTTGCATGTTTTGTTTTGGGGACCTCATTAAGCTTTCACTTACCCCTTTTCCCTTTTATTTTCCTTAGCAGGATTGTGTAAGAGGTCGACGAGTTTACTTTTGGCTTAAAAGTCTAGTGTGCGACCTTTTGTTAAGTACCAATGTATTAGTGGACCTGTTCTTTTTGTAAGTTTGAAGTTGGTTGTAAACTTTAAGATTGAGACGTTTTGTAAGATTTATGTCCTTGTAATTTGGAGTTTTACCTTATTTTGAGACAATATTGAGTTTTAATGCTTCGATAAATTTTATAATCTCTTAATCTATAGTAAGTTTAAGTGTATTATTGGAATTTGAATTGACTTACGGAAGTGTAATTTTGATTATGTTATTATTTTGGAGTATTTGAATGTAATTATTGAGGATCAAAATTTGTAATTATTTGAGGTCTGTAGTGAGTCCCGGCGAGAGTTGGGTAAGCGGCCCGCTATACCCCTTTGGTTCACCTTAGGGGAAGGTGGGGCTGTCACAAAGATGACAAGATTACCATTTCCTAAGGTAGAAAGAAGAACCAGCCTACTTGAACTTGTTCATTCTGATATTTGTGAATTGAATGGTGTTTTGACTAGAGGTGGTAATAGATACTTTATTATCTTCATTGATGATTGTTCTAGATATGTACATGTTTATCTTATGAGAAATAAGGATGAATGCTTTACTATGTTTAAATCCTACTAAGTACTAGTTGAAAATCAGTTAGGTAGGAAAATTAAAATATTGAGGAGTGATAGGGGAGGTGAATATTTCCCTAGTGAGTTCTCAATATTTTGTGAAAAAAATGGCATTATACACCAATCTAGTGCACCTTACACTTCACAACAAAATGGTTTGGCTGAATGGAAAAATAGGACTGTAGAAGACATGGTTAAATTGATGTTAGTGAGTTCAGGATTACCAAAGAACTTGTGGGGGCAAGCCTTATTGGCAGCATGTCATGTACACAATAGAGTTCCTTCTTTAAAACTAAAATCTTCTCCTTATGAGGTATGGAAAGGAAGAAAACCAAACCTAAGTTATCTTAGAGTTTAGGGTTGCATTGCCTATTTTAGAGTTCCGGATAATAAAAGGACTAAATTGGGACTTAGAGCTCTCAAGAGCGTGTTTGTAGGTTATGCAGAAAATTCTAAGGCTTATAGGCTGCTTGACCTTGATTCTAATGTTATTGTAGAATCGAGAGATGTGCAATGCTTTGAGGATAAATTTCTTAAAGACAATGTACCTATAGTAGTACCTTCTAATGATATAGAACCACTCCAAGATCAAGTTCCTTTCTCAAGTAATAAGAGAAAGGAAAATGACACTCCTATTGAGTTAAGAAGGAGTCAAAGACCTAGAAAAGCAAAGCATCTCCCTGCAGATTTTATATCTTCTCAAGCTATCGTTTTCTTGGTTGAAGGCGATAGGGATTCTCTACATAATAAGATACCAATCTTATTGCATGTTGAGGATGATCCGAAGACATTCGGCGAAGCAATGTCTTCAAGAGATGCTGCCTTTTGGAGGGAAGTCGTAAATAATGAAATGGACTCATTATTGTCTAACAATACTTGGGTTCTTGTTGATTTGCCTCAAGGTTCTAAACCCATAGGTTGTAAGTGGGTGTTTAGAAGGAAATATACCACTGATGGAAAGCTACTAACCTTTAAGGCTAGGTTAGTGGCCGAAGGGTTTAAACAAAAAGAAGGGGTAGATTACTTTGACACCTATGCTCCTGTGGCTAGGATAACTTCTATTAGAGTGCTAATTGCTCTAGCTTCTTTGTACAATCTGTTTGTACATCAAATGGATGTTAAAACAGCCTTTCTTAATGGAGACCTAGATAAGGAGGTGTATATGGAACAACCTGAAGGGTTTGTTCTGCCCGGTAATGAAAAGAAAGTGTGCAAGTTGGTTAAGTCTTTGTATGGCTTAAAACAAGCACCTAAACAATGGTATGAAAAGTTTGAATCGGTGATTCTCTCTAATGGATTTAGGTATAATAATGCTGATAAGTACGTGTATTCTAAATCTGTTCAAGACTATCTTGTGATTGTATGTCTCTATATTGATGACATGTTAATCATTAGCAATTCTATGAAGGGAATAGTTGAAACTAAGAAGTACCTTTCATCAAGCTTCAAAATGAAAGATCTTGGTGAGGTAGATACTGTCTTAGGCATTAAAGTTAAGAAACATAGTGGGGGTTTTGCTTTGTTCCAATCTCATTATATTGACAGAGTGTTGAATAAGTTTCAATATCTTAAAGTCAAAGAAGTGAATACTCCCTTTGATTCTAGTTTGAAACTTCATGAGAATTCTGGTAATCCGATTGCTCAGTTAGAGTATGCTAGTGCAATTGGATGTTTAATGTATGCTATAAGCTGTACTAGACCAGATATTTCTTATGCTGTTTGTAGACTTGCTAGATATACTAAGAATCCTGGTGTGGATCATTGAAAATCCAGTGAAAGGGTTTTTGGCTACTTGAAAAGGATGAAGGATCTTGGAATCTTCTATAGTAGATTTCCAGCTGTTCTTGAAGGTTACTCGGATGCTAGTTGGTTTATGTAGGTCCTGAAAGCAACCTAAGAGGGGAGGTAAATTAGGTTGATGAAAAATTAAAACTTGATCAATGAGGATAATCGCACAATTTGAATGGATCAAGTTTTCTTGGTGACACAAACTTTTTAACTCGAGATAAAAGGATCACACCAAGTAAATAATCACAAGAAGCACACAAATGAAAAATAAAGAGATGAATTCAAATGGACTACCAAGTTGCACCCAACTTGAAATCCAATACCTCAATTTCAATTGCTACTTCAATTTGATGAAGTTACACCAAGTTGTACATGAAAGGATCACCACTTGCTTGCATCAATCTCTCCTTGATCAAGCCAAGATGTTTTACAACAGCCTTGCTAACCCTCACAATGCTATACACTTGAGTCTTCTCTCACAATTGAAAAGCAATGCTTGTTTACACACACACACACTTACACTACAAGAAGTAAGAAAGACACAAATTCTTGCTAGAATTGCTCTTGAAGACTTGTAAGTAAAGGTTGCAAAAAGTTCTAAACATATCCAACCTTTAAGGTATTTATAGAGTGCAAAGATAACTGCCCAAACTTCTCCAACGGTCTTGAATTAAATGCAGGAAAAAATAGCCTTTGGGTGTGTCAGACGTCCGACACTCAATTCTGCGTCCGAAGCCATCGTCCGACAGTTTGTTGAAATCCTGAGATGTAAACTGTCAGACGTCCGAACCAAAGACTCCACCGTCCGACAAAACCAGTAACTAATTTGTTCATCCTCTCAATCTGTCAGACGTCCGAAGCTTGAGTCTTCGTCCGAAACCATCGTCCGAAACTTTGTCGTAAACTGTCGGACGTCCGAAAGCATCGTCTGATAGAACCAGTGACTTTCCCTTCTTCTATTGCATCCTGTCGGACGTCCGAACCTATGCCTTGCGTCCGACAACATCATCCGACATATGTCAATGAGATATTTGAGAAAAACCTATCTCATTACTTGAAAGGGGATTAGTAAAGACTATCATATTAGTTTGTTAATCATCAAAGTAGCCAACAATCTCCCCCTTTTTGATGATGACAAACCAATTGATGATTTGAATAAAATAGAAAGCCACACAGTACTCCCCCTTACTCGCACATCCCAAAATGCAGAAGCTCCCCTTTACTTAAAGCACCAACTTTTTGGTAAGCACCAAAATAACCACCTTTACTCAAAATAACCATCTACAAACACTCAACCATTAATTAGCCAATGAATCAAATCCACCACAGCATTGATCAACCAAGCACTCAACCATATAACCATTCCCATTCATCAACCCATTAAACATACATCATCAAACACCGAAATAAAATAAATAAACATCATCATCAATAGCATTTCTCCCCCTTTTGTCATTAAGCAAAAAGGAGAGTAAGCAATAAAGGACAAAGTGAATAAGTCATAAGATTAAGTAAAAAGAAGCAGACACAGAAGTTTGGAAGTTAAGGCCAACCATGCTAGGGCCAAACAAAAACAACCATGGCCAATGAGGAAGGTTTGGCTTCACAAAAATAGTACAAGAAGTCAATGAGAAAATATGAACAAAATGATAGTGGCCTAAAGGATGCCTAATGAGATGATCCTATTAGATGCCTAAATGACTAGAACTGCGGACGAGATGAGCCACGATGTCTGCGAACTAGTCGATAACCCTCTGAACTTTCCTCCTCCGTATCAATATCCATTTCTTGAGACGGAGTATGAAATTGAGAAGGGCCAGGGTCTTGAGTAGTGGTCGGTAGAGATGTGCCCCTCATTTCCATCAGACCTTCAACAATCTGTTGAACTTGTGCATTGTCTTCATGGCTAGGATCAGTGTGATCAGGTCACGTGAGAGCTTGTTCTTTAGTGACATGTGCGTGTTCTGTTTCAACTTGAGTGGGAGTTGGTTCTTCCTCTTCGTGGTCAGGAGCCTCTTGAGCTTGAGAAGGAAGAAGATCCTCATTGAGTTTTTGAAAGGCTTCCTTTTGTTCCGGATTCATAACCATTCGAAGACCTTCCTTAAGTAGAACATGCCTTTGTTTGAGTTCTAGAAAAAGATTAAGGATTGGATCCGAAGAGGTAGAGGATGAGGGCTGGGATGTCATAGGAGTTGAAAAAGCAAGACGTAGGCGTTTAAATCGAGGAGTTACTGGTGTTTGAGGAGAAGAAAGGGAATCATGAATTGTTTTAGTACGAGTCTCCAAAGCAGTTTCTTTATATACCCACTCATCACCAACAAATCGAATGTTTTTCTTTTCAAAATACGCTTTGGTGAAAAAACAGTTTGGATTTTCAGTAGTGGGGGTCCCAGTCAAAGGAATGATGAAATGATTGAAAATAGAAGTCAAGAACTTTCCATATGAAAGTTTTCTACGCCTATCCGACTTGATTTTGTTTATGAAACGACATATGATAAACCCAAAATCCACCTTTATATCTTCCATAAAACAATAGAAAAGATAAAGCTCCATTTTGTTAGCGGTAGTACGATGGCCAGAGGTGGGGATTAAAAGATTGCCAATCATAACCCACCAAATTTGTTGTAAGGGTGTCAATTCATTTAAATCCGCTTCAACTAGAACTTGGAAATGAGTTTGAAAATATGAAAGAAGCTTTGTTCCACTGAAATGATTGTATGAAGTTGGTTGTTCTTCATATGAGAAAAAATTTGCAACTTTACTAGTGCAATTAGGTTCAATGGCAGTATTAAAAATTTCATTGATAACGTTAGGATCAAAAGAGATATCAATGCCATTTACCCTTGATACGCTATAGAAGGTGTTCTACCTTGCCTAATGTTAGCATAGAATTGATATACCATAGGAGGATATATAACATGAGGAAAATTGAGAAGATGACTCCATTTTTGAAAAGTAAATTTTTCAAGGACCCAATCTAGTTTGCAAGAACGAAAATCAGAAAGAGAAATAGAGCGCTGAGTTATGAACCCTTTTCTGCAGACTATGGAGAATCGTGCCTCTGCCTCAGCATCTATGAAGGTTGGAAGAACATTGGTTGCTAGTTCCTCTGTTTCCGGATGTTCAGTTCTTCCAGTAGTAGCTCTGGTTCTTCTCCTGTAAGTTTGAGTTCGTCCAGAAGCAGACTTCCCAGAGGGTGTTTTTGCAGATGAAGATCTTCCTCGTGTCCGTACCATTGTGGGTGAATGTAGGAAAATGTATGATGCAGTGATGATGTTCTGAAACCAAACAACTATCCCAAGAACTACTTGCAGCGTGAAGCGGTTCAGAGAGGAGAGATTAGGAACCTGGGGTTTTAAAGAGGAATTGGGGGTTTTCTCGGTTTTGAGGATGAAAGAAAATGTGGAAGATTAAAGGTTGGAGAAGAAGTTTGACAGCTAATTTTTGAAGAAATTCGAGCTGATTCGGTCTTGTAAGGGATAAATTTTTGGTCTTTTTGGGAATGAAAATGAAACAGCTCTCGGTTGGGAAAAAGAAGAATGAAATAAAAAGACCGTCCGAAATCCCCTTTTAAGAAGAATTTTAAAAGTGTCGGACGTCCGACCTTTCGGTTGCGTTTGATACCTGCGTCCGATCCCCTATTTTGCTAAAGAAAAAACTTTCTGAATCTGTCGGACGTCCGATCCTTGTGTAGGACGTCCGATAACAGTTGACATAAAAAATATGGAGCTGTCGGATGTCTGAAGAGTGTAGGACGTCCGATCCCCTGTTATGTTAAAGAGATTTTTTTGAAATACCCAATTTGTTCCTCAAATATACAAATTGCTCTAAGGGCAATACTTTTGTGAAAATATCAGCGATTTGATCTTTTGAACATACATAATTAACACAAATTTCTCCTCTTTGAACAAGATCACGATTGAAATGATGCTTAATATCTATATGTTTTGTCCTAGAATGTTGGATGAGATTTTTGGTCAAATTTATAGCACTAGTGTTATCACAAAACATAGGCACACAATCATATTTCAAATGAAAGTCATATAAAGTATGCTTCATCCAAATCAACTGAGCACAACACGCATCGGCTGCAATATATTCAGCCTCTGCCGTAGATAAGGAGATGGCATTTTGCTTTTTGCTAAACCAAGAAACTAAACATTCACCTAGAAAGGGACATGTACCACTTGTACTCTTTATCTATTCTACAACCAGCAAAATCAGCATCCGAAAAATCGATTAAAGCAAAGTTAGAACATTTAGGATATCATAAGCCATAGTTAATAGTTCCTTTTAAATATCTGAAAATCCGTTTTACAACTGGCAAATGAGATTCTTTTGGACATGAGTGAAATCTAGCACATAAGCAAACAGAAAACATGATATCCGGTCTACTAGCAGTTAAATAAAGTAAACTTCCAATCATACCTCTATAATATTTTTCATCAACTTTGGTCCCTTCTTCATCTTTGTCAAGTTTGATGGAAGTGCACATTGGAGTACCAACTTGTTTTGAATCTTCCATACCAAATTTCTTGAGAAGCTCTTTTGTATACTTGATTTGATTGATAAAAGTTCCATCTTGACATTGATGCACTTGAAGTCCAAGGAAGAAATTCATTTCTCCCATCATGCTCACGTCGAATTCCTTTTGCATGACATTTGAGAATTCTTTGCACAAGTATTCATTACTAGCACCAAAAATGATATCATCTACGTAAATTTGCACAATTAATAAGTCATACAAGTTATTTTTGGTAAAAAGAGTGGTATTAACATCACCTCTTTTAAAATCATTTTCTACCAAGAAACCACTTAAACGTTCGTACCATGCTCTTGGTGCTTGCTTTAAACCATATAAAGCTTTTGAAAGTTTGAAAACATAATTTGAAAACTTTTCATTCTCAAATCTGGGGGGTTGATCAACATAAACTTCTTGATCAATGAAACCATTTAGAAAAGCGCTTTTAACATCCATTTGAAAGAGTTTAAAACCTTTAAAGCATGCAAAAGCAAGAAACATACGAATCGATTCTAATCTAGCTACGGGAGCAAAGGTTTCATCAAAGTCTATCCCTTCTTCTTGTGTATAACCTTTTGCTATTAGTCTAGCCTTGTTTCTAACTACTTCTCCTTTATCATTTAATTTGTTCCTAAACACCCATTTTGTACCAATCACAGGATGATCTAATGGTCTTTCAACCAAAGTCCATATTTTATTTCTTTCAAATTGGTTTAGTTCTTCTTGCATGGCTACAATCCAACTATCATCTTTGAGTGCATCATTGACATTCTTGGGCTCAAAATGAGAAAGCAATGCAAAATTATCTACTAAAATATTCTTATAAGATCGAGTTTTTACCCTTTCGGATGGATCACCTATTATAAGTTCCTTTGGATGATGTTGAGTGAATTTCCAAGCTTTTGGGAGATCTTTTTGAATTTCTTCACTTTCCTCTTTCTTTTCTTGTTCATCTTCATCTTGATGAGTATCATTTTTGATGTCATCCTTCATCTCCTCATTTTGCTTTTCATGAGTGGATAGTTCCTTGAGTGCTTCTTGTACACTTACATCATCATCTTCACAAACATTTTGGGAAATAACATCATTAGTTTCATCAAATGTAACATGTATGGCTTCTTCAATGACAAGAGTCCTTCTATTGTAGACTCTATAACCACATTTATTTTCACAATATCCCAAGAACATGCCTTCATCCGTTTTCTTATCAAACTTACCAAGATGCTCTTTAATATTTAGAATGAAGCATTTACAATCAAATACTCTAAAATAGCCAACAATTGGCTTTTTGCCAAAAAGAAGTTCATATGATGTTTTATTCAAAATGGGTCGTAAAAGAATTCTGTTCATCACATTACATGCCGTGTTGACCGCCTCGGCCCAAAAATATTTTGGCATGTCACATTCACTAAGCATGGTTCTTGCGGCTTCTTGAAGAGTTCTATTCTTCCTTTCAACAACTCCATTTTGTTGTGGAACTCTTGCTATTGAAAATTCATGAGAAATCCCATTGTGATCACAAAATTCCAAAAATCCACAATATTTGAATTCAAACCCATTGTCACTTCTAATTTTCACAATACTTAAGTTTAGCAAATTTTGAACTTTAGCAAATAAGGACACGAAATTTTTGAAAGCATTATCTTTATGGGCTAAAAACACAACCCAAGTATATCTAGAAAAATCATCAACTATAACAAAGTAATAGCGTTTACCACCCAAACTAGCAACTTGAGTAGGACCAAAACGATCAAGATGTAAAAGCTCCAAGGGTTTTGATGTGGAAACACAATTTTTTGGTTTAAAGGAGACTTTTGTTTGTTTTCCAAATTGACATGCATCACAAATACGATTCTTTTCAAATTTGATTTTGGGTAACCCTCTAACAAGCTCCTTTTTAGAAACCTCATTGAGTAAATCCATATTGAAGTGACAAAGTCTTCTATGCCATAACCAAGGATCATCATTAGTAATCTTAAGGCATTGAAAACTAGTTGAATCAATTTTCTCAAGGAAAACAATATAAATGTCATTGTATCTTTTCCCTTTAAAGAAAATATTAAAATTTGTATCAAGGATCAAGCATTCATATTTCTTAAAAAGCACATAAAGATTTCTATCACATAATTAACTAACACTTAACAAATTGTAACCCAAATTATCAACTAAAAGAACATTATGGATAAAAGTTTCACCATTCTTACCAACATCACTAATCCCAATTGTCTTAGCTTTTGTGTCATCTCTAAATGTGACTTTTCCACTACTTTTTGATTTAAGCTTGACAAAATGAGATGGATTACCTATCATGTGTCTTGAGCACCCACTATCAATAAACCACTTTGATGCTTTGTTGGAATTCTTCAACTGTATCTTCATAAGAGATAATGAGGAATAGCCTTTGTTACCCTTTATATCCTTGGGTCCTTAGGAGTTAGTTACAATCTCTAACTATCCAAGTAGTTTTTAAGCCATTTCTCATATTTTTCTTTACATAGCAATCACTTTTCATATGTCCATATTGACTGCAAAAACTACACATTTTGCTAGTGTCTTTGACACTAATGGGTTTTAAGTATTTAATTCCCATTTTCCTAAGGATGGCAAATTTATTCTCACCATAGGTTTCTCTTCTAACACTCATTTGATAAATCTTTTGTTTCTCATTTTGAAGGAACTCATTTAAATCATCCATTCTTTTCTTCAAGCTATTTTGTTCCTTATGGAGTTTTTCGCAAAATATTTCTTTTGCATCTAGTTTCTTTTGTAAATCCAAGTCAATCTCAAGCTTTCTCAATTCAACATTTTCATTTTTCAATCTCTTATTTTCTTGGAAGAGCTTTGAATTTTCACGAATTAAGAAATTGATTTTCATTTTCAACTCTTCGTTCTTGGCATAAGACTCTTTTAAACTTTCATGCAATTTTTCAACAAAGGATTCAACATCATCATCATTTTCATCATCACTATCAAAGATAGAGTTATTAGTGGATACCTCATTTTCACCTATGGCCATAAAAGCCATTTGAGCGGACTCTTCTTCTTCCTCTATTTCACCTTCGGAGTTGCACTCATTCCAAGTTATTTGGAAGTTGTTGAATTTGTCTTCTTTCTCGTCTTCCTTCCTTTTTCTTGTTCATTGGACATTCATTAGCATAGTGCCCAATTTGTCCACATTCGAAGCATTTATCACCTTGCTTCTTGTTGACTTCTTGTTTTCCTTTTTCTCTTCGATTGAGGTTGTAGTTGCTTAGGCCTCCTCTTCTAAACGTTCTTCTATTGAAGATTCTTTTGAAGCTTTTAGAGAGAAGTGCCAAATCATTGTCATCTACTTCAACATCTTCATCATCTAAGGAGAATGATTCATCCTCCTCTTGTGAAGGTTTGAAAGCTATACTTTTCTTCATCTTTGCATCCTCTTCCTCTTGTACCTTAGACTTGAGTTCAATTCATAAGAGGTTAGAGAATTTATAAGAGTTTCAATAGACATGGAATTTAAATCCTTAGTTTCCTCAATAGCTGTCACTTTGCTTTCCCAATCCTTCGATAAAGTATTTAAAATCTTTCTATTCTTCTCACCTAATGTATACTCTTTTCCCAACACTTCTAGATCCTTTATGATATCATTGAATCTACAATACATTTTGTCAATATTCTCATGAGGTTCCATTTTAAAAGATTCATATTTAGTGACAAGAAGTGATTTCTTTTGTTCTCTTACATTGTCACTACCCTCATGTATTTCTCTAAACTTATCCCATATTTCCTTTGCTGTCTTGCATCCTTTCACCCTTGTAGATTCGGTTGCATCTAAAGCATTGTATAGCACATTCACAGCTTTTGCATTCAAGGTGAGATTTATTCTATCTTGGAGTTAATTCTATTCTTGTTTTTGGTCTTGGTTGATGAGTAACCTCATCTACAACAATGGCTTCAAATGGACCTTCATTTACAATGTACCATAACTCAATATCTATTGATTGCAAGAAGATTTCCATTCTATCCTTCCAACTCACATAATTTACCCCATTAAACATAGGTGGTCTAGTGATAGATTGTCCCTCTAAGAATAATGCATTGTTAGTTGCCATGATCACTCCAAAGCCGATTGAGCTTAATTTCTAGGAAACCAAGGTCTGATACCAATTGTTGGTCCCGAAAGCAACCTAAGAGGGGGGTGAATTAGGTTGATGGAAAATTAAAACTTGATGAATGAGGATAATCGCACAATTTGAATGGATCAAGTTTTCTTGGTGACACAAACTTTTTAACTCGAGATAAAAGGATCACACCAACTAAATAATCACAAGAAGAACACAAATGAAAAATAAAGAGATGAATTCAAATGGACTACCAAGTTGTACCCAAGTTGAAGTCCAATACCTCAATTTCAATTGCTACTTCAATTTGATAAAGTTACACCAAGTTGTACATAGAAGGATCACCACTTGCTTACATCAATCTCTTTTTTATCAAGCCAAGAGGTTTTACAACAACCTTGTTAGCCCTCACAATGCTACACACTTGAGTCTTCTCTCACAATTGAAAAGCAATGGTTGTTTGCACACACACTTACACTACAAGAAGTAAGAAAGACACAAAGTCTTGCTAGAATTGCTATTGAAGGCTTGTAAGTAAAAGTTGTCAAAAAGTCTTGAACAAGGTATTTATAGGGTGCAAAGATAACTGCCCAAACTTCTCCAACGGTCTTGAATTAAATGCAGGAAAAAATAGTCGTTGGGTGTGTCAGACATCCGACATATTGTTCTGCGTTTAAAACCACCGTCCGACAGTTTGCTGAGTTCCTGTGTCGTAAACTGTCGGACGTTCGAACTAAAGAATCACTGTCCGACAGAACCAGTAGCTAATGTGGCCATTCTCTTAACCTGTCGAACGTCCGAAACTTGGGTCTTCGTTCGAAGGCATCTTCCGAAGTTTTATCGTAAACTGTCGGACGTCCAAAAGCGTCGTCCGACAGAACCAGTGGGCATCCCTTCTTTCATTCCAGCCTGTCGGACGTCCAAACCCCTGCCTTACGTCCGACAGCAATGTCCAACACATATGAGTGAGGTGTTTTGTGAAATAACTTGTCTCATTACAATTTGTCTTGAAAGAGAATTAGTAAAAATCATCATGTTAGTTTGTTAATCATTAAAATAGCCAACAATCTCCTCATTTTTGATGATGACAAGCCAATTGATGATTTGAATAACAAAGAAGGCAAGAACGTATAATTTTTGAGAAAATACTCCCCCTTACTCGCACATCCCAAATTGCAAGAAAGCTCCCCCTTACTTAAAGCACCATAAACCAAAACAATTACTATCTCATCTCAGCAAGACCAATATCAGTCCATATCACAAAAACAACCACCATTTCATATCATATCAATTCAAATCATCCATTCATTTGTCCAAATCAACCAACCACATCAAACATCAATTATATCAAATATCCAATTTCTCCCCCCTTTTGTCTTCAATCAAAAAGGAAAAGATAACCATTATATTAAAAAAGAAGTATTCATATCAAATATCCATTATATTAAAAAAGAAGCATTCATAGAAGTTTAGTGATTCAGGACCAACAATGCTAAGGCCAAACAAAAAAAAAAAAACAACCATGGCCGTTGATGAAATTGTGGCTTCACCAAAATCAGTAAAAGAAGCCAGTAAGATGATATGATGCTGGTAGGGAATGCCTAGTAGATGGCTACATAAGATGAGCCTAGTAGATTCCTAAATGACTAAAATTGAGGGCAAGATGAGCCACGACGCCTGCGAATAAGTTGGTAACCCTCTAAACTTTCCTCCGTATCAGAATCCATTTCTTGAGGAGGAGTGTGAAATTGAGAGGGTCCAGGATCTTGAGATATGATTTGTAGAGATATGCCCTGCATTTCTATGAGACCTTCAGCAACTTGTTGGTCTTGTGCTTGAGCATCTTCATGCATAAGCTCAGCTTGAGTAGTTCTGGCTTGTACTAGATCTTCAGGTGCTTGAGCTATTTTTTCACGAGTTTGAGCTGGTTCTTCCATTCCTTGATCAGTAGTCGCTTGAGCTTGAGAAGGAAGAAGAGTCTCCTTGAGTTTGTGAAAGGCTTCTTTTTGTTCTGAATTCATAAGCATTTGAAGACCTTCCTCAAGAAGAAGATTCCTTTGTTTGAGTTCAAGGAGAAGGGTAAGAATTGGATCCGAGGAAGTGGAAGAGGAAGGCTGGGATGTCATAGGAGTAGAAAAATCAAGATGTGGGCGTTTAAAACGAGTAGTCACTGGTGTTTGAGGAGAAGAAAGTGGATCATGGACTGTTTTTGTACGAGTCTCCAAGGTAGTCTCATTGTACACTCATTCATCACCAACACAGCGAATGTTTTTCTTTTCAAAATAAGCTTTGGTAAAAAAGCAATTTGGATTTTCAGTGGTTGGAGTTCCAGTCAAAGGAATGTTGAAATGATTGAAAATAGAAGTCAAGAACTTTCCATATGGAAGTTTCTACGACTATTCGACTTAAACTTTGTTTATAAAACGAAACATTATAAATCCAAAATCCACCCTTATATCTTCCATAAAACAATACAAAAAAATAAAACTCCATTTTGTTTGCTGTGGTACGATGGCCAGAAGTAGGAATTAAGAGATTGCCAATCATAACCCACAAGATTTGTTGTAAAGGTGTCAATTCATTCAAATCCGCTTCAGCCGGAACTTGGAAACTTATTTGAAAATATGATAAAAGCTTAGTTCCATTGAAGTGATTGTATGAAGTTGGTTGTTCTTCATATGAGAAAAAATTTGCAACTTTACTAGTGCAATCAATTTCGATAGCAGTATTAAAAATTTCATTGACAATGTTAGGATCAAAAGAAATATCAATGCTATTGACCCTAGACACAACCTCAGAAGGTGTTCTACCCTACCTAATGTTAGCATAGAATTGGTGTACCATAGGAGAATAGATAACATGAGAAAAAGTGAGAAGATGGTTCCATTTTTGAAAAGCAAATTTCTCAAGAACCCAGTCCAATTTGCAAAAGCGAAAATCAGAAATGGAAATAGAACGTTGAGTTATAAAGCCTTTCCTGCAAGCTTTGGAGAATCGTGCCTCTGCTTCAGCATCAATGAAGGTTGGGAGAACATTTCTTACTTGTTCTTCTGTTTCTTGCTGATTAGACCGTCCAGTAACAGCTCGTGTTCTTCTCTAATAAGCTTTAGTAGTAGACCTTTCAGTGTGGCGTTTGGCAGAAGATGAGCTTCCTCGAGTTTGCACCATTTTGAGTGAATGCAGTTGATTGTAGGATGCAGTGATTGTTATGCAATGCTGAACAACTGTCCTACACACTACTAATGGTGTGAAACAGTTCAGAGAGGAGAGAATGTGGACTTAGGGTTTTAAGAGAAAAATTGGGGGTTTTCTCGATTTTGATGTAGGAGGAAAATGTGGAAGATTAAACACTAGAAATGATGTTTGAAAGTCGAATGTAAAAGAGTTTTTAGGAAATCTGTTTTTGAAAAGGATGAAATCTCAACCCTTTTTTTGGTGAAGAAGATGAAAAAAGCTCTTTGTCCGAAAGAGAGAAGAAAAATAGCAAATGACCGTCCGAAATCCTTTTTAAGAAGAATTTTAAGGGTTTCAGACGTCCAAACTTTAGATTGCGTCCGATACCTACGTTCGATCCCCTGTTTTCTGAAAAGATAATTTTCTAGAGCTATCAGACGTCCGATCCTTATGTAGGACGTCCGAAAATAGTTGACACAAAGCATTACAGCTTTCGAATGTCCGAAGTCTATAGGACGTCCGATCCCCTATTATTTCAAAAAGATTTTTCTAAAATCCCCAGTTTGTTTCTCAAATACACAAATTGCTCCAAGGGCAATGCTTTTGTAAAAATATCAGCAATTTGATCTTTTGAACACACGTAATTAACACAAATTTCTCTTCTTTGAACAAGATCACGAATGAAATGATGCTTAAATCTATATATTTTGTCCTAGAATGTTGGATGGGATTTTTGGTCAAGTTTATAGCACTAGTGTTATCACAAAACATAGGCACACAACCATATTTCAAATGAAAATCATATAAAGTATGTTTCATCCAAATCAACTGAGCACAGCACGCACCGGCTGCAATATAATCGGCCTCCACCGTAGATAAGGAAATGGCATTTTGCATTTTGCTAAACCAAGAAACTAAGCATTCACCTAGAAAGTGACATGTACTACTTGTACTTTTTCTATCTATTCTACAACCAGCAAAATCAGCATCCGAAAAACTAGTTAGACCAAATTTAGAACATTTTGGATACCATAAGCCATAGTTAATAGTTCCTTTTAAATATCTGAAAATGCGTTTTACAGCTAGCAAATGAGATTCTTTTGGACATGAATGAAATCTGGCACATAAATAAATAGCAAACATAATATCAGGTCTACTAGCTGTTAAATAGAGCAAACTTCCAATCATACCTCTATAGTACTTCTCATCAACTTTAGTGCCTTCTTCATCCTTGTCAAGTTTGGTGGATGTGCACATAGGAGTACCAACTTGTTTTGAATCCTCCATACCAAATCTCTTGAGAAGCTCTTTTGTATACTTGATTTGATTGATAAAAGTTCCATCTTGACATTGATGCACTTGAAGTCCAAGGAAGAAATTCATTTCTCCTATCATGCTCATCTCGAATTCCTTTTGCATGATATTAGAGAATTCTTTGCACAAGTGTTCATTAGTAACACCAAAAATGATATCATCCACGTAAATTTGCACAATTAATAGGTCATTCAAGTTATTTTTGGTAAAAAGTGTGGTATCAACAGCACCTCTTTTAAAATCATTTTTCACCAAGAAACCACTTAAGCGTTCATACCACACTCTTGGCGCTTGTTTCAAGCCATATAAAGCTTTTGAAAGTTTGAAGACATAATTTGAAAATTTTTCATTCTCAAATCCGGGGGGTTGATCAACATAAACTTCTTGGTCAATGAAACCATTTAGAAAAGCACTCTTAACATCCATTTGAAAAAGTTTAAAGCCTTTAAAGCATGCAAATCTAACTACGGGAGTAAAGGTTTCATCAAAATCTATCCCTTTCTCTTGTGCATAACCTTTTGCTACAAGTCTAGCCTTGTTTCTAACTATTTCTCTTTTATCATTTAACTTGTTCCTGAACACCTATTTTACACCAATCACGGGATGATCTAATGGTCTTTCTATCAAAATCCATACTTTATTTCTTTCAAATTGGTTTAGTTCTTCTTGCATGGCCACAATCCAACTATCATCTTTGAGTGCATCATTGACATTCTTGGGCTCAAAATGAGAAAACAATGCAAAATTATCTACTAAAACATTCTTATAAGAGCGAGTTTTTACCCTTTCGGATGGATCACCTATTATAAACTCCTTTGGATGATGTTGAGTGAATTTCCAAACTTTTGAAAGATCTTTTTTAGTTTCTTCACTTTCCTCTTTCTTTTCTTGTTCATCTTCATCTTGATGAGTATCATTTTTGATGTCATCCTTCATCTCCTCATTTTGTTTTTCATGAGTGGATAGTTCCTTGAGTGCTTCTTGTACACTTACATCATCATCTTCACAAACATCTTGGGAAATAACATCATTAGTTTCATCAAAAGTAACATGTATGGCTTCTTCAATAACAAGAGTCCTTCTATTGTAGACTCTATAACCACGTTTATTTTCATAATATCTCAAGAAAATGCCTTTATCTGTTTTCTTGTCAAACTTTCCAAGATGCTCTTTAATATTTAAAATTTAGCATTTACAACCAAAGACTCTAAAATAACCAACAATAGGCTTTTTGCCAAAAAGAAGTTCATATGATGTTTTATTCAAAATAGGTCGTAAAAGAATTCTATTCATCACATAACATGCCGTGTTGACCGCCTCAGCCCAAAAATATTTGGGCATGTCACATTCACTAAGCATGGTTCTTGCGGCTTCTTGAAAAGTCCTATTCTTCCTTTCAACAACTCCATTTTGTTGTGAAACTCTTGCTATTGAAAATTCATGAGAAATCCCATTGTGATCACAAAATTCCAGAAAATCACAATATTTAAATTCGGTCCCATTGTCACTTCTAATTTTCACAATACTCAAGTTTAGCAAATTTTGAACTTTTGCAAATAAGGACACAAAATTTTTGAAAGTATCATTTTTATGGGCTAAAAACACAATCCAAGTATATCTAGAAAAATCATCAACTATAACAAAGCAATAGTGTTTGCCACCCAAACTAACAACTTGAGTGGGACCAAATAGATCAAGATGTAAAAATTCCAAAGGTTTTGATGTGGAAGCGCAATTTTGTGGTTTAAAAGAAACTTTTGTTTGTTTTCCAAATTGACATGCATCACAAATACGATCCTTTTCAAATTTGATTTTAGGTAATCCTCTAACAAGCTCCGTTTTGGAGACTACATTGAGTAAATCTATGTTAAAGTGACAAAGTCTTCTATGCCATAACCAAGGATCATCGTTAGTAATCTTAAGGCATTGAAAACTAGTTGAATTGATTTTTTCAAGAAAAACAACATAAATGTCATTATATCTTTTTCCTTTAAACACAATATTAAATTTTGAATCAAGAATCAAGCATTCATGCTTCTTAAAAAGCACATAAAGATTCCTATCACATAATTGACTAACACTCAACAAGTTGTAACCCAAATTATCAACTAAAAGCATTGTGAATAAAGGTTTCACCATTTTTGCCAACGTCTCCAATCCCAATTGTCTTAACTTTTGTGTCATCTTCAAATGTGACTTTTCCACTACTTTTTGACTTAAGTTTGACAAAGTGAGATGGATCACCGGTCATATGTCTTGAGCATCCACTCTCAATAAACCATTTTAAGGCTTTGCTTGACTTCTTCAATTGTACCTACATAAGAAATAATGAGGAATAACCTTTGGTACCCTTTATATCTTTGGGTCCTTAGGAGTTAGTTACAATCTCTAACTATCCAAGTAGTTTCTAAGCCATTTCTCATATTTTTCTTTACATAACAATGACATTTCATATGTCCATATTGACAACAAAAACTACACATATTACTAGTGTCCTTGACACTAATGGGTTTTAGATACCTAATCCCCATTCTCCTAAGAATGACAAATTTATTTTCACCAAAAGTAACTCTTCTAACATTCATTTGAAGACACTGTTGTTTTTTATTTTGAAGAAACTCATTTAAAACATCCATTCTTTTCTTCAAGCTATTTTGTTCCTCTTGAAGTTTTTTGCAAAACTTTTCTTTTGCATCTAGTTTCTTTTGCAAATCCAAATCAATTTCAAGCTCTCTCAATTCAATATTTTCATTTTTCAATATCTTATTTTCTTGAAATAGCTTTGAATTTTCACGGAGTAAGAAATTGATTTTCATTTTCAACTCTTTGTTCTTGGCATAAGACTCTTTTAGACTTTCATGCAATTTTTCAACAAAAGATTCAATATCATCATCATACTCATCATCACAATCATGAATAGAGTTACTAGTTGATACCACATTTTCACCTATGGCCATAAATGCCATTTGAGCGGATTTTTCTTCTTCCTCTATTTCACCATCGGAGTTACACTCATTCCAAGTTATTTGGAAGTTGTTGTATTTTTGTTTTCTTTCTCCTCTTCCTTCTTTTTTCTTCTTCATTGGACATTCATTAGCATAGTGCCCAATTTGTCCACATTTGAAGCATTTATCTCCGTATTTCTTGTTGACCTCTTGCTTCCCTTTTCCTCTTTGATTGGGGTTGTAGTTGCTTGGGTCTCCCCTTCTAAACCTTCTTCTATTGAAGATTCTTTTGAAACTCTTGGAGAGAAGTGCCAAATCATTGTCATTCACTTCAACATTTTCATCATCTAAGGAGGATGAGTCATCCTCCTCTTGTGAAGCTTTGAGAGCTATATTTCTCTTCATCTTTGCATTCTCTTCCTCTTGTACCTTAGACTTGAGCTTCAATTCATAAGAGGTTAGAGAATTTATAAGAGTTTCAATAAACATGGAACTTAAATCCTTAGTTTCCTCAGTAGCTGTCACTTTGCTTTCCCAATTCTTAGATAAAGCATTCAAAATCTTTCTATTCTTCTCACTTAATGTATACTCTTTTTCCAACACTTCTAGATCCTTTATAATATCATTGAATCTACAATACATTTTGTCAATGTTCTCATGAGGCTCCATTTTAAAGGATTCATATTTAGTGACAAGAAGTGATTTCTTTTGCTCTCTAACATTGTCACTACCCTCATGTATTTCTCTAAATTTGTCCCATATTTCCTTTGCCATCTTACATCCTTTCACTCTTGTAGATTCGGTAGCATTTAAAGCATTGTATAGCACATTCACAGCTTTTGCATTTAAGGTGAGGTTTATCCTATCTTGAGGAGTCAATTCCATTCATGTTTTTGGTCTTGGTTGATGTGTAATCTCATCTACAACAATAGCTTCAAAAGGACCTTCATTTACTATGTACCATAACTCAATATCTAATGATTGCAAGAAGATTTCCATTCTATCCTTCCAACTCACATAATTGATCCCATTAAACATAGGTGGCCTAGTGATAGATTGTCCCTCTAAGAATAATGCATTGTTAGTTGTCATGATCACTCCAAAGCTAATTGAACTTAATCTCTAGGAGACCAAACTCTGATACCAATTGTAGGTCCCGAAAGCAACCTAAGAGGGGGGTGAATTAGGTTTATGGAAAATTAAAAGTCGATGAATGATAATAATACACAATTTGAGTTAATCAAGTTTTCTTGGTGATACAAACGCTCGAGAATAGGATATAGAGATCACACCAAGTGAATAATCACAAGTAGAATTCAAGCTAAAGAATAAATAGTAGAGATGAAATCAAATGGACTACCAAGTTGCACCCAACTTGAAGCCCAATACCTCAATTGCAATTGCTACTTCAATTTGATGAAGTTACACCAAATTGTACATGGAAGGATCACCTCTTGCTTGCCTCAATCTCTTTTTGATCAAGCCAAAAGGTTTTACAATATCCTTGCTAACCCTCACTATGCTACACACTTGAGCCTTCTCTCACAATTGAAAAGCAATGATAGTTTACACACACACTTACACTACAAGTACTAAGAAAGATACAAATTCTTGCTAAATTTGCTCTTGGAAACTTGTAAGTAATGGTTGTCAAAAAGTCTTGAACAAGGTATTTATAGGGTGCAAAGATAACTGCCCAAACTTCTCCAACGGTCTTGAATTAAATGCAGAAAAAAATAGCTGTTGGGTGTGTCGGACGTTCGACATATTGTTCTGCATCCGAAACCACCGTCTGACAGTTTGCTGAGCTCCTGTGTCGTAAACTGTCGGACTTCCGAACCAAAGAATCACCGTCCGATAGAACCAGTAGCTAATGTGGCCATCCTCTTAACCTGTCGAACGTCCGAAACTTGGGTCTTCGTCTGAAGGCATCGTCCGAAGCTTTATCGTAAACTGTCGGACGTCTGAAAGCGTCGTCCAACAGAACCAGTGGGCATCCCTTCTTTCATTCCAACCTGTCGGAAGTCTGAACCCCTGCCTTGCGTCTGACAGCAATGTCCGACACATATGAATGAGGTGTTTTGTGAAATAACCTATCTCACTACAATTTGTCTTGAAAGAGAATTAGTAAAAATCATCATGTTGGTTTGTTAGTCATCAAAATAGCCAACAGTACAATTAAGCATGCACTTGGAAACTTACCACGACTAGTGATCGCTTCAAACACTAGTTGTCGGCTTGCACTTGGCGTCCTTACATGCGCCTGTACATATACGACTCACATCAGTGGTCGTCACTTGATAGCTGACTAGCGATGCTAAGTTAAGTTATAAAGTATGAATTAACTATAACTCGGGATGACTGGTTACTTCACACTATCAATACTAAGATATAAGTGGCCGTTTGCAGATTAGGTTACATTTAGGTCTTATTGGTGTGCTCACGCTAGCAACACCATTTTCGAGACTTGCAACTGGAGTTACATATATCAAAAAACTACATAGTTTATACCATTGGAAAGTAGATTCAAAATTCAACAATCATTAGAAGACCATTTTTGAAGATTCAATTCAAAAAAAGTTTAAATCGAACGACAAAACATTGCTACTATGGCAACTCGTGGTACAGGTTGCCAATTTCAGCAATTTTCATGGGTTTTTTGTAGTTTGTAGGAAACTAATTATGGCCTGAATTTTATATTGAAATCTCTTCGAGTCTAGTTTCTAACACAACAAACGGAACTCGATTCTGACCTTCCTACACCAAGTTATGGTCAATTTTCCAAACTTGGTTCTGCCTGACTGAACACACGGATATGCTTTCCTTGACTTAAACCAAGTCATTTTCTAAGTTCCTCTTAACCTACAATTTACCAAAACTCAACTTATATGTTAAGAGTAACATCAAACACTTGGTAGGGAACAAGATTCAAGCTCAAGTACTAAGATAATTTCCAAGAAAATCAAACCAAAGTTAGGCAATTCCACATGACCAAAATTTCAACAAGGCTTTTCCAACAATTCCATCATATAACTAACTTTACACCAAATCTCACATCAAATTCTTGAACTAACACACTCTAACATGCCATATGACATTTAGCCCCAAATTAGAATCAAGATACAATACCATAAACCTTAACTAACCCTAATTTCATTTCTAAGCATATTTCATGCCAATACTAACCTAAATCAAGCATTTGAGCAACCATCAAGCTAAAATCACTTCATATTAACATAAATTGTGAATATAAACAAGAGATTAAGGCATGAAGACCATTATACCTCTAAGTTCTTGGTAGATAAGCACAACAATCCAACAAGAAGGTGCAACAAGGCTCCAAATCACTATAAGTGTGATTTCCTAGGGTTTTAAGCAAGCTGGATTTGTTCTTTTTTTTCTTTCAAATCTTTCCTTCAATTTCAGACTAAGAAAATGAACTCACTCTCTCTTTTATTTAGCTATGAAATCCGGCAAACATGAAATAATTTTAGTAGAAAATCTTGTGTTTTATTTAAGCTTCTTATTAACTAAAGAAAGTTCAAGAATCTAAGAAGCAAAGTATGACTTTGTTTCTTTGAATTCCAATCAAAAATTCACCATTTGGCTCTTGTTTCATATGAAGATTACTCTTGCAAGACATTTCCTCATAACTAAGTTAGTAAAATTGTATTTTCTTGAAGAAAATTCCACAAATTACTAAAATTAGCTCACATGTTTTCATAAATTAACCTTAAATACAACAATTGCTATAAAATTCAATTTTTGACTTTAAAATATGCACTTGACATAAAATGCTTGTGACATCAATAAAAGGGATAAATAGAGTAATATATATATATAAATATACGACCCCACTTCTCCTTAGGGCGAACCCTGTGACGCCCCGTACCATCAATTTAAATTATAAAAACTGAAATTTCATATTTTCATAAAATTATTTTAGTTTGAATTATTTGGTTTTCTTAAGTCAATTGTATCGGCACAAAATTTTCAGGATGTGACGTGGTCCGACTTAAGAAGAAGCAAAGATTTTACCGAGACCTGTATCTCGAGGAATTAGAATGAGCCACAGATAGAGCCAGGAAGGCGCACGCCTTAGCGGACCGGGTGATGGATCAGACCCACGAGATAGCCACGCTGATAGCCTCGAGAGAGCATATGAGACACAGTAAGGAGGCTCTATACATAGAGGTTCTCCGCCTTCAGGAGGTGGTTAACAAATTGAAGGAGGATAGGGACCAACAGAAAATGTGGGCCGACACGTGGTTGGAAGGATTTAATGAGACAAACCATCAATTGGAGGAGCAACATGCTGCATATCAGGCATTAGCCATTAAGTATGAAGAGAGAAGGCAGCGTGTGACCAATTGGATGGATGATCACTTACCACTTGCTCCTGATATGCTGGGATGGGCACAATTATGGCCTGAAAGTGATGCGGAGATAGAGAGTGACCCAGAGGAAGACCCAATAGAGGATGACCCTATAGAGGATGAAGCCATAGTGGATGATCCAGAGGAAAACGAGACCGCGGAGGACAGTGACGCTCCTTCAGGGAATGAGCAGTAGGAGAATTAAGAAAGTTCGATGTTATGTATTTTATTTTATGAGTGTTAAGCAAATAGGACTCTTAGATTAGTTTGCTAGTATGTTCGGCTTTGATGTTAAGGTCGAATTGGAATGGGTTCAGACGCGATGAGCGTTGGAGCCTAAATAGGAATAAGATTAGGGTTCTTGGATATGTAGTTGGATTTTAGTATTTTTCTGCTTTCGTGATGTTTATTGAGTTGTTTGTTGATCAATTTCGTTCTGTGTTTTCGTAATGTTAATGCAGAGAAATTTTTTTTTTCTTTTTATAACCAACTTTTATTAATATACACGCACAGCTTTATTTATATGCCCATATATGTATATATATATATGTACGTACATAGATGGCAATCGATCTCACCTTAGCTGAGATCATTTTATTGATTTAGGACATGGCACCAAACACTAGGCGTGGGGGAAACCGACGTAGTGGCCATCAGGACGAGAATGTCGAGAGTAGTCATGGTATTGGATCAAACCAAAGGAATGGTAGTAGAGGTGCAAACCAGGGAAGTGGGGCCGATGGTAATGGACCCAATGGGAACCCGCCTTATATGATGGTACCTGCGGAAATGATAGCAGCTTGGACGGGGATAGCCCAAGCACTGCAGGGCATGCCCAGGCCCAAGCAATGTTGGCTCAAACCCAAACTGCTAATGCACAAACTCATGGACAGGGGGGGACTCATTTCTATTATGAGAAAATGAAAAGAGTCCATGTGCCTACTTTTGATGGAACACCTGACCCTGATCTAGCAAAGAAATGATTGGATGAAATTGAGAATAACTTTTTACTACTAGAAGTGCCTGAGCGAATGAAACACCTCATAATTAAGCCCTTCTTGGTAGGTGAGGCCAATAAATGGTGGGCAACGATTGAACCAACCATTACTCCTCCAATTAGTTGGGTAAAATTCAAAGAGGAATTTCTCAAGTACTTCTTCCCTCCTGCAGTTAGGATGCAGAAGATCGACCAGTTTGAAAACCTGAAACAAACCCCTGGAATGTCAGTAGTGCAATATTCGAATAAGTTTACTGCCTTGGGAAGATTTGTACCGTCTACAATGGCGGATCCGGAACTCAAGAAGTACAAATTCATACGCGGACTAGTGAGTATTCAGACCAGGGTAAACACCTCCTATACCCCCACATTTAACGATGTGTTGGATGCTAGTGTGAAGGCAGAAGCTGACTGTAGAAGGTTAGATGAGGAGGATAGGAACAAGAGGCCGAGACCTAGAAGTGTTCTTGCTGCGGCTGGGGCACTGAAACCAGGCGGTCAGTTCTGATTGATAAAGAAGAATCGGGGACCAACCCCAGGTCCAGTTATAAGAAGGACTTTCGCACAATGTAAGACCTATGGAAAGTGGCATCCGAGTGAATGTCGTCTTAGGACCGGGGCATGTTTTGAATGTGGGCAACAAGGACACGTGGCATTGAATTGCCCAAACAAGAAGAACGATGGAGAGAAGAGTGGCGGTCCCTCCGGTAGTAAACCTAAGGTCAATGCAAGGGTGCACGCTATGACGGACATTGAGGTGGAGGTATCGGATGACGTAGTCACAAGTACGCTTCTAATCAATTCTGTGCCAGCGTATGTGCTATTTGATTATGGAGCTAGTCATTCATTCATTGCTAATAAATTTGTTAAGCACCTGTGCATGCCTTCTAAATGGATGGAACACCCCTACCGAGTGGCTGCTCCTGGTGATAGAATTCTAGTTTCTCATGTTAAGTACCCGAACTGTAATGTAGAAATTGAAAATAGAAGGTTAGAAGTGGATCTAGTACAGATCAATATGAGTGATTTTGATGTCATTTTAGGGATGGATTGGTTAGCTAGATATTATGCACAAATTGATTGTAGGAGGAAGAAGGTGCTTTTCGCAAATCCTGATAAGGGACACTACTCGTATCAGGGCAACACTAATGAGAGAAAGATTCGTAGAATGCCACTCCTATCCTCCATGCAGGCATATTGGGCATTAAGAAAAGGTGGCATATTTGGCTTATGTGGTGATACAGAGAAAGAAGAGCCAACATTAGATAAGATTCCGGTGGTAAGAGATTTTCCTGACATATTTCCGAATGACTTACCTGGATTGCCACCGGATAGAGAGATAGAGTTTGAAATTAATCTCGTCCCAGATGCCACGCCCATATCTAAGACCCCTCATAGGATGGCTCCTGCTAAACTGAAAGAACTCAAGGAGCAGTTGCAGGAATTATTAGACAAGAAATTCATCAGGCCTAGCATCTCACCATGGGGTGCACCCGTTTTATTTGTTAAGAAGAAAGATGGTAGTTTGAGGTTGTGTATTGACTATCAGGAGTTGAATCAAACCACGGTGAAGAACAAATACCCCCTCCCTAGGATCAATGATCTTTTTGACCAGTTAAAAGGAGCAAAGGTGTTTTCTAAAGTAGATTTGAGATCAGGGTATCACTAGTTAAAAATTAAGGCGGAAGATATTCAGAAAAATGCATTTCGTACCAGATATGGGCATTATGAGTCCCTAGTCATGCCTTTTGGGTTAACTAACGCCCCTGCTACCTTTATGGATTTGATGAATAGGGTGTTCAAATCTCAGTTAGATCGATTTGTTGTGGTATTCATTGATGATATTTTGATATACTCCTCGGATGAAGAGACTCACGCTGAACATCTTAGGGAAGTTTTAGAAATCCTAAGAAGAGAAATTGTATGCAAAGTTTAGCAAATGTGAATTTTAGTTGGAGAGCGTGCCTTCTTAGGACATGTGATATTGGCTCAAGGGGTGTTAATGGATCCAAAGAAAATAGAAGCGATAGTAGATTGGCCACGACCCACTAATGTGACAGAAGTAAGAAGTTTCTTAGGTTTGGCTGAATACTATCGGAAGTTTGTAGAGAGATTTTCTACTATTGCGGTGCCTCTAACTAAGTTAACTCAAAAAAGGGCAAGGTTTGAATGGTCCGATAAATATGAATCGAGTTTTCAGAAGTTAAAGAAAAAGTTGGTATCCGCCCCAGTGCTCACCCTACCATCTGGAATTGAGGGATTTGTAATTTATAGTGATGCCTCCAAGAATGGATTAGGTTGTGTTCTGATGCAAAATGAGAGGGTAATCGCATATGCTTCCCGTCAATTGAAACCGTACGAGCAGAACTACCCTACACATGATTCAGAATTGGCAGCGATAGTTTTCGCGTTAAAAATATGGAGACATTCTTTATATGGAGTGCAGTGTGAAGTCTTCACAAATCATAAGAGTCTCAAATATTTGTTCACCCAGAAAGAGTTGAACATGAGGCAGAGAAGATGATTAGAATTAATTAAAGATTATGATCTGACCATTAGTTATCATTCAGGAAAAGCAAACAAGGTTGCGGATGCTCTCAGTAGGAAATCAAAAGGTCTAAGGGATCTCTCAGTGGAAGAACAGTTGGAAGATTCTGAGATAGAGATGGTGGATTCCACTGCTGCAGTGTTAGCTGCTCTAGTACTCAAGCCTACCTTGATAGATAGGATCAAGGAAGTGCAAATTAAGGATGAGGAGTTGGCTAAAATCTTGGATAAAGTTAGGGTTGAATCTTTTGATGGGTTTGAACTAAAGGACGATGGCAGTTTATGGAAGAACGGTAGGTTATGTGTATCTAGGGATGAGGAGTTAAGACGAGAAATATTGAAGGAAGACCATAATTCAAGATTCTCGATACACCCGAGTAGGACAAAAATGTACCGAGATTTGAAAAGGAATTACTGTTGGAATGGAATGAAATGGGAGATAGTGGAGTATGTGGCTAAGTGTTTGGTATGCCAACAAGTCAAAGCCGAGCATCAAAGACCTGCGGGTCTATTGCAACGTTTGGAGATTCCCCAATGGAAGTGGGAACATATAACAATGGATTTTATTGTAGGACTGCCTCACACAGTTAGAGCTAACGACACAATTTGGGTTGCTGTTGATAGACTCACAAAGTTTGCTCATTTCCTACCAATACCGAACGGATTAGCAATGGAAAGATTAGTAGAGAGATATGTAGAAGATGTTGTATGTCTCCATGGTGTTCCTGTAAGTATAGTATCAGATTGAGATCCGAGATTTACCTCTAAATTCTGGTCAACTTATCAGAGGGTCATGGGAACGGATCTGAGATTGAGCACAGCTTTTCATCCCCAAGTGGATGGGCAATCAGAAAGAACCATTCAGATGCTCGAGGACATGTTGCGAGCATGTGCCTTAGATTTCTCGGACAATTGGGATAAGTTAGTGAAGTTAATGGAATTCTCATATAATAACAGTTATCATAGTGGAATCGGTATGGCACCATTTGAGGCGTTATATGGGAGGAAATGTAGGTCTCCATTGTATTGGGATGAAGTGGGCAAAAAACTAATCACTGGCCCTGATTTGGTTGAGAGAACTCTTGAGAAAATCAAGATCATTCGAGAAAGACTGAGGGTGGCTCAGGATCGAAACAAGAGTTGGCCGGACCTAAGAAGAAGACCATTAGAGTTTCAACTAGGTGAAAAGGTGTATCTGAAGGTATCACCTATACAGAGAGTAATGAGATTTGGAAGGAGTGGCAAATTAAACCCACGGGACGTAAGTCCTTACGAAATTCTGGAGAAGGTTGGGACATTAGCATATCGACTGGCTCTTCTGCCAGCTTTGTCAAGAATACACAACGTCTTCCATGTTTCCCAATTGAGAAAGTATGTACCGGACCCAAGCCATATTCTGGAGGAGCAACCCATTGAAGTAAAGGAGAACTTGTCAATAGAGGAAGTTCCACTGAGGATTGTAAATCGAAAGGATCAAGTTCTAAGGAGAAGGACGATACCCTATGTTAAAGTACAATGGACAAATCATACACTGCGAGAAGCAACATGGGAACTGGAAGAGGACATGAGGAGTAAATATTCATACCTTTTTGACCAAGGTGCGTAAGTTTTGAGGACGAAACTTTTTGTAAGGGGTAGAATGTAAAACCCATAAATTTTTTTCAATATTTTATATTATTATTGATTATCTTTTTAATCAGTAGTAAAAGTAAATAAGTGTTAAGAGGGTAGAGGTAAAATCCCTGTAATAGGTGGATAATGGATAATAATAATAATAATAATAATAATAATAATAATAAAATTAATAAAAAAACAACAACTCCCCACTATGTAGTCAGTTGGGGGGGAGAAGAGAGAAAAAGTAGGGGAAGTGGTCTCAGGTGAAAACTTCCCCAAACACTTACCAGAATAAAGGAAACTGATAGAGGTTTTTACACTACACCAAATTTTAATAAAACCTAAACAACCCCCTTTTCTGCAAGTATACAGATCGTTTATCGAGCATAGGGGAGTACAGGTGTCGATCCCACAAGGAAGAGTGTCAAGTACCGGTGATTTTCGAACTCCTCTATTATTTAGACTGTCACAAGTAAAATAAAAGGGAGAAGGCGGTGAACCAACCTAAGGAAGAAGGATTAAGCAATTAAAACTGATCGCTAAATGTCGAAGACATCCAATTGGCGGTAGAAAAGAAATAATAAGAAAGCAAGTAAAGAAATTAGAGAGTTAAGTTAGAGAGTGAAGATCAAGTTGGAGGAATCCTAGAGTTTTAGAATCCCTTGTTATGTTTAGATTAGAAGTTAGTCAAGTTTATTATGTCCTTTCTCCAATGAATTGCTAAGGTATAACTTCCTTTTGCATGCCATCACTTTCGTCAATGGTCATGTGTAGTGCAAGCTCTCATTTAAAATGAGCTAGTCACTCGGAATCGCTTTCGCCAATTCCTTAACTCCTTGGAATCTTCCTTGACCTATTTTCATAGAGAAAAGAGAGAAACAAGTTAAATAAGCTCAATGAAGTTATAGTATGAAACCACAACCAACCAACTATATTCACTACTTTCATGAGAATATAAGTTAGTGTTTAAGAACTTAGATCTTATTGAAGGCAAGTTTTTCATTGCTCATCAACATCAAATCATTTATAGTTGGTAGCTAATCAACCATAAAGCATAAGCACAAGTCTTAAACTAGCAAAATCATGGAGGACATAAATTACTCAACTATTTCATAATCACAACTAAAACAAGTTCATCCTAACTCTAGGATTTAAACTTAACTAAACATAACAACTATACTACTAACTATACTAATAAACTAATAAACTAGTGAAGACTACATTTGGTAGTGAACCTAGCCTCCTCTCTCCTCTTTTTCAAAGGTCTACAAAGGCCCTATTTATAGATGAAATCCAGCCATAAGTATCCAAAATTTTCTCATGTGAACACAAGAAAATTTTGGCCTTGAAAAGTCAAAGAAATTGGCTTCATGAATCTTCCTTCTTTGAATTGCTTCAAACATGGCTTCATGCATTGAATTCCTTTAAATTTCAACTTCAAATGAGTTGTAAAGTTGGTGCAAATTGTATTTTGGATTAGCCATGAGTTGTTTCTTCAACTTTACAAGATTCTTCACGTAAATCTCAGCCAAAATTCGTCCAAAAGTTGAGCTGGAAGTGAGCTGGAAAATCTGGAATTCGGCTGCAAGTTGCAGCTTTCATTTTCTGACGATCTGCGAGGTGGATCTGCGAGGCAGAGGTTTGCAGATCCCATCGCGGATCGCTTGCCCTGTCTCTTCTGAGAGGGATTCGCGAACTACTTCAGTTTCTCCACTTGTTGCTTCGCGTTTCAGGTCGCGAATCCTCTTGAAATTTGCACAATCCAAATTTTTGTCATGAAATTGTTGTGTTAGATCCTCCGACTTTTGATCCTTTGACTCCTTGATATTTCAATTGCATTTTCCTCATTCAAATTTGGAATTTCATCCATTTCGGATATTTCAATTTCCAACTTTACGTCCAAGCTTCTTGGCAAATTCTTCTCATTTTCACCTCTTTTGATGATTGGACAAGTAATCCTACAAAAACATGAAGTTTTTACCACATTAAGCCATAGAAATTCAATTTTCATCATTGAAGCCATAAAATACAAAACTAACTAGAAACCCTAGTTCATTAGCTACTAAAATAACTAAAACACACAAAAACTACATAATTAAACCTATTTAAAGCATGCAAAATATTGACTTATCAGAAACCTACGTAACTTTCTATTCCCCATTTCTTCCTTCTGTCAGAAAACACCATCGTAGAGAGTGTCAGAGAGGAGAACATAGGTGACCAGACAAGCAGTCAACTAGACGCGACAGGCACGCACACACAAGCCGGTAAGTCTTCCTAAACGTGCTTTAGATTTCACTGGTTTTAGTATAAATTGTTATATTAAATTCTTTACGTTACTTTTATGAGTAGTCAATTCATGTTTGGCCTAGGAAATAAGAATCTGTAGGGCTAAAATGCATGAAAGTACATTAATCGAGTCTAGATTGGAGGACTAAAATGTAGGAGAAGGCTGAATTTTAGGGCTGGAACGCAGATATGAAAACTTGTAGGGAGAAAAAGAGAAAAAAAAAGAGAGACGATCAGACGCTGAAGCAAAGCTTCAACGCCTGAACATGGAAGTAGGGCTGCAAACGAATCGGGCAGCTTCATGGCTCGAATTTGAGCTCGACTTGAGCTTCGAGTTCGAGTTCTCTCGATTCTGATAGCTCATGGCCGGGATTGATAGGCTCGAATATATATATATTATCTTTTATTTTTATTCTAATAGTGAAATTACATATATATATCTCTAATATTTTTATTATTTATTAAAAAAATAATTATTTTATTTATTTTTCAAAAAAATAAAATAAAATAATTATTTATTATTTTTTTCGAGCTCGAGCTTGATTAGGCTCGAATTTGAGCTCGAGCTCGAGCTCGGGATTCATTTTTTGAGTTCGTCGAACTCGAGTTCGAGTTCGAACTCGGTGAAAAATGAGTCTAGCCGAGTTCGATAAGGCCAAAACTCGGCTCAGCTCGGCTCGTTTGCACCCTTACATGGAAGTAGGAGGGTCAATGACCCTCCGTATGGTAAGGTCGCCGACTTTCTTTGGCAAATCTTCAAGCAACCGACCATGCGCAGCCATAGGCAGCAAGCCTCAACCGAGTCATGGAGAAAATTGCAGCGGTTCCTTAGCCGCGCAATATAAAGTGGCAGCCACGCCTAATAAAGAGATCAGGCAAAAGCTGCCGGCAATGGAGAAAGGAAGAGATGAAGGTGGCGGCGCAATTGAAAAAATGAGTGAGGAAGAAGAAGACCCGTTTTCCATTTGGATCAAGAAACGGGTCAAGAAAATGGGTCAAGAACCGGGTAGGGTTTCTGGTTTGAAAATGGGTCAAACAACCCTTACGGGTTGGACTTGGATTTGGGCTGGACAGTCGTCTTTGTGGGCTAAACTTGGGCTTGAAGAATTAAATTGTTAGGCTGAAAATTAAATGAGGTTTAGGTCTAGCCTGGTGAATAAGGAAGAGGAAGACTCTTTGGGCTCGGTTGGGCTTAAATAATCAAATAAACGTTGGGCTGGTCTCTAGACCCAAGTCAAATAAACTACAAAAATCCTAACCTTAATTAGACAAGCCCAAAACTTCTTTTAGGAAAGCCCATGTCTTATAACTGAGGATAACTAAGAAATTGGCCAATACAAATATAATTATAAGACTAATGGGAATTTTATATATAATAACAATTAGGCAAAGAAGATATTAATCAATTATTAATATTAGATAATTAACTACTTGGATAAAATAGGTAGATGAATGATTAATTAACTAACTATTAGCAATGGCTAATCAATTAGGTAATTAATTAGTAATAAATAGGTAAATGAATAATTAAGTAGTTAATTAATAAAAGATAACTAAAATAAATAGAAAAATGGTCACCTAATTAATTATTGTTAGTAGATAATTAATTAATTAATTAGTGTATGATAATTAAGTAAAAGGATAATTAATTAATTGTTTAGTTAATAATAATCAAGTAAGTGAATGATTAATTAATTTTTAATACTAGGAAATTAATTACTTCAATGGAGGTAAGTGGATAAATGATTAATTAATTAGTTATTAATAATCGATAATTAAATAATTATTTAGTTAGTAGTAATTAGATAAATGGATAGTTAATTCAGTAAATAATTAGTAATTCAGAGATAAATGGGTAAGTAATTAATTAGATAATGGAAGCTAGATGATAATTGATTGATTAACTAATTCTTTATGATAGACGGAGGGTTAATTAATTAATTAATAATGATTAGTTAAATGATCAACTAAGTAAATAGAAGGTTTTATTTTAGTGACTCCTCGAAATTTCATTGTAGATTGGCCAGACGTGAATCAGGGATTTATTTAGAAATTTGATGCCCGTAGAATAACAACTAATTAGGATACTTATATATTCATTTTAGGTACGACACCAGTGGTTGAGAATTAAGGTTGTCTTCACGAGCAGTTCATTCGAGGTAAGTGGTGCTTACCCTCTGTATTTTCAAGTCACTACAAATTTTTGTTTTCAAGTATTGCTTGTTTTATTTAAGTTCTCAAGTAAATGTTTTTCTTTTATAAGTTCTATTTTTGCAAGTTCATGTTCTTATATGAAAAATGGATCATGTAATTTAATTTGAGATGTTTTATACGCGATATATTATGTTTAAGTGGCATGTTTTATGAAATGAAAGAACTATGCATGTGACGTGTGAAATGGATTTTTAGAGCTCTTCACGGTCATGGAATTGATGGTAGGGACTATAGTCCTAATCATGTAAGGGGTCATGGCAATTCGGTATAGAGTCCGACCGATTGACCTAGTCATGGCAGTTCGGTATAAAGCCCAACCGATTGACTTATGTCATGTCATGTGACCAATTGGTATTCATGAAACTCATTGGTCGCCCTCCTAGAAGGGGTTTATTCTCTAGACTAAGTACTCAGTAGCCGGACATTACATCTACTTGTATGAGCGTACGTGAATGTTTTAACACCATGATTTTAAGCATGATTATGTCTCCATGTATTCCAAGTAATGATTGCCACTCTTTTTTGTCTCACACGTACGTTTCTTAAGTTATTGATGATTTATTCTGCATGAGATGTGTGTGAAAATGTTTTACTATGAAAATAAAGAATTGCATGATCCGACAGAGGCATAGTGGTATCTACTGGGCGATTATCACTCAACCCACGTTTTTAACATTTTGCAGATCTTGAGGATTATGAGATAGAGTACGTTGAGGAGCCGGATGATGATTTCTACTAGTACTATGTTGGATAGGGTTTAGTAGTTTAATTTCATGTAATTTATGTTTCTTGTTTTCCACGTTCGACTATAGTTGTCTTATGGAATGAATAGGTTGAACTCACTAGGGTGTGATGTATTTCTATTTGAATGTACCGCACTATGGATGGTTGTTGATTTATCAATTTAAGTCAGTGGATAGTTTGTATGTAGCATTGTATTCTCCGAATTGTTGGAGGGTACGGCGAGTGTCTCGTGACTGGCATGTGCGGGCTAGGGGTATGACATAAACCCTAGCCAGTATTCTCGATCGACTCCCTCTTGCACTAGACTATTTAGATGACGGTTGGCCAGACCGCTGGCCATTGTTTCCTTCCATTGGCCTTTCGGGACAGTTGTATATCTAGTGCTCAGTACTGCCACATCACAAGCACTTCCCCGATTTCCTCCAACATTCATTTTCAGTATGATTTGGTTTCCTACAAAACCCACGACTTATGCGAGAAGTCGGTATTTGACCTCCTTGTGAGGCATTTCTTGGTTGCCCTCGTTCACTAGAAGCTCCTCTAGACATAGCTCCTCTTGGTGATTCCGGGGTTCTCATATCTCCCACTCCGGAGCAAACCTACATAGCTTAGTGAATTTCTCCTCATAATAGGCAACACTCAAGACCCTTTATCTCAACCTTATAAAATCATCCTCTCTATTTTCTTGGATCATAGGAGGAAGAAAGTTCTCGTTAAATTTCCTCTCAAAGCTCACCCAGGTCCAACGGGTCTATTCCTTTTCCCATTTAACTCTAATTACATTCTACCATACCCCGAACCGCTCCCTCAAATTGGAAAACGACAAAGCTCACTTGCCTCTCTTCAGTATAGTGCAAGATGGCAAATATCTCAACCATCCTTTCGAACTAGTTCTCTGCCGCCTCGGGGTTAGATCCTCCAAGGAATTTGGGTGGTGAAAACTTAAGAAAGCACTCAAGGGCTCTATCCTTCCCCCGCTTTTGATCTCTAGGTTGATTGTTATGTTTAGGAGCTCGACGATCGGCCAAACATTCTAGTACATCGGTCATCTTATTAATGGCAGTGGCTACTTGGTTCCCTTCTTCGCCTCTTTGCCTTCGCTCTTGTCTAGCTTTCGATAATTGATCATTCTCAGAGGCTTCGGGCTAGTTACGTCCGCATCCTCGGTCTTTTCTACGCCCCGACCATCCATAGTTGTAATTATATGTCTAAATGCATAGACAAAATTAAATATGCATAAGAAAAAGTAAACATGTATGTCAATAGTGGGAGCATTTAAAATAAGCATAAACTAGCATATATATACATTCCATAATTCACAAGCAAATTAGCAAGTCATTTTGGGGTAATTACAAAACACATAGCACACAAATGTCACAAAATACGAGTGTTAGGTCCTTTAAAGGTACAGGCCACACAAAGCATCACCCAAACTAATCATTCACAAAAGCATACAAAAGACTAGGGCCTCCCTAATCTAGTTTGCAACTGAACTTTCTTCCTACATCTAGAAGGATTTAAGTCCAAACAATCTAAGCATTGGGTAGTGCCAGTCAATACACCAAGCACCAAGTTCAAAACTCTTAGAATAGATACAAATGTCTGTTAAAGCATTCACATTTTGCAAAAGAGATCTATTTCCATTAACATGTACTATCACAGTGGGTCTACCATAGACTATTCTAGGTTTTAGAGCAGTTTTTCATTAGGTGTTCAAGGCTACCACACCTTAAACATGCATCCATTTTTCACCAACGCCTTTCAGGATGAGGTTTGTTACAAAAATCACACTTAGCAGCTCCGAGTCGCTGCGCAACAAGTCCACTAGCTTTTAGCTTCTTCCCTCTACTTTTAGTAGCATGTCCATCTTTTCTAATCTCTTTGCACTTTCCTTTAGCATTGTGGGAGCTTGCTTCATGACTTCTAATTTGAGTGTTAGAAGCACCTCGAAATTCAATTTGGGTAGTTGAGCGCACCAATTCAAATTTACGCTGCATCTCCTTTTGTATGCCTTCATATTTCTTCTTCATTTCCACGTACTTATTCATTAGCTAGTCTTTTCCTTATATTCTTGTTCCCATCATCCTTCCCAATATTTAGCAAGTTCTGTCTAAAACTCTATGTCCTTTTGAAGAGCCTCTATGTCTTCACGTAGATCTTCCAAGTTTGCCATGTCACTGATTCCCTTAACTCCCGAAGTTGACCTGCTAGGGAAATTAAAATTGCTAGGTTAATATTTAATCACAAATGGAACCCTAACCATTTAAAACTCCACTCTTTGAAATCCAATATAAGGGCTCTCATTGACTTATGAATACGATTCTTGCCTTTTGCTTAATTACAATCTAAGAGACCTCAACACAACTTGTCTACTTTGGAAAATTAAGAACCCTAAACACAAGTATAGCAATAGCTAGCGGTATTAGAACAATTGACATCACTCCTACTTGCTTGGTTCTAAAAGTTTCACCCTATTAAAATTCTCACCTATACACGTATCTCCGAAAGGCATGTCAAAAAAGACTATGAGTTTCTACCTCCTAACATGGCCTTTGGTAATTGCCAAATAGGGAGAATATTCTCGTTTTTCCCAAAGGTTACAATACATGGTTCAGACCAGGATTCCTTTCCTCGAATTCGTTATTAACACGGCAAAACTCTCCAATCATGCCTAACCTTACTTTGGTCAAAATACCTAGTAAGTATTTCCCTTCTCTAGTCGTTCACAATCTTATATTTCTATCAAAATACTAGCTAAGAACTCAAAAGTGCCATTCTTAATTAGCTTAAAGTACCAAATTTTCTTACTACACACATGCACAACTAGATCAAACAATAAGACTACACAACTATATAGAGGAAGAGGAAACAATAATCGATTATCTTTTTAAGACAATCCGTTGCTACTACTTGGCGAAACTAAGGTCCGAATTCCTTAATTATAAACAAAGGACTACCTAATTCTCAATTGTAAACATATTTGTATTCAGGTACCAAAATAAGAACAAAGTCAATCAACACTAAGGTTGGCCACCCCAAAGTGCAAATCGACTATATCCTCATTTTCGCCTGACATGCCATCTAAATTCCTCTAACCACAAATCAAACCTCAACCATATATAGTTCTGCATTCCTTAACTCCAAATCATCCACTTAGAATGCAAGTCTTATCCAAATGTATACAAGTAATCATTTCACTTAACTTTCAAACTAATTCCACAATCTGACATCCTAAACATCTAGCCTAAGATATGCTACAAGGATTTGAAACCTAAGCTCGGATACCAACTATGATGACCCCACTTCTCCTTAGGGAGAACCCTAGGGTATTGGTGGGTCGCCTGCCTAACTCTCGCCAGGACTAACTAACAAAAATAATAGAATCCACCAACTAAGAGCGATCTTGATAAATGTGAGTCAACCGATTCATATACAAGACTTCAAACCCTACATCTATTACAACCCAAGAGTAATTCAAGTACTTCCAAAATACAATTCACATTCACACTTACACTTGTCAAAAATTCACAAAAAAAAAAAAACAAAAGCTTATACAAAAGAGAGATGATTCTACGCTTCCAAGTTAAGGAATAACAAAATTAAAGGGGTGAACGTTCGCTCAGTGAGGCCAAGAATAACATGCAAGTAAGAAAGGTCAAGTAATACACATTTTCACTAAGTAAGATAAGTATCCACAATTCTCAAGTAAGAGCACAAGTAAGGAAATTGATTACACATTCAGTAAACGATACAGGAGCTCTCAAGAGCTAATCCACCGCTTGATCAAGATTTTTGGTTGAGTTGACACTTCGTTAACATAGTAAGAGTAAATTTGTAGAACCACACTTGCCACAATCTCTGTCCACCGTTTCAACCCCCAACCGGGCCCGCTCGTCAAAACAGGTAAGTTGGTAATACTCGAGTATACCCATGCAAGAAGTCGGCGAACGCATTCCAACCGACGAAACAGGTAAGGACCCATAGCTCGTCAAATCTCCTTGACCAGGACCTCACACCTGGCTACGAGTTGATTGACTAACCGAGGGGTTTGGGCATCCCCATAAATAACTGGTAAGTCGATGAGACAACACTTAATCGACAAGCAAGTACAAGTTCAGGCAAGTCATTACAAGTACGAGCAAGTACAAGCAAGCAAGTTCAAGTCAAGTAAGAGAAGTCGAACGAGATAAAGTATACATCCGCCTCGACAAGTCCAATAATACATTCAATTCAAGCATGTAACAAGTTCAAGCAAGTCAACAAGTCATGCACTTGACACTTACCGAAAGTGCACTTCAAGCAAGCAAGCAACTTCAAACTCTCGGAATTGGTTCATCTTCGACCCGGTCTTGATCACCTGAGCCGAATGCGACAAATGAGTCCCTTATGCCATTCACAACAAGATCTCAAGAATTGCACCCGTCTTACCCACTTAAAGTCACTTAAACTCTCAAATTCGATCATATGAAGAAGGGTGACAGCAAACTAGCATCGTAAGAGACTAAAATCATCCATGTATCCCAAGAAATCCAAGATATCAAAGTTGGTAAGCACTTAAGAAATTTGAGCAATATAACATAACTTTGGCTCGCGTCGAGCTAATAAAATTATTTACTTTGTTTCTTAGACCACGTTCGTTTCACCCAAAACAAACATACATATCAAGGCCATTATTTAAAAAAAAAAAGTAGCATGCATCTTTACTAAAATCAATCCCTAAAATTTGAGGAAAAAGGGAAGGGCAAAATTAGCCCCACTTGACCAATAAGAGTGGAAATTTCTCCTTTCTTTTAACCTTTCAAAAGTTCACCATTTCGACTCGAAATCAACACACCTTCAAGAATGGAAGATTAGCAATGTTTTTTGATCAAATGTGCATCAAAGTACTCCCAAAATGGTCCACTATATTCGAAGTAAGGGTGGAAGTTTCAAAGAAGCATCTTTTTATTCAAAACAGAAAGTTTCCAACTTTGCACGACCAAGTTTGGAAAATCATATCTTGAGTTTCGTAAGTCCAAAAATCACAAACTTTATGCCGTTGGAAAATAGATTCAAAGTACTAAAATTATTTAGAAGGCACTTTAGCAAGATTAAATCGATCATTAGATCAAATTTTGACCTCAAGTCATCGCTTCAACAATGCACCCGAACAGAACAGAATTGAAATTCTGTCAATTTTGCAAATTCACTGGCACTTGTAGGATTTGAGTAAAATATGAAATTTATATAATTTAAAGAGTTCCATGTATAGTTTCAAACAGTACCAACGGAACTTAATTTGCATTTTTCTATGCCAAAATATATTCATTTTACTAGGGTTAGTCAGGAACCCTTCAGGAACCCTGCGAGAATTTTTTTTTTCCCTCAGAAATACCAAAGTTGGAAATTCCGTTTTATGTTCGGCCAGCTCAACAGATTTTCCATCAAATTTTCTCTAAAATTTCAGCTACAAATTCAATAAATCACACTCAAATCTCTAACGACTTTATCAATCATTAGCCCTTGGGTATCATCAAACAATTTCCAACCAAATCTATTCAACAAATCAATATCTATGCTAGTAGGTTAGCCACTAGAACATCTAGTACTATTTCTTCAAGTAACTTACTACTTCCACCATAGATCAAACTCAAATCAAGTAGATCTATCATTTTTATGGGTGGAAATTAAAGGATCAAGGTTGGTTTCGAATCTTACCTCAAGATCTAAAAGGATCTAGCGAGATTTTTGCTAAGAAATTCTTTCTAGCTTTCCTTCTTCGCGTTTCCTCAATAATCGTCAAAGATTTTCTAGTCTACGTGGTGATTTTTTCCAAAAATCTTCAAGAACCCAAGGATGGCAGCTCTTCTTCTCTCTCTTGGCCTCGCACTCTCTCTATCTCTCTCTTTCTCTCTCTCGACTGGCAAGAAAAGGGGAAACAAGATGAAGGCTTTGGTGATTTCTTAAGGCTTCACTTCAAGAAGGAAGACGGAGAAGCTTTCCCTTTTCTCTAGTCTCTCTCTCTAAAGAAAGAAGAAATGGAGGAGAAATGAAGTCTTCCAACTTATTTTTTTGCCTTATTTAAGGGTTAGCCAACAACTACACCACATGTCACACTCCCATTGGTTCGTAATCTAAGGAAATCTTATCTTATCCACAACTTTATCTCTTTTTGCACTAAAACTCCCTCTAGTCTCTTTAAAGTTCATCCCACACATTATTAATTATCTCTTACTAGATTTCCTCCAACCAATATCATTTTATCGTAATTCTATCTTTTTAAAACCTCTACATATTCTAGGTTTCATTTTAAAACTAAGATTCGTGTCACGTATTAAAATTTACCACTTAATGCTGGTCGATAGAAAACCGGACAAATATTTCAACTGAAACTTATTAATCGTAAAACGATATCTGAATAGGTAAAAATACTACTAAGTTTGTACAACTAAGTAAAATTATTATTATTATCATTATTATTTATTTTTTGAAAAAGAATAAAATTTTAGGGCCCTTGCAATATTATATATATATTATTAATGTTATTTAATTTTATATTTTTCTATTTTTTATTTTATTTCATGGATCTTACAGAAAGTGTAATTTATCTATTTTGTTCTTCTATGGTGATATGGAAGAGTTTATAGAAATAAAGTTTTTCTATCTCAATTAAATATTCATAAATTATAATGAATGGTATCACCAAAATGACCTTTATTATCTTTATAGAATTATTTAATAAAGATCCTGAAATGTTCATGTTTTGAGACTTATGTTTTCATTAAAAGTTTAATGTTACTTGAGATATGAACCTTTAACGAAATATTTGAGATAACCTTCTTGATTTATGTATTTATGAGAATATGTCATATATTTCATTTGTCGGGTAGAGTGATCCTAATGATTTTTTAGAAAATAATAATAATTTTGAAAATAACCTTGAAGAATTTTATTCAATTCCGATTAGATTTTACAATCAAGAATCTGAATTTGATGACACAGACTGGTATTATCTGTGATGACCCCATCTCCCCCTAAGGCAAATCAAAGGGATCGGCGGACCGCCTGCCCAACTCTCGTAAGGACTCACTCGCTTGAATAACTAATAGCACTTCAAAAGTAAACGTAAATAACAATTCTAAACCAAACCACAACTAATAACATTACTAAATTCAACTTACAGCCCAACTTCTCAAATCACAACTCAGTATACTTAAGGTACAACCACAATTTTATCTTACAAGCCTGAAATATCAAATTTAACATTTCAAGGCAAAATTCAAAAGATAAACTCCAGCCCTAGCTACTCACGTCTTCACTCGGGTTCTCGATTCCTGTTAGGGAAAACAAATTTAAAAAAATGAACTAAAAGCCCAGTGAGTTCCAAAAAGCCTTGCAATTCACGTAGAGTAGTTCAAATCATACTTCAAGTTTACAATTTAAAAAAAGTAGATAAACACATAAATGGGTATTGGCTGGATATACCAGGTAAACTATTTGAGGCACATCGCCCAACAAAGTAGACTAGTTGAGAGAGTTCGCCCAACGACGTCACAATATTTCACTGAAACTAGTCGAGAAACTTTGCCCAACGACATCAAAAACTAGTCGAGGGTATTCACCCGACGACGTCACATACTAGTCGGGGTATTCACCCAACGACATCACATAAGCCACAAGATAGCACACTATTCATTTTAATTTCCAAAATCACACGAAAAGGAGAAACACACACATCATGGTTCAAATCATAAAACAGATCAAGTATTTTTCTCATAAAATTCAAGTCTTTCAAATAATCCAAATTAATTTCCTTATAAATACTAGCAAATCATTTCTTTGCAAACAATAGCAAGATTTTCATTTGAAAAGGAGTTGGAACACTTACCGTGATTTGGTGAAATAGACGAGCAAGCAAGAAGATCAAACTTCGGGAGTCGGGTCGCCGTCGATGAAGTCTGGGTCACCTGAGCCAAAATCCGACTATCAAACACTAGCCAAGATAGCTAAAGTTTAAAACCTTAGCTTAACTACTAAAATCACCAAGACCAAACTGCCACAGTTTCTTGTTCAGTCCATATCTTAGCCTACACTCATCGAAATTAGGCAAGGCCTATGGCTATGGAAACTAGACTCGGAGTACTACAATTCACTAGAAGGGCTCGCTCCAAGATTCATTTTGTAAAGTAGGCACCTTATAAAATCGTCTTCTCTCTTCTCTTGGATTAGCGGAGGGAGGAACTTATCATTAAATTCCCTGAAAAAGTTCACCCAAATCCTAGGGATTTGCTCTCTATCCCACATGGCACTTATCATGTTTCACCAGGATAAGGTGGCTCCCTCAAATTGAAATACGACAAAAGCTACTTTCCTTTCTTCAGTGTAGTTTAAAGTAGCAAAAATGTTAGAGATCCTCTCTAACCAATCCTCAGCTACTTCGGGTCCTCCCAAGAACTTAGGTGGAGAAAACCTTTGGAATCGTTCTAAGGCCCTATCCTCACCACCCTCAGGGCCTATAGGTTGATTTGCAAGTCCAAGACCATGTTGGTTAGCCATACGCTCTAGAATGTCTGTCATGCTGTTAATAGCAGTAGCTACTTGCTCCCCAACCTCAACCCTAGGCTCACGGTTTTGGTCAACCGCTGACCCTCGGTCACCTCCCACATTTTGGGGTTGCCTAACCCTTCTCCCACGGCCTCGTCCCCTCCTTCTACCATCCATGATCTTTTTAGAGGACCAACGTTTAAGGTAAATGTAAAAATAAAATATTAGCAAATGAAATTCTAGGCGGAACTAAAAGATATTATATCTTTATAACAAGAGAAGGAGTACTCAAGTATGTCACAAAAGTACATTCATTTTTAAAGGAAACACACCAAGTCACGTCACACTTCCAAATAGAAACAAGTAAGGAAATAGTAGTTAGAACAATTATATAAGCATGCAAATACAGGGACAAGAACCATCCAATGGTTTTCTCACACAAGAGGGCGCTCGGTATTCCATCTTCTAACCTCTCTACCCCCGCCAGGTTTTAGTGTCATATTGTTCTAGTTCACTTCATAACGAAACCAGATAACCACAGAAATCCAACTCTAAAATCCTGATAACACACATTTTCAAGCACCAAAATAAGAAGAAAGTCAATTCACCTTATGGTTGGCCACCCAAGAGATCAATCAACTCAATCCTCATTCCTGCCTGACATACCAAGTAGATTACACAATCTACTGCAAGAATACATCCAGCGCTCAAATCATCCCCATAGTTGTCTCTTCCTTTAATCATCACAGTTATTGAACACTTAAAACTATTCACAAAATTGTTAGTATATTCTCGATTCCTAATCACACTAACTGCAAGTTCTCAGATGCACTTGCTGTACCTTCTTAGTCCTTATACCCGATTTGTATGTTCAATTCCCAAAGTAAGCTTTTGAAAATACAACAAGAGCTATTGAAGTTACAAAATTCTCTTCAAGTTCGGGGTTTACCTTAATAAAAACACAAGTTCACAATTCTTTCAAAACATAAGATTTCTTTTTCAAACATGGCCAAAGTCATGGGCAAAAATGTAATAATTTAAAGTCAAGAATTGAAAACTTCAACTTGTGAGGACCCAAAAATTTATTTTTATCTGACCTATTTATTTAATCATTTATTTATTTTCTCTGAATAATTGATTTAAATCATTTTAATTGCATTTACACCATACATTACCTCATTTTATTTTAAAAAACCTTGTTTAATTTTCATTTTTCTATCGCTCAAATGTGAAAAATGAGAAAAGACACATTTTTTGAGACAAACACTTAGACTGAGAATGACGTAATTTTGGAGAATAAGAATGATCATTAGTAGATTAAGAAAAGTTAATTGAGGGATTAGAAGTGAGTGATTAGAATTAAACTCAAAATGGAGCATTATTGGCCACAAATTACAAGTTGACTTTTGGCTCCATAAAGATAAGCTTTATATCATTTCTTCGTCTCACATTTTCACTTTACCAAAACACACAAACCCCCCTCCCCTCTCTCTTGTTTCAGCCGCACCTCCCCCCCCCATTTCCCCTTCCTTTCACCTTCAAAAATTACTCCAAAACTTCACCAAATCCACCAAGAAACTTGAACAAATCTTGCTAACATACCTTGGAGCCTGAGGATCAACAAGGAGAGAGAGTGAGAGCTGAGCTTTGGAGGAGGAAAAGAGGAGTTTTGGTGCTACTTTAGATCACCTCCAACCTAGGGTTCTAATTGGAAAGGAAGTGGTAATCCAGTTTCTTCAAAATCTTTTCCTTTGGTTTCATTTTGTAGCTTTAAGCTTTGTAGCTTCTTGATGTTATTCTTGTTGAATTTGGGTTGTTGAAGTGGGCTCTTGGATTCCCACAAGACTTGAATGTATGGCTATTTTGATGTTGATGAGATGATACGGTGGTGATTTTAGTTGATTTTGATGTTAGAAAGATAGGAAGAAAGGAAGAGGAAAAAAATCGAGAGAGGAAGAGTGAGTTGCCAGTTCCTTTTTGCTGATATTATGCCCTGTTTTAGCTGCTAATTCTCATGAGTTTCTTGGCTATTTTGAGAGCTGAAATGTGGGCTATATCTGTGTAAATTTTGTTGCAAAAATCATTCCATTTGGTGTGGTAAAATCTTATGAAGAGAAGAAGCCAAAATCTGAAAAATTCTCACAGTTTTTTGCTGCCGGTTGTTGCTGCTGTTTTAGTGCTTTTAGGTCTGAGAATTTTGATACATTTTGATCACCAATTGCACAAGAAACATTTTTATGAACTTGGGGTCCATTATGGAAATCAATGGAAGTGTTTTTGTTGGTTGTGAGCTTTCAAAAAGAAAAGAAAAGCTGCTGGACAGAATTGAGCTGAAATTTCAGTAACTTTGGTTGTTTTGATCACTGCCTTTCCGTATGAGTTTTTAGCTAAATTTTGGTGAAAACGTAGCTCACATACTGAGGTTTATGTGTGTAAAATTTGGTATTTTTACAGTACCATTTCGTTACTCAAATGAAGTCTCAAAACTGCTCTTCAAATCTGGAAAATCGCAATGTCAGGACTGCATTTTACCTCATGTTCAAATGATCATATTTTCTTGCTCGGAGTCAAAATTAAGTTCCATTTGATGCGTTTGAAACTAGACTTGAAGTTCCTTAAGTGGTATAAATTTCAAGGGCCAGTTCGATTTTTGTGAATTTTGGCAAATTTTCAAATTTTGCTGAAAACCAAGACTATTTTGCTGAAAAATTTTACTATTCCAGTAGTTTTGAACTGAAATTCGACTGGTTTATGATCTGAATATCATACAAATGTCTACTATTGAGTCTATTTTCCAACGGTATAAGATTCGTTATTTTTGGACTTATAAAACTCAAGTTATGATTTTTCAAAAAATGTCGCGCAAAACTGAAAATTCTTCTAAGGAGTGACGAAAGTTTATAAATGCCTTGGAAACATTTTTAGTTTTCAAACCTAACCTTCTTCATCATTTGCATGCCATTTCATACTTGGAAAATGGATTTTTCCAATTTCATGACATTCCTCTTAATTTGGAATCGAAAAACTTAACTTTTAGAAAGTTGATCTTGAATGCATACTTAGGTAATTTTGATTATGCATCTCTCAGGTGATCACGTAGACACCGAAAGCTTGTTTGATCTCTTGAATTGCTCTCACTTGCTCTCGACTATTGGTGAGTGTCAAGTGCATGATTTGTTGACTTGCTTGACCTGTTACAAGCTTGAATTGATCATATTATTAAACTTGTTGAGACGGACGTGTACTTTATCTCATCCGACCTCTCTTACTTGAAATGAACATGCTTGCTTGTACTTGCTATACTTGTAGTGACTTGCCTAAACCTGTACTTGTACTTGATTGATGATTGAGTGTTGTCTCATCATCCTACTTGATACCTGAACTTAATGGGGACGCCCAAAACTCATTGGTAAACCTTTCACCTCGGGCCGGCAAGGGCTTGGCCGAGGGATTGGTAAGCCATGAGTCCTTACATATTTTCATCGGTTGGAGTGCGCTCGCTGGCTACTTGCCTGGGTATACTCGAGTATTATCAAATTGCTTATTTTGACGAGCGGGCACGATTGGATGGAGTGAAATGGCGGGCGGAGATGGTTGACAAGTGGAGTTCTACATGGTAATTATGAAAGTTGATGGAGTGTCAACTACTTGGAATGTGATCAAACTTTGTGAAATTTGGCTCTTGAAAGCCCCTGTATCCTTTATTTTATGTGTAATTAAATTCCTTATTTGCATTCTTGCGTAAAAGTTTTGGTTACTTATCTTGTTTAATAAAAGTGTATATTACTTGATCTTGCATGTTTGCATGTTTTGCTTGGCCTCACTGAGCGTTCGTTCACCCCGTTATAGTTGTTAATTCTTAATAGGATGGTGGAGTGAAGTGTCCTTGGAAGAGTAGAATTACCTCTTTTATATAAGTTTTTGTTTTCTTGTAAATTTTGACAAGTGTAAGTGTGAAGGTGAAATGTATTTTTGGAAGTACTCGAATTATACTTGGGTTTTACAAAATGTAAGATTTGTAGTTTTGGATACGAATCGGTTGATTCTTGTTTATCGAGGTTTCTCTTAGTTGGTTAATTCCATTATTTTGCTTATTGAGAGAGTGAGTCCCGGCAAGAGTTGGGCAAGCGTCCCACTGAGACCCTAGGGTTCTCCCTAGAGAGAGGTGGGGGTGTCACAATTGGTATCAGAGCCTAGGATTCAGATCCTTGTAGTGTATCCTAGACTAAATGTTGAGGATACCGGACTGTGGGATTAGTTTGAAGGTTAAGTGAAAGGATTACTTGTATATATTTGGTTAAGACTTGTATTCTAAGTGGATGATTTGGAATTAAGGAATGTGGAACTATATATATGGTCGAGATTTGATTTATGATTAGAGGAATCTAGATGGTATGTCGGGCAAAAATGAGGATTGAGTTGATTTACACTTTGGGGTGGCCAACCTTAGTGTTAATTGACTTTGTTATTATTTTGGTGCCTGAATACAAATATGTTACAATTGAGAATATTTGCCATACTTGGAGTTATCAAAGACCTTGTTTGGAGGTTGGAACTCGTAGTCTTCTTTACCATGCCTATCAAAGATATGTATATAGGTGAAAATTTTAATAGGATGAATGCTTTAGCAGACAGCTGTATCTATTTTAAAAATTTTTGAACTTGGTGCTTGATGCATTGACTAGCACTACCCAATGCTTATATTATTTGGACTTAAATCCTCCTAGATGTAGGATGGAAGTTCAGTTGCAAACTAGACTAGGGAGGTTCTAGTCTTTTGTATGCTTTAGTGATTAATTAGCTGGGGTGATGCTTTGTGGGGCCGCTAACCTTAAAAGACCTAACACTTGCATTTTGTGGTACTATTGTGCTATGTGTTTTGTGATTATCCCGAAATGACTTGCTAATTTGCTTGTGAATTCTGGAATGTACGATATGCTAGTTTACTTGTTTTAAATGTTTTCACTATTGACATACATGTTTACTTTTGCTTATGCATATTTAATTTTGTCTATGCATCTAGAAACATAATTAGGGCAATGGATGGTCGAGGACGTCGAAGACGCCGAGGTCGTGGGCATAGGCAGACCCAAGCCTCTGAAAATGATCAATTATTAGAAGCTAGACAAGGGCGAGAGCGGAGATATGAAGAAGGAAACCAAATAGCCACTGCCATTAATAGGATAACCGATATACTAGCGCACTTAGCTGAGCGTCAAGCCCCTGAACAAAACAATCAACTTGGAAATCAAGAGCAAGGGGAGGATAGAGCTCTTGAGCGTTTCCTTAAGTTTTCGCCACCTAAATTCCTTGGAGGATCTGACCTTGAGGTGACAGAGAACTGGTTTGATAGGATGGTTGAGATATTTACCATCCTACACTATACTGAAGAGAGGCAAGTGAGCTTTGCCATTTTCCAATTTGAGGGAGCGGTTCGGGTATGGTGGAATGTAATTAGAGTTAAATGGGAAAGGGAACAGACCCTTTAGACCTGTGCGAACTTTGAGAGGGAGTTTAACGAGAAGTTCTTTCCACCTATAATCCAAGAAAGAGGGAGGACGATTTTATAAGGCTGAGACAAGGGGTCTTGAGTGTTGCCGAATATGAGGAAAAATTTACTAAGCTATCTAGGTTCGCTTTGGAGTTGGTGGCCACTGAGCGAAAAAGGATAAGACGGTTTGTACAAGGATTGAATATGGAAATACAAGAGTCTTTAGCAGCGGCCCAAATTCTTACATTCACCGATGCTCTAGAGAAAGCGCAAAGAGTCGAGAGTGCTAAATTTCAAGTGAAGGCCTTTCAATCTAAGAAAAGGAAAGCCCCAAGTAGCACTACTGAGCAAGTTGAGATAATAGCATCGCCTCCTAAAGTTGGAAAGGGAACGGGAGATGTGAGAACCCCGGAACCATCAAGAGGAGTTTCTAGTGGACAAGGACAATCAAGAAACACCTCACAAGGAGGTCAAATAACGACTCCTAATGTAAGTTGTGGATTTTGTGGGAAACCAAATCATACTGAGGATGAATGTTGGAAGAAGTCGAGAAAGTGCTTGTGATGTGGTAGTGCTGAGCACCAGATATACAACTGTCCTGAAAGGCCATTGGAAGGAAACAATAGCCAGCGGTCCGGCCAACCGTCATCTAAGCAATCTAGTGTAAGAGGAAGTCGATCAAGAGTACCGGCTAGGGTTTATGCCGTAGATCAACCCCAGGCTCCCGATTCTATTGAGGTCATTGAAGGTATGACCTGCCATTTACTATTGCCTAGCTAAAGTTTTAATTGATCTTGGTTCAATAGACTCTTTTGTAAACCCTAGTTTCATGAGTGGTGTAGACGTGAGGTCAATTAGGTTACTCTACAAGTTGGAAGTTAAAACGTCTACGGTAAAACCAAGGTTTGATTGCCAATTTGGTATAAAAAGATTATGAGGTATGAATTTCAAGGACGAAATTCTTTTAAGGAGGGGAGATTGTGAGGACTCAAAAATTTATTTTTATTTGACCTATTTATTTAATCATTTATTTATTTTCTCTGAATAATTGATTTAAATCATTTTAATTGCATTTACACCATACATTACCTCATTTTATTTTAGAAACCTTGTTTAACCTTCAATTTAATTTTCTATCGCACAATTGTGAAAAATGAGAAAAGGCACATTTTTCGAGATAAACATTTAGATTGAGAGTGACGTAATTTTAGAGAATAAGAATGATCATTAGTAGATTAAGAAAAGTTAATTGAGGGATTAGAAGTGAGTGATTGGAATTAAATTCAAAATGGAGCATTATTGGCCACAAATTCTAAGGTGACTTTTGGCACCATAAAGATAAGCTTTATATCATTTCTTCGTCTCACATTTCACTTTACCAAAACACACAAAACCCCCCTCTTTCTCTCTTGTTTCAGCCACACCTCCTCCCCCATTTCCCCTTCCTTTCACCTTCAAAAATTACCCCAAAACTTTACAAAATCCACCAAGAAACTTGAACAAATCTTGCTAACATACCTTGGAGCCTGAGGATCAACAAGGAGAGAGAGTGAGAGCTGAGCTTTGGAGGAGGAAAAGAGGAGTTTTGGTGCTACTTTAGATCACCTCCAACCTAGGGTTCTAATTGCAAAGGAAGAGGTAATCCAGTTTCTTCAAAATCTTTTCCTTTGGTTTCATTTTGTAGCTTTAAGCTTTGTAGCTTCAAGCTTTGTAGCTTCTTGATGTTATTCTTGTTGAATTTGGATTGTTGAAGTGGGCTCTTGGATTCCCACAAGACTTGAATGTGTGGCTATTTTGATGTTGATGAGATGATATGGTGGTGATTTTAGTTGATTTTGATGTTAGAAAGATAGGAAGAAAGGAAGAGGAAAAAAATTGAGAGAGGAAGAGCGAGTTGCCAGTTCCTTTTTGCTGATATTATGCCCTATTTTAGCTACTAATTTTCATGAGTTTCTTGGCTATTTTGAGAGCTGAAAGGTTGGGCTTTATGTGTGTAAATTTTGTTGCAAAAATCATTCCATTTGGTGTGGTAAAATCGCATGAAGAGAAGAAGCCAAAATCTGGAAAATTCTCACTGTTTTCTGCTGCCGGTTGTTGCTGCTGTTTCAGTCCTTTTAGGTCTGAGAATTTTGATACTTTTTGGTCACCAATTGCACAAGAAACATTGTTATGAACTTGGGGTCGATTATGAAAATCAATGGAAGAGTTTTTGTTGGTTGTCAGTTTTCAAAAAGAAAAGAAAAGCTGCTGGACAGAATTGAGCTAAAATTTCAGTAAATTTGGTTGTTTTGATCACTGCCTTCCCGTATGAGTTTTTAGCTAAATTTTTGTGAAAACGTAGCTCACATACTGAAGTTTATGTGTGTAAAATTTGGTATTTTTACAGTACCATTTCATTACTCAAATGATGTCTCAAAACTGCTCTTCAAATCTGAAAAATCGCAATGTCAGGACTGCTTTTTACCTCATGTTCAAATGTCCATATTTTCTTGCTCAGGAGTCAAAATTAAGTTCCATTTGGTGTGCTTGAAACCTGACTTGAATTTATTTAAGCGGTATAAGTTTCACGAGCCAGTTTGATATCTGTGAATTTTGGTGAATTTTCAAATTTTGCTGAAAACCAAGACTGTTATGCCCTGTCTTTACTGTTCCAATAGATTTGAACTGAAATTTGACTGGTTTATGATCTGAATCTCGTACAAATGTCTTCTGGAAAGTTTTAGTTCATTGAGTCTATTTTCCAACAGCATAAGATTCGTTATTTTTCCAACAGTATATGATTTTTCAAAAAACATCGCGCAAAACTGAAAATTCTTCTAAGGAGTGACGAAAGTTTATAAATGCCTGGGAAACATTTTCTAGTTTTCAAACCTAACCTTCTTCATCATTTGCACGCCATTTCAGACTTGGAAAATGGATTTTTTGAATTTCATGAGATTCCTCTTAATTTGGAATCGAAAATCTTAACTGTTTGAAGGTTGACCTTGAATGCATACTTAGGTAATTTTGATTATGCATCTCTCAGGTGATCACGTAGACACCGAAAGCTTGTTTGATCTCTTGAATTGCTCTCACTTGCTCTCGACTATTGGTGAGTGTCAAGTGCATGATTTGTTGACTTGCTTGACCTGTTACAAGCTTGAATTGATCATATTATTAAACTTGTTGAGACGGACGTGTACTTTATCTCATCCGACCTCTCTTACTTGAAATGAACATGCTTGCTTGTACTTGCTATACTTGTAGTGACTTGCCTAAACCTGTACTTGTACTTGATTGATGATTGAGTGTTGTCTCATCATCCTACTTGATACCTGAACTTAATGGGGACGCCCAAAACTCATTGGTAAACCTTTCACCTCGGGCCGGCAAGGGCTTGGCCGAGGGATTGGTAAACCATGAGTCCTTACATATTTTCATCGGTTGGAGTGCGCTCGCCGGCTACTTGCCTGGGTATACTCGAGTATTACCAAATTACTTATTTTGACGAGCGGGCCCGATTGGGGGAGTGAAACAGTGGATGGAGATGGTTGACAAGTGGAGTTCTACATGGTAATTATGAAAGTTGATGGAGTGTCAACTACTTGGAATGTGATCAAGCTTTGTGAAACTTGGCTCCTGAGAGCCCCTGTATCCTTTATTTAATGTGTAATTAAATTCTTTATTTGCATTCTTGCGTAAAAGTTTTGGTTACTTATCTTATTTAATAAAAGTGTACATTACTTGATCTTGCATGTGAGGGCCTCAAAATTTATTTTAAATATTGTTAATATCTATTATTTTAAATAATGATATTATTGTTATTAATTCGTTCAATTATTTTAAAATTACATTTAAACGAATTTTTAGAAAAATTTAAATGAAAATTCAATTTATTTATTTGTTTAATTTATTTCATTTTGAGAAAAACTTAATTTAGCTCTATATTAATTTTTCAGGTAGATTTTCAACATTCCATTCATCTTATTTTAAAATTTGCTCTTTTTGTATCAATTAAACAGAAAATGAGAAAAACACATTTTTTGAGGTAAAAATTCGGGCAGTGAGTGACGTAGCGATGGAATATAAGGATGATCACTCGTAGGTTAAGAATATAATCAAGGGACCAGAAGTGAGATTAAGTAGGGTTTTGAAACCTTAAAACCTAGTTGGACAAATTTCCCGAAAAACTAGGATTTTAACCTTGCGAATGTTCTACCCATTTAATTTCCTCCAAATCACTTCAAATACCCTTCCTTTTCTCCTTAAATCAACCGAGCACCTTTTTCATTTTATAACCAAATTAATCACTTCATTTCCCTCCAAATTAAGCTTTATGACAAGAAATTTCAAATGGGGACAACAACCCTTGAGATAAGGTTTTAAGTCTTGTCAATGCTTTATGTCAAAACAATCCAAGTCTTCTCTTCATTTTCCGTCCATTTTCAGCCAACCATTCTCTTCCTTCTTCCCTTGTGAGAGCCGAGAGACAAGAGAGAGATAGAGAGCCAAGGGAAAACTTCATCTTCTTCCTTATCAACTCAAACTCCATAGCCAAAACCCCAAGCTTCACTTCCACTTTATCTTTTCTTGTTGTTCCAGCTGAGAGGAGAGAGAGAGAGGGAGAGAGCTGTGAGCCGAGAGGGAGAAGGAAAAGAGGGGCAAGGGAGCTTCTTCATCTAGCCTCCAACCCCAAGAAGCTCAAGCAAGACAACCCAAGCCATCACCTCCATTTCCTCCATTTTCTTGAGCAAACCGAGAGCTTGAAGGAGGGAGAGGAAGAAAACAAGAAGGGCTGTTGGGTGGAGGCTGGCCGAATCAAACTTGGGCAGAGGAGAGGTGGTTGATTGCTGCCATTTTCAATTGGAGCAAGGAAACCAACCAAGGGAGCTCTAGGAAGCAAGAAATACTTGGGAAGTAGACTAGGGTTGGACATTGGAGCATTTCTTGGGAATTTTGAGCTAGGGTTTGATTGTTTGAAAGGTAAATTTTCAATGCACCTTTAATTTTTGAAATTTCAGATTTAATTCGGTTCTATGTATATGATTTGTGGTATATTTATGGAAGTATTGGGTATTTGTTGGATGATTCTAGCTTAGGAATTTATTGCCCCTTTTGATGCTTTGGAATTTACCTTGAAGAAGTTGGATGATGTTGTTGAGTGGGCTCTTGGAATCCCACAAAAATGTGAATTTTCTTTTTAGCATGAAAATGGTGAAGTGTGTGTGTGTGGATGTTGGAATTTGTGGTTGGAATTTGGGGAAGAAACCTCAAGAGAAAAACTGGATGGAGAGAGGGAAATGGGGGCTGAAAATTCTCTGTTTTCCCTTAATGTTTGTGGCTACATTTTTGTGAGATTAAGGGCTAATTATAGTGCTTAAATGATGAACTTTAAGTTTCTAACTTTCTCTACAAAAGCCTTTCAAAAGTAATAGCAAGAATGATAGTTAAATTGGAACAAGAAAAGCTGGAAATTGAGCGAGCTTGCTGTCCGGATCTAGGGGCCTGTTTTGTGCTAAAGTTTGATAAAAGCCATCATCATTTGTGATCACCATTGGATTTAGAAAGGTTAAAACTATCTTAGGTTCGAAAATGGGGTCATTTGGTGGTGGTTTAGATGGGTTAAAAGCAATGAGAAGAAGGGGAATGAAACTTTGCAGGATTGAACCAATGTTGTCGAGCCCACTTTGGGTGATTAGAAAGCTGTCTTCCTGAGGGAATTTTTGGTTGAATTTTGGTATGAACTTAGCATATATATGGAAGTATTAGTGTTCCAAATTTGGTAATTTTTAGACATGAAATCGTCAATCAAACAGGGCTTTAAACTCTGTCCTGTAAGTTTGAAACCCAGAAATTTCAGAAATTTGAACCCCCTCTGTTTGAACTGTTATAATTTCATGCTCGGGTGTTGGAATTGAGTTCCGTCAGTGGCTGTTGAAACTCATTATGTAGTAATATATTGTATATGAATTTCAGAGGCTAACTAATTTTCTGTAATTTATGGCAAATTTTCAAAGCAGCCTGGATGGCCAGCCTGATATGCCCTGTCTCTGTACTGTAGCTGTCTGTTGAACGAAAATCTGGGCAGTTTTCGCCCAGAATTTTAATTGGATGTCTTCTACAAAGTTTTAGAAATTTCAAATAGGTTTCCAACGGTACCAAATGTGCAAAATTCTGACTTGTATAACTTGAGTTATGATTTTTCAAAGTTTTCAGCTTGAATTAGGAAATTGTCGAACTTTCTACTTTTTGAAATAAATTTGGTCGGTGAACTAGGAAAACTTATTTTTGTTCTCTGTTAATTATTTTAGGGCAAAGTGCTGATTTTGCAACTGATCAAAACTTGGACTCCGACCCATACTTTGTCGGTGAGTTTTTCAATGCATGTTTATTGCTTTAATTTACGAACTTAGTGCGTGAATGTGCTATGTGACTTGTTACGTGCTTATGTTGAAACTTGAAACTGTTGAACCACTCACCTAAAGGACAGTATACTTTATTGCTCCCTTTTTGTAGAGTCGAAAATTTATTTGTTTGCATGTATTGAATTTGGGAAACGGAAATGGGTTATACAATCACTCTTGGCCGAGTGCCTTGAGTGATTTACTGTTTACTATTCACTGTTTAAATATTTGGCGTGCGGGCCCGGTAGGGGGAGTTTGGTGGTTGGAGTGTGGCGTGAAGAGTCCTCTACTTGGATTGAAAGTCGATGGAGTGTCGACTACTATAAATGCTCGGGAAATGTGGAATTTGGCTCCTGAGAGCCCCCGTATCCTCAATGTGTGTGAACTTGATTTGTCTACGTGTTTCATTTATTTACTTTTACTTTTACCGCTTTAGGTGCATGTGCATGAATTTTGGAAACTCACGAGCTTTTTAGCTCACCCCCGTTCCCGTTTATTTTTCCTTAACAGGTGACGAGAATTCCGAGGCGTAGCTAGGGCTAGTGTCTTGATCTTTTGACTTTTGTCTCGAGTATGAAGTAATATTTTGCATATTTGTTTGGTGTTGAGTACTTTAAGCTTATGGAAGTGTATTAGCTTTGGCTCGAGGGTTTTGAATATTCTAAATGGATGAATGTAATTTTAAGTTTCAACGCCCTTTTCAGTTTTAATATTAATGTTGTGGTGGTTGGTGAAATTGCACGTTTATGTTAGTATTGATTTGAATGCTTGAGTCCTGGCGAAAGCTGGGCAGGCAGCCCACTAACCCCTCTGGTTAGCCTTAGGGGGAGGTGGGGCTATTACATTGCATGTTTGCATGTTTCTCTTGACCTCACTGAGCATTCGCTCACTCCGTTATATTTGTTAATCCTTAACAAGATGGTGGAGTGAAGTGTCCTTGGAAGAGTAGAATTACCTCTTTTATATAAGTTTTTGTTTTCTTATAAATTTTGACAATTGTAAGTGTGAAGGTGAAATGTATTTTGGGAAGTACTCGAATTATACTTGGGTTGTACAAAATGTAAGATTTGTAGTTTTGGATACGAATCGGTTGATTCTTGTTTATCGAGGTTTCTCTTAGTTGGTTAATTCCATTATTTTGCTTATTGAGCAAGTGAGTCCTAGCGAAAGTTGGGCAGGCGTCCCGCTGAGACCCTAGGGTTCACTCTAAGGAGAGGTGGGGGCATCACACAACTTTCCTTCTAGATACTCTGTATAGAAATCTCGCAAACTCATCAATTTCTTTCCAATTCTTAATTCAAAAATATAGTGGAATTTACATACATATCAAGAGTGACATGCTCTAAAATATTTAAAGCACATATGTGTCATTTCCAATCATCATTTTGAAAATAAAACTAGTACATTTTAGTTTTCTTTCAGATTTCAAAGTGGAAAATTTCTAACAGTTACACAAATTGGAAAACGCATTTTGTTCTTTTCAAACCTCTTTTATTTTAGTTCAAAACCATTACATAAGGTATCAACTAATAATTTTCAATATCTCACTTCTCTAGCCAATACCGATAGTCGCCTCAATTCCTTCCATTCTTATAAGTACAATGATCATTCAAGTCTCAGTCAATCTTTCACTATAAATCTCTCACATAATGTTTCAATTCAATGCAACATTACCTAGTTCTTTTTCCACCAATCCCATATAAGAAACTCTCAAGTAACAAATCCTCTTTAATCACCAGTATACAGTAGGTTCTCCAATTCACATAGTATTCAAATTAATCCCACAGTCCGGTATCCTAAACTTCCAATTTAGGATACACTACAGAGATCTGAACCCTAAACTTTGATACCAACTGTGACGACCCCACCTCCCTTTAAGATGAACCAAAGGGATCGGCGGACCTCCTGCCCACCTCTCGCCAGGACTCACTCGCTTGATTAACTAATAGCACTTCAAAAGTAAATGTAAATAACAATTCTAAACCAAACCACAACTAATAACATTACTAAATTCAACTTACAACCCAACTTCTCAAATCACAACTCAGTATACTTAAGGTACAACCACAATTTTATCTTACAAGCCCGAAATATCAAATTTAGCATTTCAAGGCAAAATTCAAAAGATAAACTCCAGCCCTAGCTACTTACGTCTTCACTTGGGTTCCCGATCCCTGTTAAGGAAAACAAATTTAAAAGAATGAGCTAAAAATCTAGTGAGTTCCAAAAAGGCTTGCAATTCACGTAGAGCAGTTCAAATCGTACTTCAAGTTTACAATTTAAAACAAATAGATAAACACGTAAATGGGTATTACTTGGATATACCAGGTAAACTACTCAAGGGACATCGCCCAACAAAATAGACTAGTCGAGAGATTTTGCCCAATGACGTTACAATATTTCACTGAAACTAGTCGAGGGACTTCACCTAACGACATCACAAACTAGTCGAGGGTATTCACCCAACGACGTCACATACTAGTTGAGGGTATTCACCCAACGACGTCACATAAGTCACAAGATAGCACACTATTCATTTTAATTTCCAAAATCACACGAAAAGGAGAAACACACACATGGTGGTTCAAATCATAAAGTAGATCAAGTATTTTTCTCATAAAATTCAAGTCTTTCAAATAATCCAAATTCATTTCCTTATAAATACTAGCAAATCATTTCTTTGCAAACAATAGCAAGATTTTCATTTGAAAAGGAGTTGGAACACTCACTGTGATTCGGTGAAATAGACGAGCAAGCAAGAAGATCAAACTTCGGTAGTCGGGTCACCCTCAGCGAAGTTTGGGTCACTTGAGCCAAAATCTGACTATTAAACACTAGCCAAGATAGCTAAAGTTTAAAACCTTAACTTAACTACTAAAATCACCAAGACCAAACTGCCACAGTTTCTTGTTCGGTCCATATCTTAGGCTACACTCATCAAAATTAGGCAAATCCTATGGCTATGGAAACTAGACTCAGAGTACTACAATTCACTAGAAGGGCTTGTTCCAAGATTCATTTTGTAAAGTAGGCAAAAGTGAGCAACAAGAGGTTGTGAAGGAACAAAAACAGGAAATCAGTCTTGGAAAACAGTCATTTTCTCAGATTTTCTGCGATTGATAGAAAATGAGTTAGCATGCAAGCCATACACCGTTGGAAAGCCCTTGAAGTCTAATTTCAAATGCCACCAATGGTGCGCGATTTTGACCCCCGAGCTAGAAAAGATAGCCATTTGAACAAAGAGCAGAAAACTGTTCTGACGGCAGAATTTTTCCAGGTTTGAAGAGTAAATTGGGAGCATCATTTGAGCAATGAAATGATACTGGAAAAACACTAAATTTTGCAGTCATAAACCTCAGTATGTGATCTACGTTTGTGTCAAAATTTAGCCAAAAAATCATACGGGAAAGCAGTTATCAAAGCGACCAAAATTGACTGAAAATTTGAGTTCATTTCTACCAAACGAAAATCTTTTTCTTTTGCAACCTTTGGTTCCTCCAAAACAGCCCTCATTCCATTCCATTTTCAAAACCAAGATTCTAACAACATTTCTAGATCAAATGGTGGTAAAATAATAGCAAATATTTGGACCAAAACACACCAAAACGGGGCAGTACAGTTAGGGCAGAATAGAAATAGAAATTCCAGATTTTTTTGTCATCTTTTCATGAACTTTTGAAACACCAAATGAGAGGATTTCTTGGCTAGGAAAATGTCCACTTAAGTCTCAATATATCAGCTCTCTAAATGGCCAAGAACCTCACAAAAATATGCAGCTAAGATAGGGCATAAAAATCAAGAATGAAACCGGCAGCATTTCCCCTCTTCTATCGATTTTGCTTCTTCCTTTCTTTTCCTAACTTTCTAACCTTCAAGAACCCACACAACTCATCCATCACACATACACACATCATAGCAGCCCAACAAAAAGAAAGGTGGGAATTCATAGAGCCTACAAAACCATCCAATTCAACAAGAATAGCAACATTGAACTATCAAAACTTAAAACTACCTAAAATGGAAACAAGGAACAAGGTTTTTGTTGAAATCAAAGTACCTCTAATGGCTCAAGAAGAAACCCTTGTTTGTGATGTGTCAAAGCTCCCAAAACAACCCCTCTCTTCAAGCTCCTAGCTGGCTCCCTCCAGACAAGATAATCTTCAAGTTTCAAGTGAAGAAATGGAAGTTTTCTCAAGCTTTTCTTGGCAAATCTTTGCAAGAATTGAAGTTGAAATTTGAGAGAAAGAGGAAGGAGAGAGTTCTGGTGAGAGAGAGAGGAAAAATGAGTGTTTTTCTTGTGATTTTTGATGGATAAATTGGGGAAAGCAAGAAGGAATAAGAACCACTAGTTTTTGGGTACAAAAGTCAACAAGTGAACAATAGTTCATTAATGCCCCAATTTGAGTTTAATCCCAATTACTCACTTTTAATCCCTCAATTAGTTTTTCCTAATCTACTAATGATAATTCTTATTCTCCAAGATTAAGTCACCCTTGGTCCAAATGTTTGTCTCGAAAAACATGTTTTCCCATTTTTCCACAATTGATCGACAGAAAAATTAAATTGAAGGTTAAACACGGTTTTTAAAATATAATGAGGTAATGTATGGTGCAATTGCAATTAAAATGATTTAAATCAATTATTCAGAGAAAATAAATAATTAATTAATTAATTAGGTCAGATAAAAATAAATTTTCGGATCCTCACATTATCCTTCCCCTTAAAATGGAAGAATGTGAAATATGGGATTCCATGTTATTTCTTATTAGAGAATATGCATATCAACTACAACAATTAAATGAAAGAATTAAATATTATCAGTAAAGATGGCTTCATGTTACATTAAATAACTGCCACCCTACTACTTTTCATGATCGATACCAAACACTACGGGAAGCAGAACATGAAAGATATCTACTAACTAATAGATACGGACAAATCAATAAAGAGTTCATGGACCACTACAGAGACATACATTTAAACTAACCATGAATACAAGTGATAGAATAGAATACTGTTTAGGATGTCAAAAATATATTAGTAAAAATTTAGCCGCTAACGCAAAAATAAATAACGTAAGACATCTTATTGTTGAATATTCCTCTAAAGAAATATTATTAGAGCATTAAATATATTATTAGATATAGAGAAAAGAAATTTAGAACAAATTATTTCAAACAGAAATTTACATTTAGTAAGAAGTCATACATGAATTCTGTTAACTATACAATAATAAAGCCTGGAAGTTTAAAAATAGAACAAGACCTATTTGAATTACAAAAAATAATGTTATACATATATAAAGATCTAAAGAAAGAAATTCAAATAATTAAAGAAAAATTAGAAAGAAAAAATTTAAAAGAAAAAATTACTGAAAACAGGAATAAAACTACTACTGAATACCTAACTGAACATATTTCTAAAATAAAATGAGTGATTCTGAAAATACATTTACTCATCTTTCCGACTCTGAAATAGAAAAAATAAGTAATAGATTAGGCAATATGATGATAAATATAAAACTAGAAATATCTGAAAATCCAAATATAAATGATATATCTTCATCAAGTAGACCAACATCTTCATATGCAAGAAGAAGACCTGGTGCAGGAAATTCATTTATTTCTTTATTAATGAACATAGCAAAACAAAAAGGTTATTTAGATAATGAAGGCCACACTCTACTAGATAGGACCACACCTGAAGCAATATTTGTATTTGGAACATTTTTAGATTTAGATTGTGTAAAGAATACAGAAGAAGCAATAGATAAATGGGAAATTGGATTGAGATTAGCAGTTTCTATAAATAAATTAGGCTATGAAGAAGCAAAAGAATTTCTAGAAAAATCTCTTGTAAATAGTGTTTCCCGTTACTGGAAAACATTACCTGAAGAAACAAAATCAATAATATATAGAGAAGAACAAGATGCAAATAGAATGATAACCAGACCACTTGAATGAATCTGACTTAAATTTGTTGGAGAAGGAAGTTAGTTTAAAGATGTTAATTCAGTTCAAAAATATATTGATGCATTACTTAAATTAACGCTTTGTGATATGTGTGAAATAGATAAATATATTTGTATTTTTCAAGATTATTATTAGAGGACAGATTCAAAGAAAAGAGAAACATATTTGGAAATGTTTTTCTCAAAAATTCCTGACCCTTGGGGTAAGAGACAAAGAGAAGAATATAACCCTGAAACTAAAGATACTTTAGGAAAAAGAATATTTCATACTTTGGAAAAATTAAGTAAATGGTGCGAAGAATCCATATTGTTTAGAAAAACACGCAAGTTAAAACCTCAATTGAAGCTATGTTGTAATAATATCAGTATGCCTACCCAAATAGGATGTGATACTCCATATTATTATCAAAAAATGAAAGGGAGATATAAAAAGCATAAATATTATAAAAGAAAATATAAGAATAGAAGAAAAGCTAAATATTACAAACAAAGAGAAAATTTTTTGAAAAGAAAATAGATGTACAGGAGAAATAAGAAAAGAAGAAATATAACAGACTGTCAATGCTATTTCAATAAGGAAAAAGGACATTTAGCAAATCAGTGTGTGAGAGCCCTAAAAAAAAAAAATATATATATATATATATAATAATAAAATTCATGCATACATTACCCTTTAATTTATTCAAGTGCACATAAACTTCTTTAGTGCATTTGTGGCATGTTTTCACTAAGTGCATTCTTCATTGGTTGATTAAATGAATTTTCAAAAATTCCATTTTAGAATTAGTGAGCATTTTCTTGCATGGCTTAATTGCTAAGAAAATAGGTTATGTTGGTGTTAATTGGAGACCAAATCAAATTAGAGGAGTTAGAAAGCAATTAAGTGAGATTTTGTTAGCTAATGGCCAAGAAGTTGCCACTTGTCACCCTAAGATTCAAACCTTGACTTGATGACTTCTTTCCCTCCAAACTTATCTTTTAAAAACAAAACATTGTCTTCATTTTGGGGTGGAGTGGCGAACCTAAGGAAGAAAAAACAAGAGAGGAATTCATCCAAAAAATCTTGCTTGGCTTAATAGGGAATCAAGAGGAAGTTGGTAGCACCTAAACCATCAATCCTCAAGCTTGATAGGGAAGGATTTTGGTGGCTTGAAGAGTTTCTTCTTGGGCTTGAAAAGGTATTTTCCTATCCAAACCCTAGCTCTATGATCCTAGAAAATGGTCTAATGAAGGTTGTTGGTGATGTTTGTAGTAGGGTGGTGCTTGGAAGCTAGGTTTTTGGGCTTGGATTCTTGGGGTTGCAACATAGGAGTTGGTTTGATTTCATGCCTATTATGTGTTTGATATTTGAACTAGTACTAAATACTAGGCTAAGATGATTATTTCTTTGAGAAAGGTGCTTGATTATCTTTCATATGCATGCTAGAGAAGTTATAGGAGTTGCTTTGAACTTTAAAGAAAAATGGAAGAAGTTGTGGTTCTTTTCTTCTTGTTTTGTGATTTCTTCTTGTGCAATCTTCACTAATTCTTGTTGAGAAACCTTGTTGGGACATTTGTGTATCAAATTGGAGTGAAATCATTCTAGTTTGATGGGTGAAAACCTCTTGGAATGCATCAACTTGTAAACAGAAATTCTGTCCTGCACCTGGTCAGAAATGAAAAAACAGCCAACTTCCCAGGTTTTCTGGTATTGATAGGAAACGAACTAGGAGCTAAGCCATATACCGTTGGAAAGCCCTATGAGTCTAGTTTCTAACTCCACTGACGGAACTCAATTTCGATTTTTCTACACCAAGATATGTCCAATTCCCCAAGACTGCGCAGTGGCCACTGATACACCCGAATTCCAGTTTTGTCATAAACTTGCTCTTGGTTGAACCTTGAAGTTTCTTGAATCTTTGTGCGTTTATTTCATTCTAAATATCTACTTGACTTGTGAATCCGCTAAACCTTCAATGTTTCATCATTTCGTGACTTGAATCGCCCTAGAATTTCCTAGTGAGATGCATTAGTTAGTAGTGTTTATTTTTGCACTTGATTAGGTTGCATTTATTTTGCTTTGCTTGAGTTGATGATGGTATACGTTGAATGTACATAGGATTTGAAGGAGGTAATGAGGGTGATCAAGGCGTGAGCATTTGAGTTGCTTGACTTGCTTGGTGAGTGTTTCCTTGCTTGTTTCGTGAATCTATGAGTTTTCTCAAAACTACGTGAATGACTTGTTTGCTTGAACTACGTGGCTATGTGAATTACTTGAGATGTGATTATTGAATTGGCTTACATATCAAATATGATTGGACTTCGAGGGTGAGTCGAGGTACTTTATCCACTCGGACTCTTCCGTTTGACTTTCTTGGAATTTGACTTTCTTTGACTATGATTTGACTTTGTGTACTTTGATGTGAAAAGTCGTTCGGGTGATATCCGTTGACTAATTTGATTCGTTTGGGGCTCCGAAACCCAAAACCCTATTGGTGAACCGTTAGTGCTCGAGCGGCATGGGCTTGGTCGAGAAGATCGGTGAACCATGGATGTGATTTGGTTCCTTGGAACATGGTATACTCGAGTATTACCCAAATTTGATTAGTTGAGGTGTTTGGGCCCGGTAGGGGGTGATTGGTGGACGGTTGTGGTGTAAGTGGTGTCTACGGAACTGGTTCTTGACCTCAAATGTTGACGGAGAGTCAACGGCTCGTGTTTGATCAAGCTTTGTGGATTTGGCTTTTGGAAGCCACTTGTATCCTTTACTTGAGTGCTATGTTTTAATTTACCTTAAATATATGATTGACTATCTGTTTTGCCTAATTGTTAATGTGGTTGCATGTTTTATTTTGGGGACCTCATTAAACTTCTGCTTACCCCTTTTCCCTTTTGTTTTTCCTTAACAGGAATTTGTAAGAAGTCGGAGAGTTTGATTGTGGCTAAAGTCAAGTGTTTATCTTTTGTTAAGAACCGATGTATTTGTATTTTGGCTCCGTTTTGTAAGTCTGAAGTCCGTTGTAAGTTTTGGGATTTAAACGTTGTAAACTTTATGTTCTTGTAATTTTGGACTTATTTTAGCTTAAGTATATGTTAAGATAAATGTTTTGATGAATTTGGGTATTGAGTCTGGCGAGGTTGGGCAGTTCACTAATCCTTAGGGTGCTACAGGGAAAGGTGGGCTATCACGGTTGGTATCAGAGCCTAGGATTGAACTAGTGCAGGCAGATTAGGAAGTTGGTAGTTGTAGTGATTTAAGTGTGAATGAGTTTTAATTAAGTTTTAAACTTTGATAAGTTAGTCTAAGCTTTGATTTGTTTTATTGTAGGACATGGAAGGAAATGGTGGAAATGAGCAGCCTCGGACGCCTTCACAGTGGTCCAGTATTCATCGGGGCTGGAGGAGCTTATAGTCTGTGGAGTCCAACCAGTAGGGATAGGCCATGGGTTGTTGGAGGACTTACTGCACCCCAATGAGGTGGTCTTAGCGGTGCCGTGAAAGAAGGGAATTAATGAGCTAGGAGGGGTCTTGAGGAGCTGTCGAGTTTAAGGAACATTATGCACATGCAGGCTGCTAGGATAGCTGAACTTGAGGCGGATATCATAGTTGAGCAAGAGAGGACTGATGCTATGCGCCAGCAGGTGCAAGAAGCTAATGTGCGTCATACTCGGAGCCTGAGGGACGTGGGAGATCGGACTGTGGGCATTCTGGATGAGTGCAGGGCCCTACTTAGGGATGTGGTGGATGTGAATCTAGCTGACTTGGAGACTGGTGGCAGAGCCTTTGAGGATGAAGGGTCTGCTAGCTCTGTTGGGAACTAGCTAGTGAGATAGGCTAGTCAGGAAAGAGATGTTTGACTTTTGTAAGACTTCTGTGTTTAGCCTGGGTGTTCTACTTTTGTTGGGAGCTTGTTCTATGTGTTTTGTCAAAGTTGGAATGTGTATCCTTGTATAGGTATCTTTTGTGCATGAAACCTTTGGAACTTGCTTTTGTTTTGTAACCTAAGTATGTTTGAGTGTGTTTGAATGTATCTAGTTTTCTATTTTGTTTATATATCATATGTTATATTTAGTGTGCAATCATCCAAGCATGCATCTTCATTCTTGCATAATTTCAACCTTAGATCTGTAAGAAAACAAATGGAGGCGAGACAAGCGTGGTGAGGAATGGTGGGCGTGGGCGTGGGCGGCCAGTGAACAAGAGAGGGAACAAAGGTCTGTTATTAATCAAAATGAGGGACAGATGGGTAATGAGGGAGACCAAGTTGCTACAGCTATTAACCGTATGACTGATATCTTAGAGCGGTTAGCGGACCCACAAGGTTTAGGACCTAATCATCAACCAGGAAATCCTGAGGGGGGCGAGGATAGAGCCCTAGAACGGTTCCAAATGTTTTTTCCTCCTAAATTCTTGGGGGGACCAGATCTTGAGGTGGCAGAAAATTGGCTTGAGAGAATGGTAGACATTTTTGCTGCCTTGAACTATACTGAGGAAAGGCAAGTTACTTTTGCCGTCTTTCAAGCTGGAAGGAGGCGGCTGCTCGTGGTGGAGCGTGAATGCACAAATTGGGAAGAGAACAAGCATGCGTGCCAGCTTAACTTTACTAGGGGAGTTTAACCAGAAATTCCTTCCACCTATAGTTCGGGAGCCAAGAGAGGGATGATTTTATAAAACCGTGGACACTTTGAAGCGTGGCTGAGTATGAGGCAGCTTTACTAAATTATCTAAGTTTGCTCAGGCCGGTGACAAAGCAAGAAGGATAAGGCGTTTCATACAAGGACTAAATGTAGAATTGAAGGATTTGGCTGCAGCCCGGTTAATACTCGAGAGATGTTCTCAGAAAGCCAACGGTTGAGCAAGCTAGGGTTCAAGTTAGGACTTTTCATGCAAAGAAACGAGGAGCATCTAGTAGCACTATGGGACGGGTCGATCAAGCGGTTCCAACCCTAAGTTTGGAAGAGAGCGGCGGAGGTGATTGGGACCACAAGAGGAGCGCCATCTAGGGGAGCTCAAAGTGGCGAAGGACAACAACGAAATGTCTCTCGGGGAGGTTCAGATATCAACTCTGGGAGAACTGCAGCTATTGTGGAAGACCAAACCACACATGAGATAACTTGTTGGCGGAAGGAAGAAAGTGTCTTCGTTGTGGTAGTCTTGAGCATCAAACGCTTCACCTTGATCATAGCCCGTGAAGGAAAGGACGGTCAATCCACAGGCAAAACCAACCCTAAGCAACCAGCCACAAGTGGAAATAGACCGAGAGTGCCAGCTAGGGTTTATGCTTTGGACCAAACCAAGCTCTTGAATCCGAGGTGGTTGAAGGTACAATTCCTGTTTTTCACCGTTTGGCTAAACTTTTAATCGATCACCGGTGCAACTCATTCTTTTGTAAACCCTACTTTCATGTGTGGTATAGATGTAAAACCCGTTAAACTACCATATGACTTGGAAGTTAGGACACCTCACTGGAGATCAAAGATTGATTCTTGAATATGGTGTATAACAAGCTTGTGAGATTTGGGTAGGAGAGCGAAAATTGGTGGTGGATTTGGTCGGTTTGGATCTTAAGGGATATGATGTTATTATAGGGATGGACTGGTTAGCCTGAGATATTCTGAATTAAATTGTAAGACTAAAGTGGTGGAGTTTTGCATACCGGAGAAGCAACTCTACGATTAGATGTGAAGGGTAGATTGGCTTCATGCACTTATTTGGAATTGGCTAGAAAATTGCTAAGCAAAGGAGCACAGGGTTACCTAACTTTCCTAATTAATACTCCTGGAGATAAAGTGAAATTAGAAGATATTTTGGTGGTAAATGAATTTCCAGATGTTTTCCCTGACGAATTAGTATCATTGCCGCCGGATAGGGAAGTGGAATTTAAAATTGATCTTTTACCTGGACAAGCCCCATTTCTAAAGCACCATATCGAATGGCACCGAACTTAAAAGAATTGAAGTTACAATTGCAAGATTTGTTGGAGCATTGATTTTATCTGTGAGAGTGAGTCTCCACAGGGAGGCGCCGGTGTTGTTTGTAAAAAAGAAGGATGGTAGCTTAAGATTATGTATAGATTATCGGGGTTTAAATGATGTCACTGTGAAAAATAAATACCCTTTACCCCATATCGATGAATTATTTGACCAATTGCAAGGAGTTGTGGTGTTTTCTAAGTTGGATTTAAGACAGGGGTATTACCAACTAAAAATTCGGAAAGAAGATGTGCCAAAGACTGCCTTTAATTCTAGATATGGGCATTTCGAATTTGCAGTGATGCCTTTTGGTTTGACTAATGCCCCTGCGGCATTCATGGATTTAATGCATCGGGTGTTCAAACCCTATCTGGACCAATTTGTGGTGGTGTTTATTGATGACATTCTAGTATATTCCAAGTCCCGGGAGGAGCATGAACAACATTTAAAGATCATTTTGCAAACCTTAAGGGACCACAAATTATATGCCAAATTTAACAAGTGTGAGTTTTGGTTGGAACAAATTTCCTTTCTAGGGCATGTAATTTCAAAAGAGGGCATTACTGTAGATCCAACTAAAGTAGAAGCTATACTTGGGTGGAAACAACCAGAAAACCCCACTGAGGTTCGTAGTTTCTTGGGATTGGCAGGATATTATCGGCGGTTCATTAAGGATTTCTCCACTGAATAGCGGGACCTTTGACCAACTTGACCGAGAAACATGGTAAATTTGTTTGGGATTCTAAATGTGAAACTAGTTTCCAAGAACTGAAGAAACGACTAACCGAGTCACCGGTTTTGGCCTTACCGAATGGGAAAGACAGTTTCACTGTGTATACTGATGCCTCACGAGAAGGATTGGGGTGTGTTTTAATGCAGAATGGGAAGGTGATTGCATTTGCATCTCGGAAACTAAAGCCGCATGAACAAAACTATCCGACTCACGATCTAGAATTGGCAGCAGTTGTTTTTGCTCTAAAGAAGTGGAGACATTACCTATATGGGGTTATTTTTGAGGTCTATACAGATCACAAAAGTTTGAAGTACTTGTTGTCGCGCCCCATTTTTTCAACAAATGTTTGTTGTGGGTAGAGGGAAAGATTTGATTTTTGAAAAACGAAAGGGAAAGGGGTCATGGGACTACAAAAACGAGACGGTTTGGACCCAAAAAACAAAAGTCTAGAAAAGGGTTTTTAGAAAAAGTTTGGAGTCGCCACTTGGTATGGAATTTAGGTGTACCAAGTCACCCAAGAGATTTAATTAAAGAAAATAAACAAAGAAAACCCTTTTTAGACGACTCCAGGTCTTTGAAAAACTAGAGAAAAAGGTTAGGGGTCCACGGTTGAAAGAAGGGAAGGCAAAGATTGATGTTACTGTCTCTAGGCACCCTTCTAACCTGTAGCCAAGCTAGTTGCAAGATTTAGTTGAAAATTTCCTAATTCTAACTTCAAATTTATCACATTTGGATGTTGTCTATATGGATGCAAAACCTAGACCTAATGTTGGATCGAGAGGGCAAAATGTCTGTGAGGTGTGATTGGAATTGATCACATTAGTTGTGTTATCAATTTTGATCCCTCGAGGAGGTCAAAAATACAAATGATGAGACTTCGAATGAGCGGAAAGTAGGGTTTTCAAAATGCAATTTTGTAAAATATCAAGAGAAAAGAACTTGGATTTTGAAAAATCAATTTTAAGTGCAAAGAGGAACTTGAATTTTCAAAGATGCAATTTTAAGAAAAAAATGTTTTTTGGACTTTGAATTGTTAAAACATGAAGAAGAAAGTTGATTTTAAAGAATGAATTGGATAGAGTTTAAAATAATGCACGTGTATGTCCTAAAGAGGGATAATGCAACATAATGGGTGCGGGGACTAAGTTCATTGACTTTAATTCTTCCTTTTCATAGAGGAAATAAAAGCGTGCTAAGGCTAGGAAGCCATACTCTCTTTCCCTAATTCAAGGGTAATGCCCTAAATGCACTAATCTAAAAAGAAAACTAAATGAGATGTCACATACGGGATGGGGTAATAGTGACATGCAAAATGGGAAAGAAACTCTAAAGTGGAAAGTGTGTGAAATTTGTATCTAATGCATGAGCAGTTTAAGGGTCTAGCATTGGACTAGCCCTAAGTCAAGGTTCTCACTAACATTGGATTAGTGAGAATGGAAGGAGCCACAACTAGCGTTGGACTAGTGTGGTGGCGTCAATACATTTACACAATAAACATGTAGACATGATAATAAAGCGAGTAAACACATAAAACACGTAAACACATAACACATAGGCATAATATCTAGATGCAAGACCCTAGGAAAGCAAGTAAACACATAATCATGCAAGCATGCAAAATAAGCATATAAAAGCCTAATTATTACATTGGGGGGAACCTAAATACATTCTAAAGGGAAAAATTCGGAATAATAATCTAACTATTACATCTTCTAGAATAAATACACTTTTTGCCAAATTAAACCTATCTATTACAACTTGGCATCCAAGGCCTCCAAACGATTTACTCAAAAATTAAATAACATAAATAAAGACTAGACATGAATAAAAGCAAAGGAAAACTTAATCTAAAAACATGCAAAATCATGCAAAAACACATAAAAAGCACATAATAGGGGAAAGAAGTTACCATCCCTTGATGTGATGCCTTAATTGAATCCTTAAATGATGGGAATGGTTATCTAAGACTCAATATCAACAAAAGGGATCAAGGTACCAATTTAAAGGAAAAAGAATCAAAAATTCAAAGAAAGGGTATCTAAACAGATTCTGCAAGCAAACAGATAATACTAGGAAATAGAGTAAGATTCTGGAACAAAAGAGCAGGAAATATCAACAGAATACAAAAACAGAGAGGTTACGCGGAGGGAAACGCGGATGGAGCCGCGCAACCAGGTCCGCGTTACAGGCAAAAATCAAAGTCCAGAGAGGAAACGCGGACTAGAAACGCGGACTCAGCCGCGTAACCAGCCTCGTTTCTTCCCATCTTCAAAATATCAGGAAGATTGCTTCCAGTTTTTCAGACAATATCACAAACAAAATTCCTCAGAGGCAAGGGGATCTATCCAAAGCATCAAACATCAGCATTCAGATCATGTCAAAACAAGCTAAAATCGAAGAAAAGCCAAATCCTAAGCATCAACATCATCAAATAGACAAAAAGGGAAGGGAAGAAGCGTGAGGTAGAAGCGGAGGTTACTGCGGTGGCTGCGTAACATCCCGCGTTTCTTCACATCTTCAAGTATTCAAAGCGGAAGCATCGTTACCGAAGTAGTCACGCAGAGGTCGCGTTCTTCACAACTTCAAACATTCAAGAGGAAAGCCTTGGACCGTTACCTTGAAGTTATCAGCAAGTAGTCAGCGTTCTTCACATCTTCAAAACATGAAGAACATTTTTCCAGAAATTTCTCGGGAATCCTGACATCATCGAAGCATCAAGCGTCGATTTTAAACATAAAACAAATCTACTAGCCTTACCAAGGCTTTATAAACCTAACATGCTCATATAACAGTGATAATCATCATCAAATATCACAAACTAAAAAAAAACTATTCAAGACCTTGGTTCCACCAAAGGTCCAAATTTCCATAATTTTACGATCAAAAGCGGTAAATAAAGTAGAAGGATGTTACTCGGAAGCTTGAATCTAAGCGAAGGAGGAAGTGAAATTTCAGAATAATCTTCCCAAGTATGAAACCCTAGCTTTTTTTCTTCTTTCTTTTCCTTTTTCCTCTCTAATTCCCACCGTTTTCTCTGCTTTTCTCTCAAAGCTCTCTAATTGCCTCTTTCTCTCTCGATTTCCAACCTCTTTGTTAAACCCTAATCTAGGCTATTTATAGCCACCAAACCTAGAACTAAGGGTTTTGATGTTCTTGGGATGAGGTGAGCTAATTTTGAGCGTTAGATGAGTTGTTAGGGGTTAAGGGTGAGTTGGGGAATGTTTAAATAGGTTTCTTATCGTTCAAGCATCGAAAATACAGGTTGGAAAAGGATGATCCAACCTTACGGAAAAATCCAGCGTCATTTTTTTTTTTTTCTTACGTCAGTTACAGCGGACTAGTTCACTTCGGTATGCGGTCAGCGTTTTTGACTTCTCTTTTTTTTTTTTTTTTTATGAAAAACCTACAAAATGAGGAAAATCGTTAGAAACTTCAAAAATAAATAACTAAACATTAATAGATAAAACATGGAAAACAAAAGAAATAGTCAAAATTTGGTGTCTACTTGCCCTCTTGGTGAGTTTGAAGAAACTCTAGACAAACGTGAACACAAATACTACCCTTTGGTTGTATCGAACCATTGGAAACAGGAATGGTACATTGGATTGCCAATTTTCAAACTAAAATGCATAATGTGACGAACTGTGTAGAGTTGCCTCATTATCTCGCATGAGAATCGGGTCAAGCGTGGTTCAAACAAATGAACTATAATTAAATGAATCACGAATCTTGTAAAATTCGAGCGGAGATAGAAGGTGCGGAGGCTGAGACTCACTAAATTTAAATATCAAGAACGGAGATAGAAGGTGCAGCTGAGACTGACCAAATGAATTTAAATTTGAAGAAGAGGATAGATGGGTGCAGGCTGAGACTCACCAACGTAAATTTGAAGAACGGAGATAGAAAGGTGCCATGGAGTGAGACTCCTGTAAAATTTGAAGAACGGAGATAGAAGGTGCAGCGGAGGAGACTCACCAAATGAAATTTAAATTTGAAGAGGATAGAAGAAGGCTGAATGAGTAAACAAATTTAAAGCGAGAGGATAGAAGGTGCTCAGTGAGGTCAGACCTCCTATGAAATTAAAGTGAAGCAGGGATAGGGGTACCAGGCTGAACCTCCTGAAATTAGGAAGAAAGCAGAGATAGAAGAGGTCTGTGGGAGAGACCTCCTGTAATTTAAATTGAAGAAGGGGGATAGAAGGGGTACCGTGAGGAGAACTCCTATGACAATTAAGTGAAGAAAGGGATAGAAGGTGCTGTGAGGGAATATGAAATTGTGAAGCGAGAGGAGATAGAATTACTGGCGAGTGAATTAATTAAATTACTGAGAATGAGAGGGATAGAAGGGTGCAGGTCAGAGCACAAGAGAAGTAAGCGAGGGGGATAGAAGGGAATTACTGGCGAGGAAAAGATGACCTTAAATTAAATTTAGACTATTCAGTGGGATTGGACCCAAGCCTGAATGACTAGATGGAAAATGCAAATATGCTATTCAGTGGGATTGGACCCAAGCCTGAATGACTAAACAAACTATTCGGTGGGATTGGACCCGAGCTGAATGACTAAAACAGCCGTGGGATTGGACAGAGCACGAATGATTAAACATACAATGAGTGGGATTGGACCCGAGCCTGAATGACTAAAAAAAACTATTCAGTGGGATTGGACCCGAGCCTGAATGACTAAAAAAAACTATTCAGTGGGATTGGACCCAAGCCTGAATGACTAAAAAAAACTATTCAGTGGGATTGGACCCGAGCCTGAATGATTAAACATACTATTCAGTGGGATTGGACCCAAGCCTGAATGACTAAAACAAACTATTCAGTGGGATTGGACCCAAGCCTGAATGACTAGATGAAACATAAATGCTGGATTACAGACTTTGAAAAATAAAACACAAGTTGTTCAAACAAGATAACTGTAGAATGCAAGTAATGATGCACTCGACGAAATGGTGCAATTCTGATTTTTGATTTTCTTGACTTGAAAAGTAAGTGATTGATAGGAACAATGACTTCTTTTTCTTTTCTTCTTCTTTTTTTTTTCTTCTTTTTTTCAAGAATTGATGGATTTTGGAAAATTGAAGAGTGTAACTGAAACCCTTCCTCTGCAGGGTTGGGACAAATCCACATATGTTGCCATCGTCTTGATCTGCAAATCTTTTCCGGCAAAAATTAATTTTGAATGCATTATCCAAAATTGGAGAGCACTTCTCTCAAAACAAAATTGCCCCAGTGTCAACTTAAATTGTTAATCTGCAGAAGTCATGAAATATTAACCAATTAGTCCATGGCAATTCAAAATTCTCTTTTCTTCTTTTTTTTTCTTTTTTTCCTTTTTTTTTTTAATCATAAAGTGTAAAGACTCTTGTTCTCACAGCTGTTGGCCATTAAAATGACTAAAACGTATCCGAATCATGCGACAAAACACATTTATCAGATATTCGTGCTTGTGAAAATTTGCTTGCTTTCAAGCGATAGAAATATTCATCAAAACAAGTTATGGGATTGCAATAAACCATGTGATCTTGGAAATCAAATCCCTCATAAACTAGGCAAAACATTATTATGCAATTATTCAATTTGCATCAAGTACTCATAATGTCAAGTAAAAGAAAGACAATTATACCTCAATTTTAACAATTCAAGTTTGATTTCTCACTTTTACAAATTTTGCAATCAAGCGACTCATATAGTCAATCAAGCTTGCCTTTTCCATATTTTCTCAAATTTTCTCTGCTAAAATTCTTGAAACACATCTTCTTATTCAAATTGCAATAATGCCTTTTGGCGAAAATCAACACTTTTAGGTGAAGACTCGGTTACTCGACATATGCCTTCTTGCTCAAATAGTAAAATGTCTTTTGACGGCGAAAATCAACACTTTTAGGTGAAGATTCCCGGTTACTCAACATTTTACTTGTTCAAACTTTACATACTGTAATTCAAGCACCGTTTCTGTGAAAGTTAACATTTGTAGATGTCAAACCTCAGGTTACTTAGTACTAGAATCATTGGGTAGAATTTTAATTCTCACTTTGCTACTTTTTTCTTGCTTTTCTTTCTTTCTTTTTTTTTTTTTCATAAAATTGCAAAGGATCATTTGCCAACTATATCAATCATTTTCTTGAAAATCAATAAAGAAGAAATCTCATTTAATAGGGAAAACAAGCTGGGCATAATTTTCCCTATTTTACAAAACATACTTTCTAAAATGCCAATGTCACAATCACATAATAATTATTTCAGTGGGATGGAAAAAGGATTTTCATATCACGGGCTTTTATTTCAAAGGATGAAAACAATTGCAATCAAATTTGAAAAAACAAATCAATTTGTGAGGCAAATGTGCAATTTAGAGATTTTTTTTTTTTTTGAAAAAAATTTGGCAATTTCCCCTATGGCGGATGAAAACTCCACCTGGCAACCCAAATTTTCAAATCACAATCAACACATATAAGCACATAAAGCTAAATTTAAACAAATATACACATCCTCAAGCAATTTAACAAAAGTATGTCTAACAGTTAAACCTAATCAGAATACAAGATCAAACATAAAAAGAGAAATAAAGCACGAGTAGAATAAAAAGTAAATCATGGGGCGGATCCATCATCCCCCGCAGCTCCACCATCGCCTCCGGTGGTCTGGGATAGAGCGCTCGTGGAATGCTGAGATGCGCCTCTATACGGCCTGTCGAGTGCTCAAAGCCCGTTGCTCCTCCCATACGTGGCGTCGGCTGCGTCTCCATGCGATCCCATCTCTCGACCATCTGGGTCTGAAATCCTCCCAGAGTATCCATGACCGTCTGCCATCCAGGCCGTGGTGGTGGTGGTGGTGGTGCAGCAGACGATGAACCAGCCTCTCCTCCCTCCTGTCTAGTAGCTCTCTGGACCGGCTCTCGTGAGGGGGCAATGTCGATACATCTATATGTAAGTCCTTGACAATCCAATCTTTGAAACCGACAGCCTCGAGGAGTGGTGGGATAGCGGGGAATCACCTCGCCCCGTGGAGGAGAGGTGAAATAAGTCGGAAACGAGTGGAATGATGTGGGCGTCCCCTCGCCGTCGTCACGATATAGCGATAATAATGTTGGGGAATGGGCAAATGGTGAGTCGACCGTGGAACATCGATCTAAAAGTATAGATCGCTGTTCCTCACTCCCGGCATTCTTCTTGGAGATGACATTGTGGGCGGGGTGTATAAAATAGCCGGTGGCGTCGTCTTTGGAAAGATCGAGCCGGTTTCGTGCGGTTGGGACCCTCGAACTCCCTCATGCTCGACTCCAAATGCGCTTAGCATGTGAGGGATCCCACGGTCGGTGGCGAGAGTCCTTCTTCAAATCAATGGCTGGACCCGTCCCGCCCCATTAATGCGAGCTATAGTGCTCCGGGTGATCTCAATGAACTCCCCAACGGTCTCAATCCTCTCCAGTGCCCTTCTTGTCCTCGATGTTAGCATAGAACTTCATGGGACCATTGAGAGAAGATCAAAGGCAATGCTAGAATGGGGCTGCCCAATGCTGGCGATGTCGGTGGGCGGCGTCCACTCGAGGCTATGTGCAGCTCATATCGAAATCTATACTCTCTCGAGGCACGATACCACTCAGTTCTCCTGGGAGAACGGGTGATCAAAAAATCTGGCGGTGGAGGCTGTCTCATGCGCGTCTCTTACCATGCTTGGCGTCTGGCTCACTCTCCCGCTGTCTGCGGTGGCTCTACCCTGCCGTGCTTTTGACATAATACACGAAAAAATTTTTTAATGATTAATTGCCAACAATTTTGATAAGCGACGCGTAAATACATAAACAAATTAAAATTCTTGGAAAACACCCTAAAACAAAATTCCTAAAAACTGAAATTCAAACAACTTCTAAAAGCCCAAAAGAAACAAAGTTCTAAAAGATTTCAATTAAATTCACAAAATGTAGGAATTTCAAAATTCTTTTAAAATCCTACAATTATGAGAACAAAGTGCAATAATTCAACAAATTTTCCAAAATTTCAGAATTTTAACAAGACCTATGAAAAAATCTCAAGAATTTTACAACAAAATAAAGTTTCTAAAAAAAATCAATAAATTTCACAAAATCATTTAAATTCCTAAAATCTAAGAACTCAACGAAATTCCACACAAAAACCTAAAATTCAACAATTCCTATAAATTACAAAAACTCCAACAATTCAATTAATTGTGACGAAATTCAAAACTCCCAACTTTTTCATAAATTTCCACAGAAAATCAACAATTCACTAATTTTATCCAAAATTCCTATATACAAAAATCAAAGAATTCAGTGATTTCTAATTTTCACATTAATTCTACAACAGTGCAAAAATCCCACAAAATTCCAAACAGGACTAGAAATTTCAACAAGTTCCAAATTAAACAAAAAAAACAAAAATTCTACAATTTCTACATTTGACCACCCAAACGTGTTCAATTTTAATCTAACAATCCTATCAAACCTATTAATTAACAATATAAAAATTAAATTCACAAATTGACAAAAATTACACAATTTAAATAAATAAATAATAATTAAACAAATAAATAAAACAAATAAAATAGATAAATGGCTCACCAACATCTTTTAATCACATAAACAAGTCTAATAAACATTAGAAACAACAACAATAAACATTATAATTGAAAGCGGAAAATGTGAAAAAGGAGGAAAAAAGAGCGAATTTTGGAATTCAAAGATGTAATTTCGTTAGGATTTCTTACGCAATCCGCGTAGTGGAGTGTTTGAGGAGTGAAATGATGCAAGAAGCCCCAAAAAACAAGCACGAATCGACCCCCAATTGACGGTTTTAGTTTGGAAAAACAACCTCAATCCAAGAGATTTTGATCGTTTTACGTGATGTTTTGTTGGATGAAAAGGTTCTAAAAGCCTAGGGAATGTTACGGTGAAGAAATATGGAAGAAAGAACGGATTTCGAGGATTTGGGTGAGTTGCGTGGAGTGGGAAAAGGAAAAGCGGTGAAGAAGACTTCAGCACTTTGAGCTTCGGGAAATGGAAAGCCTTGGGCCGAGACAGCGGACAACTCAGCGTACTTCAGTCCTCGTTACCATATGAACAAACTTTGTCAAATAGGAAACGCTTGGGGATGAAGCGGGTGACTCAGCAATGCTGATGCAGCGTTCGTTCAGAAAATGAAATAAAGCAAAAGCGAGAGGAAAACGTGGAACAATCCACGTAAGACTCAGCGTTACACTCGAGCGATAAAATTTCAAAGAAGCGGGATGAAACGCGGACTTCTCCATAACAACCAGCGTTACTTCTCGGAGGACATGAATTTGTAAAAGCCTTGAGGAAAGCGGTGGTCCACGAACCACCCGCGTCACTTCAAATTTTTTTTTTTTTTTTTTGAAAAAATTTATTTAGAGGGGCTATAACGCCTGGTAGTGTAGGTAGAAACCATTACTTTTCAAAATTTTTCCAAAATTTATCCTTTCTTGATTTTTCAAAACAACTATCTTTATTTATTTTTATATGCACGCTTCAAAAATGGTCTAATCATGCATTCTAAACATTTACTCAAACTAAAGCTGACTTCCTCGATTGGACCGATTGGTCACTTGTCCCTGCTTCTCTGCAAAGAAAAGAAATGGTGAAAAAGTAATGATAACGCCGCCACCATTCTCCCCTTTTATCTCGAGCAACCCGTAAACATGAGTTCTTGGACGTCGACGAGCGGTGTCAGCTGAATTCTTTTGTTCTACGGTCTGCAGATCCGTTCATTCACGCTTCTTCGAACTTATATCCCCATTCCTTCATGGTAATCTAAGAGGATTGTCCTTTGATGAAAATGCTCTTTTGATGAAAATATATGTGCAAACATTTGGGCAAAGGAAGAAAAATTTATTTTGACATCATGACCATAGAATGAATGCTAAACATAACATTTAAATCAATAAAGCTTCAAATGCTAGGAAATTATTTAACACAAAAGCGTGCGCTTGACCCTTTGGATATCATCTCCTTGGAACTCAACGTGGCAGGGAGTGTTTGATATAAGGTAAACCGATAGGCGTAATCACCGTTGCCTTGTCCCATGAACTTTTCTTTTACGCTTGCCGTTGCTTTTCAAAACTTGCTTTAGTATCCTTTCTTGCACTTTGATAAAGTAGTCTAATAAAATGGACAGACTTAAACCAATTCGTCAATTTTAAACATGTTTGTTAAAATAGTGGCATCGGAGACAATCCCCGACAAAAATTCAGATAGAATGTATTTGCATCATTTGCCTTTTGATTGAGAAAGTTCTTTTCAGAAATTTTTTTTTTTTGCAAAAAGGTGGGGTCTATAACACTAGGCTTTTGCAAGGGTTTGAGTGTGGTGTAGAGGCAGGTTTAAACTTGAATTTTTTTTGAATTTTTTTTATAGAAAATTTGCCCATTTGGTCCCTTTTCTTAAAAAAAAAATTTTTTTTTTCAAAATACAAAATTGCATTGTGGGGTTTGTGATTCTCAAAGGGGTTTGCTAAATAATTAATTATTCTTTTTATAGGCTCAACGGGAAAAATTGGGGGTTGAAGTGTTTAAAAGGAAGAAGGTCGGCTTTTCAGGACCACCTTTTGCAAAAAAATTTCAAGAAGCCTTGCTCAATCATATGAAAAATCTTTTACACGTATGCAGATTGATTGGTTGAGGAAAAGTCTATCCGTCCATCTCCATGAGAACCACGGCTCCTCCAGGTAGTACCTTTTGAATAATGAACGGCCTTGCCAATTGGATTAATTTTCCTTAGCTTCTTGCAGGAAGGATTGGTTTCAAAACCTTGTCCCCCACTTTGAACCTGCGAGGTCTAACTTTCTTGTTATAAGCCCGAGCCATCCTCTGCTGGTAACATTGCCCATGACAAACGGCATTCAATCTCCTTTCATCGATCAAAGACAGTTGCTCGTGACGTTGCTTGGTCCATTCGAACTTCTTCCATTAGAATGCACAAAGATGGGGTTTCAACTTGGCGGGTAATACCGTTTCCATCCCATACATGAGAGAGTAAGGTGTTGCCCAAAATCCTGATTGCAATTCTACATACCAAAAGGTAGTTTCTCAAGCCAATCTCGGTGTGTTTGATCATCTTACAAATGATGACATCAAGTTCACGAGATATCAGAATTTTCGTCCATCAAATTCCAAATGATGACGCGTCAAGGTCAAAGGTTCTTATTTGTGGTTATCCAAGAGCAAATAAATGTGCAAAAAGTAAAATGAGTGGAACATAACGAAGGACAAAGAGAATTTCATTTCATTTGACAAAAGAGCGAGAACACAAAGTCATAATTTTAAACAAGCAAAAGTAAAATAAAAAAAATGCATTATTTTTGAAGAAATGATAGATATTAAAACATGATTCATTTTTTAAGGATAATCCCTCGATTTACGAAACCTCATCGAGCGGGCGATTGTCGGTATCCCACTTTTATATGGCTTCGAGGAATCAAAGGAAACTCCACGTTCTCCATAGGATCGGTGTGGTGACCCAGACAAGCGGTTGAGATAACCTTGTCTCTATATCCTCGCTCTTCCTTAAATGATCCACCACCATCCTCATTTTCTTCTTTAATGAGGCTGAGCATGGTCAACAATTTCCTCCTCCACACCGATCATTCCAACGGCGTCTTTGTGTTCCAGGGAGAGGGTTTCTATTGGCGTTGACCCCTTGCTCATTCTTTCTTCGAGAACTATATCTCGGCATCCACCATGTCTTGAATTTTATGCTTCAAGGCCCAACAATTAATTCGAATGACCCGGGCTTCCAGTGGTAAGCGCTGAGATAGCATGGGGATCACCACAGGGAGTCCTGAATACATTTGGGAGGGGCATGCCAATTTTTTCCGGTGGCCTTCAACCTGCATTCATACAGCTGGTCAATGGGCCCCAGATGGTGAAAGTTGAAGGTTTTCTGATTTTGCATTTCATTAAAAAGAATTTTGAGCGAGGATTTTGTGTCTAGGAGCATAGTTTGTGAGGGGTAGAATAGGTTGGGAAGTTGAAGAGCAAAGATGAGGGAATTCAAATAAATAGGTCAGGGGGTGAGGCATTTGGGCTGGCAGGTGTGATAAACAGTGATGGTAGGAGTAAGGTAAGTATGAGTTTGATTGGTGGGGTGGCTCAGAGTTACGGGCCTAAAAGGTGGGTTCGATCCCACACAAAAGCGAGCTTCTCCTTCATTCTTTTAAGCGGAGTTTCCTCCACTACCATTTTGCCCTTGTAATATTTCCAATTGCTTTGTTTGAGGCGGTCACATTGACAATTTTCGATTTTAACAAACTCATCATATTCTTCTAGCTTATTGACAATTGTAGCAAAGAACTCCGGTCATTGAAAAATCTCTTCAAAATAAGGTGGGTCATGTGCCTTGATGAAAGTACTGAACAATCTCTTTCACGTGGGAGGCTCAACTTTAGCCAAACTTTCTCATCGGCATATGACTTGTGATCTTCGAGGGTCTCCTTTGATTCCTTCCAATGTTGTTCATGCAACTCATTGAATTCATACGCTTTATAACGAAAGTTGACAAATCCACCAAGTTTTGATCTCTTGAGATTTCATGTTCGAGTACCAATCCAAGCGTCTCCTTCAGGCTCTGGGAAATGCGATGGTAAAAGTTCTCATCATCCAGCTTACCAAGCTTGTTGGCAAACATTTTAAGGTCGTCTTAGGATTCCGGTACCATCATACTTGCTGAACTTGGGGTCTTGAAACCCATAGTAGGGACGTCGAGGAAATAGGCAGCATCATCGTAATCCAATCCACCATGTCGGTTCGGACCTTGGTTCTTCTTTATAAACTCCTCGAACCTGTCCGGTCTCTTCATGAGATCTTTGTCGGCATGACAGGCTCATCCATCTCAGCTTTCCTTGGGAGGCAATGTCCCATACAAGGGTTATTGGTATGAAGATGAGGCTTGGTATGACCGGGAGGTATATTTAAGGTGATCCGGGTTGAGTATGAGGTTTGCCTTTTTTGGGCTCGCCGCAAGACATAGTCAGGGTGAGTGTATGGAAAATCGGTGTTGTGGTGAGAAAGCAATCTCATGAAGATTAGAATAGGTGGAACAAGGGTGGTTTGAATATTGGTCGAGAAAAGGGTGGATTACTTGTCGGGAATGCTAACAAAGTGTTCATGATCATTCGAGGTACCACCTCCAACTTGGCCACCCGATCAATTACAGCCCGGTCATCTAGGCCATCTCATTAAACCTTCCCCAAGATTTCACTTAATCGAAGCTCCCAAGGCAGCAGGGTGACCAAAGCATTCTATCTCGAAATGTAGAACTCATGCTTGGGTTACTTTGAACTTTTGCTTTTAGATCGGTAACGATGGGGTTTCTGCGGTGAAGCTATTTTAAAAGTACCGAGTGGGAAAGGAAACACACTTAGAGCTTATTTCCAAAGGGGATCTGAATTTATTTGAAAAAAGGAAAAAGAATGAAGTTAGTGATTGCTTATATAATTCGGATGCATGTCCTAGAGGGGAGCCCTTTTATGCCAAGGGTAGGCCTAGCATGAAAAATGCAATCCTCTGGGGTACGCATCATACAATACCTGATGGGTCCGACCACTTCGTTGGTATGCGATTAGTAAAACAATCTAGAGGATCGACCAAAAGAATATGTGATCTTTGATGTATCACGAGGACAAAGTCCGAATGGATTTATTACTTTAATTGATATGTGAAGAGAGGTTAAAGGTTAATTTGGCATGAAAAGGATTATTCTCGAAGGAATTGCTAGTTAAGCCTTGACTTGTCTTTGAGGGAAATATGGATGGACGGATTGATGGTTTACTCAAAAAAATCATGGGTTTATTGCTTACTTGTAACTCCACATCTCAATGTTATTTGCAACACACTAGCTCATAAGCCTCCTAAGATCAAGATTTGGCCTTGATAAAATCATCATCTCAACAATGAGAAATTATTTGTGAATTTTTTTTGATTTAGTGTCCTTATGCATAGGATTTTACCAACTTTGATAAAATGGCCAAAAAGTGATTACTAGAGGTTTATACTCTAGCATGTGAAGGTCACTCCATATCTTTGGGTGTCATCATAGAAAGGATCGGACCCTACCTTACCTTGTGCATCACCCCTTTGGATGTTACTGAAAACATAAACATGCAAATCTCATTGGATTATATATCCCAGACACAAGGTAGTTTTATTCTAACATGGGATTCCCATGCGGCATTCCTCTATGGTTTATGCATGATGCCAGTTTATTAAAGCAAGTAAAGGTGTAAAATGAAACATGGCCTATAGGAGCCCCATTTGAATGCCGGGTAAGCTAAAGTGATATGCCATTACAACTTAAATGCAATAAATTCAAACGCGTGCAATAGCCTATCTAGAAGGATGGCTTGTCTTAAAGAGTGCCAAAACTCTTATCTTCTAGAGTTTGTGAAATGCAAGAAAGGGAGAGACAAAAGGTTAGTTTAATCAACAAATATCACATAACACGTTGGAGCAACAAATTGCACAAAATAAAGAGGGGTGGAATCCCTCCTCTAGGTCTAGTGATCCTTATAGGTAAGGTAGACTCTCCCAGGCAATTCTAACATGGATGCATGAGGTTGAGCTCACTAATGCATCTAGACTCGATAAAGGTTACAGCTCCCAAACCTTGGACCAAAAGGCAAAGGTCATCAATCCAAATGCCTCAAGCTGGTTCAGTGATCCCCTAGACATTGCTACGTGCGTCGTACCGCGGTCACATGTCCAAGTGGATCGATCCTAATCCTAATAGGGAAGAGTGGCGTGACAAGCCACTAAAAGTAAAAAAAGTAGGGTCAAAATAAAATACATATGCACTTATGAAAGTGATTCCCTTTGAGAGGAGGGATTCAAACATCAAACGTTTTCGAGGCTCTAGGGTAGATGCACACCCACCCCAAATGCAAAGCGCGGTACAAGTAAATAAACAATAATTCATTCATCATGTACACGATGTGTAGGGAGTGATTGCACGGGAAAACCCTAAAAGAGAAAAGAAAAAGGAATGCAACCTAAAACATCCAAATGTGATATATAAAAAAGTTAGAAAAAAGAAATAATCAACTAAATCAAGTGCTCGGACCCTCTTAGGAAAATCCGATTAAGGTCAAAATGTCAGCCCATTTTTTCAACAAATGTTTGTTGTGGGTAGAGGAAAGATTTGATTTTGAAAAAAAGGGAAAGGGGTCATGGGACTACAAAAAGCGACGGTTTGGACCAAAAAACAAAAGTCTAGAAAAGGGTTTTAGAAAAGTTTGAGTCGCCACTTGGTATGGAGTTTAGGTGTACAAGTCACCAAGAGATTTAATTAAGAAAATAAACAAAGAAAACCCTTTTTAGGCGACTCAGTCTTTGAAAACTAGAGAAAAGGTTGGGGTCGCGGTTGAAAGAAGGAAGGCAAAGATTCGATGTTACTCGTCTCTAAGGCACCCTTCTAACCTAGCCAAAGCTAGTTGCAAGATTTAGTTGAAAATTTCCTAATTCTAACTTCAAATTTATCACATTTGGATGTTGTCTATATGGATGCAAAACCTAGACCTAATGTTGGATCGAGAGGGGCAAAATGTCTCCTTGAGGTGTGATTGGAATTGATCACATTAGTTGTGTTATCCAATTTTGATCCCTCGAGGAGGTCACGAAAAAATGCAAATGATGAGACTCGAATGAACGGAAAGTAGGGTTTTCAAAATGCAATTTTGTAAAATATCAAGAGAAAGAACTTGGATTTTTGAAAAAATCAATTTTAAGTGCAAAGAGGAACTTGAATTTTCAAAAGATGCAATTTTAAGAAAAAAATGTTTTTTGGACTTTGAATTGTTAAAACATGAAGAAGAAAGTTGATTTTTAAAGAATGAATTGGATAGAGTTTAAAATAATGCACGTGTATGTCCTAAAGAGGGATAATGCAACATAATGGGTGCCGGGGACTAAGTTCGTGACTTTAATTCTTCCTTTTCATGAAGGAAATAAAAGCTGCTAAGGCTAGGAAGCCATACCGCTTCTTTTCCCTAATTCAAAGGTAATGCCCTAAATGCACTAATCTAAAAAAAGAAAACTAAATGAGATGTCTCGCATACGGGATGGGGTAATAGTGACATGCAAAATGGGAAAGAAACTCTAAAAGTGGAAAGTGTGTGAAATTTGTATCTAATGCATGAACGGCGTTTAAGGGTCTAGCATTGACTAGCCCTAAAAGGTTCTCACTAACATTGGATTAGTGAGAAATCGGGGGAAGGCCACAACTAGCTTGGACTAGTGTGGTGACGCCAATACATTTACACAATAAACATGTAGACATGATAATAAAGCGAGTAAACACATAAAACACGTAAACACATAACACATAGGCATAATATCTAGATGCAAGACCCTAGGAAAGCAAGTAAACACATAATCATGCAAGCATGCAAAATAAGCATATAAAAGCCTAATTATTACATTGGGGGGAACCTAAATACATTCTAAAGGGAAAAATTCGGAATAATAATCTAACTATTACATCTTCTAGAATAAATACACTTTTTGCCAAATTAAACCTATCTATTACAACTTGGCATCCAAGGCCTCCAAACGGTTTACTCAAAAATTAAATAACATAAATAAAGACTAGACATGAATAAAAGCAAAGGAAAACTTAATCTAAAAACATGCAAAATCATGCAAAAACACATAAAAAGCACATAATAGGGGAAAGAAGTTACCATCCCTTGATGTGATGCCTTAATTGAATCCTTAAATGATGGGAATGGTTATCTAAGACTCAATATCAACAAAAGGGATCAAGGTACCAATTTAAAGGAAAAGAATCAAAAATTCAAAGAAAGGGTATCTAAACAGATTCTGCAAGCAAACAGATAATACTAGGAAATAGAGTAAGATTCGGAACAAAAGAGCAGGAAATATCAATGTAATACAAAAGCAGAGGTTACGGAGGAACGCTGGATGGAGCCAAGAACCGTCCAAGCATGTGCAAAAATCAAAGTCAGAGGAAACGCTGACTAGAAACGCTGACTCCCAGAATCCAGCTCGCTTTTCCCATCTTCAAAATATCGAAGATTGCTTCCGCTTTTCGACAATATCACAAACAAAATTCCTCGAGGCAAGGGGATCTATCCAAAGCATCAAACATCAGCATTCAGATCATGTCAAAACAAGCTAAAATCGAAGAAAAGCCAAATCCTAAGCATCAACATCATCAAATAGACAAAAAAGGGGAAGGGAAGAACTGCCGTGGTAGAACGCGGAGTTACAGCGGACCGCTGCATCCCGCCGCTTTCTTCACATCTTCAGTATTCAAACGGAAACGCTGGATCGTTACGCCAGTAGTCCGCAAGAGGTCCGTGTTTCTTCACAACTTCAAACATTCAAGAGGAAGCGGACCGTTACAGCTGGTTATCCGCAGTAGTCCATGCTTTCTTCACATCTTCAAACATGAAGAACATTTTTCCGAAATTTCTCGTGAATCACAACAGCATCATCACAGAAGCATCAAACGTCTGATTTTAAACATAAAAACAAATCTACTAGCCTTACCAAGGCTTTATAAACACAACATGCTCATATAACAACTGATAATCATCATCAAATATCACAAACTAAAAGAAAAACTATTCAAGACCTTGGTTCCACCAAAAGGTCCAAATTTCCGAATTTTATGATCAAAAAACGGTAAATAAAGTAGAAGGATGTTACCCAATCGGAAGCTTGAATCTAAACGAAGAGGAGGCCGAAAATTCCAAGAATAATCTTCCCAAGTATGAAACCCTAGCTTTCCTTTTCTTCTTTTCCTTTTTCCTCTAATTCCCTGTTTTTCTCTGCTTTTTCTCTCAAAGCTCTCCCAATTGCCTCTTTCTCTCATTTCCAACCTCTTTGTTAAACCCTAATCTAGGCTTATTTATAGCCACCAAACCTAGAACTAAGGGTTTTGATGTTCTTGGGATGAGGTGAGCTAATTTTGAACGTTAGATGAGTTGTTAGGGGTTAAGGGTGAGTTGGGGAATGTTTAAATAGGTTTCTTATCGCTCAAGCATCGAAAAATACAGCTGAAAAGGATGATCCAAGCTTCGGAAAACCGCCATTTTTTTTTTTCTTCGAGATTACTAGTTACGACTACTCACAGAATCGGTCCGCTGCTTTTGACTTCTCTTTTTTTTTTTTTTTTTTTTTAAGAAAACCTACAAAATGAGGAAAATGCGTTAGAAACTTCAAAAATAAATAACTAAACATTAATAGATAAAAACATAGGAAAACAAAAGAAATAGTCAAAATTTGGTGTCTACACTTGTTCTCTCAGAAAGAGCTGAACTTAAGGCAACGTCGATGGATGAAATTTCTGGAGGATTATGACTGTACTATTAATTATCATCCCTAAAGCTAACGAGTAGCGTATGCCTTAAGTCGAAAGGCTCGGATGGTGGATTGATGACTAAGCGGGAAATTATTAGAACAAGTAAGTGAGTGGAATCCTATACTTGATCGACGAAAAGTACTCTTTGGGAATATCGTAGTGAAGTCATCCTTATTGGATCGTATCAAAGAAGCTCAGAAACATGATGTAATGGTACAGAGATGGGTTGAGAAGGCACAGAAAGGGGAATTATCGGAATTCAATGTAAGCTCCAAGGGGATTTTGAAATTTCGAGACCGCATAGTGGTACCGAAGAATGAAGAGTTAAAAAGGGATATTTTAGAAGAAGCTCACCGTTCCAAATATACAATACACTCTGGAAGCAATAAGATGTATCAAGATCTTAAGGGATTATATTGGTGGGATAATATGAAAAAGGAGATTGCTCAATTTGTCCAGACTTGTTTAGTTTGCCAGCAAGTGAAAGCTGAACATCAAAAACCTTCGGGTTTGTTACAACCTCTTGAAATCCGAATGGAAATGGAAAAATATCACAATGGATTTTGTGTCGAATGCCAATGAACTCAAAGAGGCCATGATGCTATCTGGGTAATAGTGGATAGACTAACCAAGTCAACTCATTTCTTGCCCATTAATATGAAATTTTCTTTGGAAAAGTTGGCTCGCTTGTACATGGATGAGATAGTAAGACCGCATGGGGTTCCAAAGAACATAGTTTCGCATGAGATCCTCGATTTGTGTCTCGATTTTGGCAAAAGTTACAAGAAACTCTAGGGACTAAGTTGAACTTCAAGACTTACCATCCTCAAACATGGTCAATCGGAGAGGACCATTCAAACCCTAGAGGATATGTTAAGGACATGTATTTTGATTTTGAGGAGTTGGGGTCAATATATGGTACCGTGGAATTTGCTTATAATAATAGTTATCACTCATCTATTCAAATGGCAACCGTATGAAGCCCTTTATGGTAGGAAATGTCATCACCAATCTTTGGGATGAAGTGGGCAAAGGAAAACACTAGATCAAACCACGCATACCGCGGATTGAGGATGCTTATGAAAAGTTAAGATGATTCACAACGGCTTCAAACAGCCCGAGTCGACAAAAGAGCTGTGATAACCGAAAGGATTTGGAATTTGAAATTGGGGATAAGGTGTTTCTTAAAATTACTCCACTTCGAAGTCTCACTGTGGGAAGAAAAAAGAAACTTCAGCCGAGGTATGTGGGGCCATTTGAAATTCTTTAGCGAATAGGTGTGAGAGCCCTAAAAAAAAAGAAGAAAAATATATATATATAATAATAAAATTCATGCATACATTACCCTTTAATTTATTCAAGTGCATATAAATTTCTTTAGTGCATTTGTGGCATGTTTTCATTAAGTGCATTCTTCATTGGTTGATTAAATGAATTTTCAAAAATTCCATTTTAGAATTAGTGAGCATTTTCTTGCATGGCTTAATTGCTAAGAAAATAGGGTATGTTGGGGTTAATTGGAGACCAAATCAAATTAGAGGAGTTAGAAAGCAATTAAGTGAGATTGTGTTAGCTAATGGCCAAGAAGTTGCCACTTGTCACCCTAAGATTCAAACCTTGACTTGATGACTTCTTTCCCTCCAAACTTATCTTTTAAAAACAAAACCTTGTCTTCATTATTGGGGGGAGTGGCCGAACCTAAGGAAGAAAACAAGAGAGGAATTCATCCAAGAAAAATCTTGCTTGGCTTAATAGGGAATCAAGAGAGGAAGTTGGTAGCACCCTAAACCATCAATCCTCAAGCTTGATAGGGAAGGATTTTGGTGGCTTGAAGAGTTTCTTCTTGGGCTTGAAAAGGTATTTTCCCATCCAAACCCTAGCTCTATGATCCTAGAAAATGGTCTAATGAAGGTTGTTGATGATGTTTGTAGTAGGTGGTGCTTGGAAGCTAGGTTTTGGGCTTGGATTCTTGGGGTTGCAACATAGGAGTTGGTTTGATTTCATGCCTATTATGTGTTTGATATTTGGACTAGTACTAAATACTAGGCTAAGATGATTATTTCTTTGAGAAAGGTGCTTGATTATCTTTCATATGCATGCTAGAGAAGTTATAGGAGTTGTTTTGAATTTCAAAAAGAATGGAAGAAATTTGTGGTTCTATTCCTCTTATCTTGTGATTTCTTCTTGTGCAATCTTCACTAATCCTTGTTGAGAAACCTTGTTAAGACATTTGTGTATCAAATTGGAGTGAAATCATTCTAGTTTGATGGGTGAAAACCTCTTGGAATGCATCAACTTGTAAACAGAAATTCTGTCCTGCACCTCGTCAGAAATGAAAAAACAGCCAACTTCCCAGGTTTTCCGGTATTGATAGGAAACGAACTAGGAGCTGAGCCATATACCGTTGGAAAGCCCTATGAGTCTAGTTTCTAACGACGCTGACGGCACTCAATTTCGATTTTTCTACACCAAGATATGTCCAATTTCCCAAGACTGCGCAGTGGCCACTGATACACCCGAGTTCCAGTTTTGTCATAAACTTGCTCTTGGTTGAACCTTGAAGTTTCTTGAATCTTTGCGCGTTTATTTCATTCTAAATATCTACTTGACTTGTGAATCCGCTAAACCTTCAATGTTTCATCATTTCGTGACTTGAATCGCCCTAGAATTTCCTAGTGAGATGCATTAGTTAGTAGTGTTTATTTTTGCACTTGATTAGGTTGCATTTATTTTGCTTTGCTTGAGTTGATGATGGTATACGTTGAATATACATAGGACTCGAAGGAGGTAACGAGGGTGATCAAGGCATGAGCGTTTGAGTTGCTTGACTTGCTTGGTGAGTGTTCCAATGCTTGTTTACTTGTTAAATGTGACTAGTTGGATTGTCTAATCTTGACCTACTTGATTATGTGAACTACTTGAAATCTGTTGGCTTGGACACTCTCTTGTGTTATTATGATCGAGACGAAAGTGCACTTTATCACACTCGATTTCTTTTGCTTGAACTGTATATCCTTGATATCGTGATACTTGTGGATTTGGCCTTGCTTATATTTGATCTGTGAGTCATTTGGGTAATATCCCTCACTAATCTTTTAGAAGCTTGTTTACCTATGCTTGCTACCTGTGCCTGTGAAATGGCCACTTGTGTGATATCACAAGGGCTAATCTTGTTATCAGTTCTTGGGACTCGTGGATCGGAGTCCACTCCATCGCTCATTGGTCGAATCGAGCCGCTTAGGGCTTGGTCGAGTAGACCAATGATGCCCTTGATCTGTTTCTTGTTTTTGGTATACTCGGTATTACCTCCCGTGTTGGTGTTCGGCCCTAAGGTGGGAGAATGGGTGAACGGGTATGGCTGATGAGTGGGTTCTACCGGACATTAATTCTTGCATTTCCTTGGTTGACGGAGTGTCAACGGACTTGGATCAAGTTGTTGTGGAACTTGGCTCCGAGAGCCATCGTATCCTTTATATTTAAATTGTTATTTAAGTGATCCTTGTGCACCGATCTTCCAAGAAGAGAAGCTTGAGTACTGAACTCCTCGTGAGCACCGATCTCCGAGTCGGCTTGAGTAGTGCATAGGCACCATCTCCTCGTTGACGTGATCATCTCTACTTATACTTGAAATTCCAAATTTTATAGCAAATGTGCAGTGTGATTGTTTATCAAATCTTTGTGGTGCAAATGTGCTAATTGCTATTTTGCATGCTGCTTTTGGAACATCACGGGCTTTAGCTCACCCTATTTTCCTTTTGTTTTCCTTAGCGGGGGATTTCCTTGAGCTTAGGATTGGAAGTACGTGCAAGTAGTTTGAGTTTTTGTTGTACTTTTGTTTAAGGAGAATGTACTAGCAAACCCTATCATGGATAAGTTTAATGGTTGATTTTGTATCCTTAAATACCTGTATGTTTTAAGTTGGAATGGTGGTGTGAAACTTATGTATATATGTTGGTTGACTTTGAATTTGGAAGTTTTAGTTTTGTAAGTTGTGAGTTGTTGGTTTATATTAGCTATCGAGTCCTGGCGAGAGTTGGGCGGTCATACCCTAGGGTTCGCCTAGGGAGAAGTGGGGTGTCACTTGGTATCGAGCTTTAGGCTTCAGATCTCATGTGTATCCCAAGCTTTAATGTTTGGGATGCGGACTGTGGGGTTTGATTGTGCGTTAAGTGTAATGTGACCTAAGTGCTTGATACTTGAGTAAGTGACATTGACGTATTTGTGTTTAATTGGAGTAATTCTTAGATTTGAGCGAGTGATGGAATGTCGAGGACGACATTTTCTTAAGGGGGAGAGATTGTGAGGACCCAAAATTTCTTGAATTATACACCCAAAATTTCTTGAATTACTTGCTTATATTTCTTCTAAGAATCCTAAATTTTTCATGAATTATTTGTCATTGTATTCATTTAAGTGCAAATCATTTTCTTTAAACATTGGTAGCATACAATTTTCAATAAGTGCATTATTTTCCTTAAGTACTCTATTTTGTATGTATTGTACGAAATTAATTTGGAATTGTATTTTACATATTTCATGTAGCCAAATACATAAACTTATATGGTATTAAGTGAATCACATTTTACATTAAGGGATTTGATGGCAATTTGCAAAGATATTATTCCATTTTTGGCCAAGAAGATGGCACTTGTCAACCATCCAACAAGTCTTGACCTAAGCTTTCTATTTAAACTCTTGACTTCAAAAATTCAAACAAAACTCCCTCTCTTTTTTCCTCTCTCTTGGCCGAACTCCATGGACAAGGAAACCACAAAACCTTGAGTTTGGATTAGTTATTTTAGTGAAGGAAAATCTACTTTGAGTGAAACCCTAGGCTAGATTACTTCTTAAACCTCAATCTTAGTTACAAGGAGTGAAGCTCTTGGGTGAAATTTCTCTCTCTACTTGCAAGGTAACCCCCCACTTATTTATGCTTTAATGAACTTTAAATTCAAGGAGGATGTTAGTTAGTAGGATTAACATGCTTGTGGTTGTTTGGAAGGCAAGATTATGGAAGGTTCCACCTTGTGTTTGAAAACTTGAACTTAGGTTTTCATTTTTGGTTACCATGTGTTTGATGAAATGATTAATGACTTGGGATGCTTTGATGATGGAATTAATTGCTGTTTTAGCTTGTTAAACACCTTGGCAAATGATGGAAATAACCTTAAGGGGTTGATTGAAGAAGTTGCTTCAAAGTTGGAAATTTTCACGGAAATCAGAAATGGAAATCAGTCCACTTCCCGAGGTTACTGTTGACTGTATAAAATGAATTAGGGCCCGAGCCTTATACCGTTAGAAACCTCCATGAACCTAGTTTTAAATACCACTGACGGAGTTTGATTTTGAATTTCCTACGTTGAGTTATGGCTGTTTTCCCGAGACTGTTTGACTAGCTTGAAATTATTCCGACAGATTTCTTGCCTCTCTGAGATTTACCATTTTGACCCTGAATAAGCATGAATTGATATCTTAACTCTTCATGAAAGTTGTAGTTCTATGTCTTAGCTTCGAAACGCCATAAAATTTGCCCCAATCCGATAACCACAGCTACAGTTATGATTAAAACACTGAAGGGTGGCAAACCTGTCGATTGTTGTTGTTCTTGCCACAATTGTTTCTTTCATTCCTCTTGACTCGTATGCACCATTGTCGTGATCTGACTTACTTAATTTGTGATTCTAGGACTTGGCTTGAAATGGAGATATCTATTGTGGACAAGTGAAATGAGCTGTGTTTGGTGAGTATTCATAAAACTGTTTCAAATTGAAAGTTTCTACTGTTAATTGCATCACTTCATGATGACATGTGTGTGCTTGTGTGTACATGATTTGCACATGATTTGGCTCGGTGAGTATGTGGTGGTCCTGTACTTGACACCAACGGCTCCATTTGATTTCCAGTGCAATGACTCGCTTGAGCCAACAGCTCTACTGTTAATGATTAGTGTTCTACTATTCAGTGATTTGTCTAAGCGTTGGGTGTTTGAGTGCAATGGCTCCACTGGTTCACCAGAGAAAACAAAATCCATTCATTTGATACCTGATCATTGTTCGATAAACTGAAATTACTGAGTTACTTATTTGCCAACTTATTTTCACTGGATACTCACTGAGCTCTAGCTCACCCCAAAAATATTTTATTTCCCCCCCCACAGGGCTCGAGATGAAGGAAAGCAGGAAGTGATCTTTCTTAGTATGACTGGCAGAAATATTTCTTGTACTATTTGTAATCTTAGACAGTTGGACTCTTGGTGTATTTAGATTAGTTGGAAATGTAATTATTATTTGGAGATCTTGCATTGTCATTATTTGAGATCTGTAATATGATTGAGGATCTGTAATGAGTCCCGGCGAGAGTTGGGCAGGCGGCCCGCTAACCCCTCTGGTTCGCCCTAGGGGAAAATGGGGCTGTCACAGTTGGTATCAGAGCGCTAGGTTCAGATCTTTTGGACAGTGGGAATGAATGCTTTCTATTAGTTTTGTGAATTTGGGTGTGTGTAATCTTGTTCGTATGTCAGGCAAGAATGGGGATCGAGTTGCTTACGCTTTAGGGTGGCCAACCTAGGCATGAACTGACTTAATTCTTGTTTTGGCGCTTGAGTACGAGTGTGTCTTTTGGATCTTAGTGTTGGATATGAAGTTGAATTTGCTGGAAAAGTAGAATTTTCTGGCTCCGTTATGGAGTATTTTGGTGATACCCCGTGGTTTCATATTAATAGTTGACTTGGTTTGATGATTGCTTGAATCGATGTTTGGCTTTCTCGTGTTGTCGTCTTGTTTGATTTGTTTGAATTGCCTTGGTATCTTGCTTTGACTTGTTTAACTTGATACGACTTGTGGAGCATGTGGTAAGTTGTTGTTATCATTCTTGTGTAGAGAGATTAATTGTACGAGATGGAATCTGGGGGACAACGTCGGGGCCGGCTGGGGCTAGACAACCCCAAGACCAAGGGAGTGAGAGAGAATCTGCGGCCACTCAAAATACTGAACCAAGGGCTGAAGCGGGAGACCAAGTGGCCACGGCCATAAACCGAATGACTGATCTTTTAGCACGATTAGTGGAGCACCAAGGCCAAAACCCTAATAATCAGCCTAGGAACAATGGGAATCCTGTAGAAGGAGAAGATAGAGCACTAGAACGATTTCATAAATTTTCTCCACCAAAATTCCTCGGGGGACCTGACCCTGATGTGGCGGAGAGTTGGTTAGATAAAATGATTGACATCTTTGCAGCCCTTAACTATACTGAAGAGAGGCAAGTGGCCTTTGCTGTATTCCAGTTCGAGGGAGCAGCTTGTTCCTGGTGGAATATGATAAGAGCAAGATGGGAGAGAGACCAGATGCCGAGAACTTGGGTCAACTTCACTAGGGAATTTAATAAGAAATTCTTTCCCCCATTGATCCAAGAACAGAGGGAAGATGCTTTTATAAGACTTCGCCAGGGCAACTCAAGTGTTGCCGAATATGAAACACAGTTTACCAAGTTATCCAAATTTTCCCCTGAGTTGGTGGTCACCGAACAAAAAGGATAAGGCGATTTGTAGGGGACTAAATGTGGAAATCCAGAAGGATTTAGCAGCAGCTCAGATCAATACATTTGGAGAAGCTCTGGAAAAAGCTCAACGGGTGGAGAGTGCGACTCTTCAAGTCAACGCCAGACAAGGAAACGAGGAGCACCTAGTGAGAATTTTGGAAAAATTGATAGTGAATAAGATGCACTACCCTCCAAGATTGGAAAAGGAACAAGTGGAACAAAACTCCTGGAGACATCAAGAGATGCTTCGGTTGGAGTTCGCTTGATTTGTGGATATTGTGGGAAACCCAATCATCCTGAGAATGAGTGTAGGAAGAAAGGACGAAAATGCTTTCGTTGCGGCAGTTCTACGTATCAAATTGCTAACTACCCAGTTGGCCCAAATGAGCCCCAAAAAGAGAAGGATATACAACAATCAGACATAAGGTGAGAATTTCGAGGACGAAATTCTTTTAAGGGGGAGAGAGTGTGAGAGCCCTAAAAAAAAAAAGAAGAAAAATATATATATATATATAATAATAAAATTCATGCATACATTACCCTTTAATTTATTCAAGTGCATATAAATTTCTTTAGTGCATTTGTGGCATGTTTTCATTAAGTGCATTCTTTATTGGTTGATTAGATGAATTTTCAAAAATTCCATTTTAGAATTAGTGAGCATTTTCTTGCATGGCTTAATTGCTAAGAAAATAGGGTATGTTGGGGTTAATTGGAGACCAAATCAAATTAGAGGAGTTAGAAAGCAATTAAGTGAGATTGTGTTAGCTAATGGCCAAGAAGTTGCCACTTGTCACCCTAAGATTCAAACCTTGACTTGATGACTTCTTTCCTCCAAACTTATCTTTTAAAACAAAACCTTGTCTTCATTATTGGGGAGTGGTCAACCTAAGGAAGAAAACAAGAGAGGAATTCATCCAAGAAAAATCTTGCTTGGCTTAATAGGGAATCAAGAGAGGAAGTTGGTAGCACCCTAAACCATCAATCCTCAAGCTTGATAGGGAAGGATTTTGGTGGCTTGAAGAGTTTCTTCTTGGGCTTGAAAAGGCATTTTCCTATCCAAACCCTAGCTCTATGATCCTAGAAAATGGTCTAATGAAGGTTGTTGGTGATGTTTGTAGTAGGGTGGTGCTTGGAAGCTAGGTTTTTGGGCTTGGATTCTTGGGGTTGCAACATAGGAGTTGGTTTGATTTCATGCCTATTATGTGTTTGATATTTGGACTAGTACTAAATACTAGGCTAAGATGATTATTTCTTTGAGAAAGGTGCTTGATTATCTTTCATATGCATGCTAGAGAAGTTATAGGAGTTGTTTTGAATTTCAAAAAGAATGGAAGAAATTTGTGGTTCTATTCCTCTTATCTTGTGATTTCTTCTTGTGCAATCTTCACTAATCCTTGTTGAGAAACCTTGTTAAGACATTTGTGTATCAAATTGGAGTGAAATCATTCTAGTTTGATGGGTGAAAACCTCTTGGAATGCATCAACTTGTAAACAGAAATTCTGTCCTGCACCTCGTCAGAAATGAAAAAACAGCCAACTTCCCAGGTTTTATGGTATTGATATGAAATGAACTAGGAGCTGAACCATATACCGTTGGAAAGCCCTATGAGTCTAGTTTCTAACGCCGCTGACGGCACTCAATTTCGATTTTTCTACACCAAGATATGTCCAATTTCCCAAGACTGCACAGTGGCCACTGATACACCCGAATTCCAGTTTTGTCATAAACTTGCTCTTGGTTGAACCTTGAAGTTTCTTGAATCTTTGCTGCTTATTTCATTCTAAATATCTACTTGACTTGTGAATCCGCTAAACCTTCAATGTTTCATCATTTCGTGACTTGAATCGCCCTAGAATTTCCTAGTGAGATGCATTAGTTAGTAGTGTTTATTTTTGCACTTGATTAGGTTGCATTTATTTTGCTTTGCTTGAGTTGATGATGGTATACGTTGAATATACATAGGACTCGAAGGAGGTAACGAGGGTGATCAAGGCATGAGCGTTTGAGTTGCTTGACTTGCTTGGTGAGTGTTCCAATGCTTGTTTACTTGTTAAATGTGACTAGTTGGATTGTCTAATCTTGACCTACTTGATTATGTGAACTACTTGAAATCTGTTGGCTTGGACACTCTCTTGTGTTATTATGATCGAGACGAGTGCGTACTTTATCACACTCGATTTCTTTTGCTTGAACTGTATATCCTTGATATCGTGATACTTGTGGATTTGGCCCTTGCTTATATTTGATCTGTGAGTCATTTGGGTAATATCCCCTCGACTAATCTGTTTAGAAGCTTGTTTACCTATGCTTGCTACCTGTGCCTGTGAAATGGCCACTTGTGTGATATCACAAGGGCTAATCTTGTTATCAGTTCTTGGGACTCGTGATCGAGTCCACTCCATCGCTCATTGGTCGAATCGAGCCGCTAGGGCTTGGTCGAGTAGACCAATGATGCCCTTGGATCCTGTTTCTTGTTTTTGGTATACTCGAGTATTACCTCCTGTGTTGGTGTTCGGGCCCGGTAAGGTGGGAGAATGGGTGAGCGGGTATGGCTGATGAGTGGGGTTCTACTGGACATTAATTCTTGCATTTCCTTGGTTGACGGAGTGTCAACGGACTTGGATCAAGTTGTTGTGGAACTTGGCTCCCGAGAGCCATCTCAGATCCTTTTATATTTAAATTATTATTTAAGTGATCCTTGTGCACTGATCTTCCAGTAAGAGAAGCTTGAGTGCTGAACTCCTCGTGAGCACTGATCTTCGAGTCGAGCGGCTTGAGTAGTGCATAGGCACCATCTCCTGGTTGACAGTGCTACTGTGATCATCTCTGTACTTATACTTGAAATTCCAAATTTTATAGCAAATGTGCCAGTGTGATTGTTTATCAAATCTTTGTGGTGCAAATGTGCTAATTGCTATTTTGCATGCCTGTCTTTTGGAACATCGTTGGGCTTTTAGCTCACCCTATTTTCCTTTTGTTTTCCTTAGAAGGGGGATTTGCTTGAGCTTAGGATTGGAAGTACGTGCAAGTAGTTTAAGTTTTGTTGTACTTTTGTTTAAGGAGAATGTACTAGCAAACCCTATCATGGATAAGTTTAGCGGTTGATTTTGTATCCTTAAATACCCTGTTATGTTTTAAGTTGGAATGGTGGTGTGAAACTTATGTATATATGTTGGTTGACTTTTGAATTTGGAAGTTTTAGTTTTGTACGTTGTGAGTTGTTGGTTTATATTAGCTATCGAGTCCTGGCGAGAGCTGGGCAGGCAGTCCGCCGATACCCTAGGGTTCGCCCTAGGGAGAAGTGGGGTTGTCACAATAGGAGCCGTAGCCTATCGATTGAGATTGCTAGCAAACCTATCCAAAATCCATGATGTATTTCTTGTTTCTCTATTAAAGAAATATCATCCAGATCCCAGTCACGTCTTGAGGTCAGAAGAAATTGACATTGACGAATCTTTGACTTATGAGAAAAAGCCTGTGCGACTCTTGGACCGAAAAATAAAGGAGCTAAGAAATAAAAGAATTCCTCTAGTCAAGGTCTTGTGGAGAAATCATGGGATTGAGGAAGCCACTTGGGAAATGGAGGAAGGAATGCATAAGAAATATCCTGAGTTATTCTTGACTCTAGGTGAGAATTTCGAGGACGAAATTCTTTTAAGGGGGAGAGAGTGTGAGAGCCCTAAAAATATATATATATATATATATATATATATAATAATAATAAAATTCATGCATACATTACCCTTTAATTTATTCAAGTGCATATAAACTTCTTTAGTGCATTTGTGGCATGTTTTCACTAAGTGCATTCTTCATTGGTTGATTAAATGAATTTTCAAAAAAAATTCTATTTTAGAATTAGTGAGCATTTTCTTGCATGGCTTAATTGCTAAGAAAATAGGTTATGTTGGTGTTAATTGGAGACCAAATCAAATTAGAGGAGTTAGAAAGCAATTAAGTGAGATTTTGTTAGCTAATGGCCAAGAAGTTGCCACTTGTCACCCTAAGATTCAAACCTTGACTTGATGACTTCTTTCCCTCCAAACTTATCTTTTAAAAACAAAACATTGTCTTCATTTTTGGGGTGGAGTGGCCGAACCTAAGGAAGAAAAACAAGAGAGGAATTCATCCAAAAAAATCTTGCTTGGCTTAATAGGGAATCAAGAGAGGAAGTTGGTAGCACCCTAAACCATCAATCCTCAACCATGATAGGGAAGGATTTTGGTGGCTTGAAGAGTTTCTTCTTGGGCTTGAAAAGGTATTTTCCTATCCAAACCCTAGCTCTATGATCCTAGAAAATGGTCTAATGAAGGTTGTTGGTGATGTTTGTAGTTGGGTGGTGCTTGGAAGCTAGGTTTTTGGGCTTGGATTCTTGGGGTTGCAACATAGGAGTTGGTTTGATTTCATGCCTATTATGTGTTTGATATTTGGACTAGTACTAAATACTAGGCTAAGATGATTATTTCTTTGAGAAAGGTGCTTGATTATCTTTCATATGCATGCTAGAGAAGTTATAGGAGTTGCTTTGAACTTTAAAGAAAAATGGAAGAAGTTGTGGTTCTTTTCTTCTTGTTTTGTGATTTCTTCTTGTGCAATTGTGACAGCCCCACTTCCCCTAAGGCGAACCAGAGGGGTAAGCGGACCGCCTGCCCAACTCTCGCCAGGACTCAAATATTCATTTATGGAACCATCGTTAAAAGTATTTAAAAACGCCGACAAATTCACACAAAATACAAATCCCCAACATTCCATCTAGGAGACCTTGATAACAACTCCAAAATACTATAAACCGACAAAATCATTCATTAACTTCAATCTTATATAAACGAGGAAATCCTACAAAAGTACTAAGAGGAAATCCAGCAAGGATACTAGGTTCCTCGATTCGTGCCCCACCTCCAGCACTGCTAAGGAAAACAAAGTTATGGGTGAGTAAAGCCTGAGGTCAAGAATGCATGCACAAGCAGTGAAAGCGATAACAATTCTTGACAACCACATAACAAGAGAAAACTTGGAAATCATATAAGACAATATAAAGTAATCAATGATAAAAGGATACAAGGCCGCTCCATCTTTCGCCATTTTCCACATCTAGCTTCGGTCCGTCCCAAGTCAGTAGTTTCAGCAGGAATGTTGACACCACAACCACTATCTCACCGAATCAGAAATCACTTTACTCTCACCCGCCTACTTACACCCCCGCACTGGCCCGCTTCGCCAAAATAGTATTAACATCAAACCAAGTCGGATGAAGCGGTACCTCCCGCCCATAGAGCTGGTACATACTCACCGCTTGGTAATTAACATCAAACCAAGTCGGATGAGCGGTACCTCCCTTCCATAGAGCGTGGTACATACTACCGCTATAAATGAGTCGACGAGACTACGCTCTAATCGACTTAACTATAACCTGACCAAAACGGGAGGAGAGGCACCTCCCACTCACTCGAGTGTGGTACATGCAACCGTTTGGTCTTATCAAGTCAAGAACAAGCACAAGTACAAGCACTTAACGACTTCAAATCAAGCAAATTCAAGCAAGGGTGAGCGCAATAAAGTACACGCTCACCAAGTCAAACAAGCATGCTTTTCAAACGAAGTTCACCAAACCAAGTATTCAGTAACAGGCACTTGAACACTCACCAACAGTTGAGAGCAAGCGAGAAAATTTAGAGGAGCACAAGAGTTTCTTTGAGGTCCACGGAATCCCCTGAGATATGCAAATTCAAACAATTAACCTTTCAATTTCCAATTAAAAGGAATCTCGTAAGATTTGGAAAAATCCATTTTCAAATGTGAAATGACGTGTCGTGCATATACTCAATGAACTAAACTCTCTAGAAATGCTTATAAACACTTAAAATAGCAAAAGGAGCACAAGCATGGGCGTTAGACGGAAAACGGACAAGAACAGAACGAAAACGAAAAACACACACTAAAAGGTGTGAAAGGCAGATTTGACACCTCTTGCCATTTTGACCATAACTCATGGTACGAGTCTCGGATTGAAGTGTACGAGGTGCCATTTTGAAGCTAAGAGAACAAGCTATAACTTTCATGAAGGTCATTTTTACCCAGATTCACTATTTCTAGGTCAAAAGTGCGGAAACATGTCCAGGAATTTCAGTATCAGGATTTCCGACAGGTTTGATTCAAACGATTATAACTCAGCGCTCACAAATCCAAATCAAGAAATTCCAAAGGCGTTGGAAAGCTAACATACAAGGCTACAATTCTTAAGAGACATCAAAAGCAAAAACATTCATCTTCCTGGTCAAAATGACCCATTACAGTAGCAAAAAACATTTCTGACAGAAACAGGGCATCAGGGGTATTTTAGTCATTTCACATGCTACAGTGCTCCGATTCATCTGAAAATTACAGGTAGAATCCTCACTCAATTCTATACAACTTTCATGTTTTGTGCTAAAGCTAATACAGCCTCCATCATATTCGAATATTCAAACCAAATTGACAGAAAATCTAAACAAAAGTAAAACTTGAAGTTCATCCATACCAACCACTTCCAGCCATCCAATTCAGTTCCTAGCTAACTAAATTCAACTTCCAATCATCAATTCCCAACATTAAGTCTTGCAACTAATGAAACCCTAACCCTAGCTCTTGGCCAAGGTTCAAGACAAGCAAAACAATAAAAGCAATCCATGGAATCATCTTAGAAGTTAAGAATGAGCACTAATCAAGGCTAAACATCAACCAAATCCATCAATTACACCATGTACAAGAAATTCCAACTTTCAAAGTAAAGCTAGTTACCTCCTAATTTGATGTTCTAGGCAAGAACTCCAAGCTCCCAAGCTTCAATCACTTCCTCCTAGCTCAAGCTTCAAGATTGGATGGTTGGAACACAAGATTTTCTCTTGTTTTTCTCTCTTTTTTTTTCCCTTTCTTTCTTCCCTTGCTCACGGTTTTCTCCCTTTTCTTTTCAGCCTTCCACCCGACTCTCCTCTCCCTTATTCCTCTTAATTGGTCTCAAATTGGGTTATAAGATAAAGCCTAGGAGATATTTAAGGCATGGGTCAAAGAGTTGGTCAAAACTATCAAGCCAACCCTAGCATTTCAATGACCTTTCACCTTGGCCCCAAGTGATTTCATTTCCTAGCAATTGAGTCCATAAGTTGTAAATCCCACTTAGTCCACTAATACTTAATTACACCTAGCTAGGTCACTAATCACCCAATTACCGTAATTAACTCCCGTGAGCATGCAAGTTCACACCGAAAATTCATGAAATAACAAACGTTTGATTTGTACATATAATTAGGGTTTTGAGAAAATATATTAGGGTTAGTACATTTAAGGTTTAGTGTGCAAACAAATTAGGGTTTTGTCGAAATTTAGGGTTTTCAAAGCAAACTAGGGTTTAAATTTCAAATTAGGGTTTTTTTTTTAGACTTGTAAAACAAAATAGCTAAAACAAAACATTTTGTGAAGTAAAACAAACCATGTAAACACTTTGGTAAACAATAATGATTATAATTAACATTATGTTGTGTTAAAGTCGATGTTAAAATTTAAACAAAAATATTAAATAAGTAGGTCAAATAAAATAAATTTTCGGTTTGGGTCCTCACAGCAATCTTCACTAATTCTTGTTGAGAAACCTTGTTGGGACATTTGTGTATCAAATTGGAGTGAAATCATTCTAGTTTGATGGGTGAAAACCTCTTGGAATGCATCAACTTGTAAACAGAAATTCTGTCCTGCACCTCGTCAGAAATGAAAAAACAGCCAACTTCCCAGGTTTTCTGGTATTGATAGGAAACGAACCAGGAGCTGAGCCATATACCATTGAAAAGCCCTATGAGTCTAGTTTCTAACGCCACTGACGGCACTCAATTTTGATTTTTCTACACCAAGATATGTCCAATTTCCCAAGACTGTGCAGTGGCCACTGATACACCCGAATTCCAGTTTTGTCATAAACTTGCTCTTGGTTGAACCTTGAAGTTTCTTGAATCTTTGCGCGTTTATTTCATTCTAAATATCTACTTGACTTGTGAATCCACTAAACCTTCAATGTTTCATCATTTCGTGACTTGAATCGCCCTAGAATTTCCTAGTGAGATGCATTAGTTAGTAGTGTTTATTTTTGCACTTGATTAGGTTGCATTTATTTTGCTTTGCTTGAGTTGATGATGGTATACGTTGAATGTACATAGGATTTGAAAGAGGTAACGAGGGTGATCAAGGCGTGAGCGTTTGAGTTGCGTGACTTGCTTGGTGAGTGTTTCCTTGCTTGTTTCGTGAATCTATGAGTTTTCTCAAAACTACGTGAATGACTTGTTTGCTTGAACTACGTGGCTATGTGAATTACTTGAGATGTGATTATTGAATTGGCTTACATATCAAATATGATTGGACTACTGAGGGTGAGTCGAGGGCGTACTTTATCGCACTCGGACTCTTCCGTTTGACTTTTCTTGGAATTTGACTTTCTTTGACTATGATTTGACTTTGTGTACTTGATGTGAAAAGTCGTCGGGTGATATCCCGTCACTAATTTGATTCTTTGGGGTTCGAAACCCCAAAACCCTATTGGTGAACCGCTCGATCGAGCGGCATGGGCTTGGTCGAGAAGATCGGTGAACCATAGGTTATTTGATTTGGTTCCTTGGAACATGGTATACTCGAGTATTACCCAAATTTGATTAGTTGAGGTGTTCGGGCCGTAGGGGTGATTGGTGGACGGTTGTGGTGTAAGTGGTGTCTACGGAACTGGTTCTTGACCTCAAACGCTGGACAAGAGTCAACGGCTTCGTGTTTGATCAAGTTTTGTGGATTTGGCTTTTGGAAGCCACCTGTATCCTTTACTTGAGTGCTATGTTTTAATTTACCTTAAATATATGATTGACTATCTGTTTTGCCTAATTGTTAATGTGGTTGCATGTTTTATTTTGGGGACCTCATTAAGCTTCCCACTTTTCCTTTTGTTTTCCTTAATGTGAATTTGTAAGAGGTCTGAGAGTTTGATTGTGGCTAAAGTCAAGTGTTTATCTTTTGTTAAGAACCGATGTATTTGTATTTTGGCTCCGTTTTGTAAGTTTGAAGTCCGTTGTAAGTTTTGGGATTTAAACGTTGTAAACTTTATGTTCTTGTAATTTTGGAGTTATTTTAGCTTAAGTATATGTTAAGATAAATGTTTTGATGAATTTGGGTATTCGAGTCCTGACGAGAGTTGGGCAGGCAGTTCACTAATCCTTAGGGTACGCCCTAGGGAAAGGTGGGCTGTCACACAGTGTCCTGAAAAATTTAATAAAAAGAAATTTGAAGTTGATGATGATATTGAAGATTTAATTAACGATAATGAATTAATCGAAATAAATAAGTTTGCAGAAATAGAAGAAGTTTCATCTGATGAAAGTATATTTATTTACACTGATACTGAATATGATATAAGTAGTAAAGATGAATGAAATACAAAAACAAGAGGAATAAAATACTTAAGATATAATAGATATTCATTCGGAAAGACTAGGAGAATATAGCCAAGAAGTACTTATAGATAGAAAAATATTGACAAAAATATAAAAGAGTAAGTTTTCAATAAATTCTTATAGTGGATTTAATGTCCCTGCATTAGAAAAAATAAAGTTTCATAAGTGAAAATGTCATATGTTTTATGGAATAAATCTAAAGGAAAAAGCTTTAGAGAATAGCTTAACTACAAATAAAGTCATGATTCCATTGATATCTAAAAAAGATATATATGATAAATTGAATAAACTACCAGAGAAGGTACGAGACACAATAGGATGGATCCATATTCGTTCTATACAAATGATTATTAGAGCAACCTTTAGAGAAGGATTAAATACGCCAATAGACTTAGCCATTGTAGATAACAAAATAAAAAATAGAGAAGAAGCCACACTTGGTGTTCTTAGAGGAAATCTTAAATATCAAAAATTTATATTAAATATATATCCAAATCTCTCTTATAATTTACAAGATAAAGATTTTGATAAAACACTTTCTTTAATACAAGATTTTAAAAAGAAAAGATTTCTTTTTTAATGGAAATAGACCTTATTCTATTACATTCATGATTTCTTATGCATTATCTAATACTCATCATACTGAAAATTTTGGAAACACTGAATTCATTGATTTACCTAAATTATTTTCTGAGATAGGTAAAATATATCAACCGGAAATTACAAATATAGAATTAGATGAAGATTTTGACTTGGACATAAGTCAAAAACCTTTGTTGAATAAACCTAATATAAATGTACCAAAATTGTCATATACCCAAAATAGTGTAGGAAGTAGTCAACATCTTCCACTTAATTATATGAATAATAAGATACTAAAAAATACTAATTATAAAATAGAAGGAAAATTCTAAAATGGAAGAATCATGAAACATTGTAATATTTTAATAGATACTGGAGCAAATGGAAATTACATATCTCATAAATTAGTAGAATATTTACCGATCTATCAGTTACAAAACCCTTATCAATATACAAACTTTAATGGTGAACTCATGAAATTAATGAAACTGTTGAAATAGAATTAGAATTAACTAACTCTTTGCCAAAAACTAGAATTCCAATGAGGCTATTAGTAGAAAATGAAGGAGCCAATGACACTCTTGAGATAATGTTAGGAACAAGTTTCTTAGATACAGTATCACCTTATTCAATAACTCAGGATCGGATAGTTATTACTTATAATGATAAAAAGATATATATTGATAGAAAATGACAAGTCAATATAGCATTTATGTACCTGTAGGAATAACCTATAAAGATTATAAAGCTGAATATTTTGCAACCTATATAGATAGTGGATTAGGAACATGTTTATGTAAGTCTACATGTTTTCCATCACAATACCATGAAACTTTACCCAATAAAACAGGGTTAAATATGTCAAATAGACCTATTACTTTAAATTTTGGGATATCCAAATCTCAAATATTAGTAGGATCATTTCTTATTAAATGTCCTCCATTCTATTTCTTTGATACTGGATTAGATATTTTACAGGGAAAAAATTTTCTTCAATTATTTCATAAAGTCTTATTTGATACTTTACAGTCTCAAATACATTTTGAAACTCCATGTGGCCATTGGATTGTAGTATCACGTCTCAAAAATGCTTATGCCCGTAAGACTCCTCTTACATTTCAGTCTCGCGCAGGTCAGCGTGGTGATATTGGATACACAACAAAACCAAAATTTTCTAAAGGAACTCCAATGTTAAAATTTAAAAATCAATTATATTTAAAACAACTTCAGATTAAGCAAATTTCTACCACTTTAGAAGACATAAAGTAAAATTACAATTAAATTATACAGAAAACCCTCTTAAATTTTGGGATAAAAATCAAGATTATGCAGAAATAAAGCTTAAAAATGAAAATAAGGTAATTAGAGTAAAGCCTATGAGATATAATCCAATTGACAAAGAAGAATTTAAAATACAACTTAAAGAATTACTAGGAATACCATTAATAAGAGAGAGTAATTCTCCTCACTCCTCTCCTGCATTTATGGTAAGAAACCATGCCGAAATAGTGAGAAACAAGTCTAGAATGGTTGTAAATTATAAACAACTAAATAATGAGACTATATTTGATGGATACTTTCTTCCACATAAGGAAACTCTAATAAATATGAGTAGACAAAAGAAAATATATTCTAAATTTGATTGTAAAAGCGGATTTTGGCAAATAAAAATGCATATTGATAGTATTAAATATACTGCTTTTAGTACTCCACAAGGTCAATACGAATGGTTAGTTATGCCATTTCGATTGAAAAATGCTCCTCAAATATATCAAAGAAAAATGGATAAAATCTTTAAGGATTATCCTTTTCTATATGTTTACGCAGATGATATTTTAATTGTGTCTAATTCAATAGAAGAACATTTAGAACATTTAAATATATTTGCTGAATTATGTCTAAAACAGGAATAAGATTATCCGAGAAAAAAGCAAAGATAGGACAAAGAGAAAATGAATTCTTAGGACTAGGAATAAATAGTGAAGGAATAAAATTGCAGTCTCATATTTTAGAAAAAAATACAAAAATTTCATGATAAATTCGAAGATAAAAAGCAGTTGCAGAGATTTTTAGGAACATTAAATTATGCTTCAGATTTCATTTGTAATTTGGCTGATAAGAGAAAAGAATTACAAAAATTACTAAAGAAAGAAAGTAAATATGAAATTTCTGAAAATCATATAGCTTTAGCCAAAAAGATTACAGAAGAATGAAAAAATTTACCATTTTAAACTCTACCATCTGATGAAGATAATCTTATATTAGAGATTGATGCCTCTGAGGAAGTATGGGTGTGAGGGCCTCAAAATTCAAATTTTTATTTTAAAATGCATAATAATGTTTATATTATGTTTATTCACTACAATATTAGTGAATTTATGCTTTGAGTGATTATTTTCTAATTTATAGAATTTTTTGAGAATTATTTGCCGGTGTGTGGTTTTAACCAGTTTAAGTGTCAATTTTTGTTCCGAAGCATAAATAGTGACTTTAAGATAAAACCGAGCATATGTAAAGGTATTACAGAGATATATTTAAGGTTGGCTAGTGTCGGAATGAGATAAAATAGTAAAAGTTAGAGTGTCGCATTTCGACGCGACAAAAAGTAGTTATTTGACCACTTTTCCCTAAAACAGGGAAGACCACACTTTTTGTTCCTTAAAAGCTATCTTTCTTGCTTCTTGTTGCTTCATTTTCAGCTACATTTAGAACTCAAGAGAGAGAGGGAGGCCAAGTGTGACAGTGCCACTTCTCCCAAGGTCGTGCCCTAAGGTATCCGTGGACCGCCTGCCTAACTTTCGCCAGGACTCACTACAAACCTCAATCAAATTAAAGTTTGAACTTCAATAGATACAGTTCTCAAACGAATTATAATGTCAATTTCAAATTTATATATCAAATACTCCACTAATTTATATTCCACAAGTCAATCTAACTTCAAAACATACACTCACTACAATTCCTCAATCATATTACAAATCTCAAATAAGTACAAAGAAAAATCTCCAAAATAATAATTACATGTCCATTTAGTCCAATTACACTGAAAGTCCCACAATCCATGATTACAAATAGTACTCGAAATAATCCAACCAGTCACACTAAGAACGATCACAACACTTACTTTCCTTTGCCTCGAGCCCTGTGGAGGGGAAATAAAATATTTTTGGGGTGAGTTAGAAACTCAGTGAGGTTCCATAAAAATGAGCAAATTCACATTTGGTCAAAATCATAGCACTTGCATCAAATAGCACTTTTGCAAAATAGTTAAGTTGTTAAAGGTCACTTACAAAAGTATGATTCATTAAGAAGTGCTATAATGAGAAAACTCTAGACTACACTTGAATACGTTTATTAAAAGATGCAAGAGTTGAAGCATTCGAACACTAACTAAACAAACAATTCACTTTAATCACACATGAAACACTGAGACGGAATGAGAGGTACCTCCCACTCATTAGAGTGTGGTACATACTGTCACTCAATACGTGTGATCGACGAGACAACGCTCCAATCAACTTATTCAAAGATTAAGATGAGAGCGGAATGAGATGTACCTACCACTCATTAAGTGTGGTACATACTACCGCTTAACACTTATGGTCAACGAGACAACGCTCCAATCGACATATTCCAGAGTTTCAGCTCAAGACGGGATGAGAGGTACCTACCACTCTTTAGAGTGTGGTACATACTACCGCTTAACACTTATGGTCGACGAAACAACGCTCCAATCGACATATTCCAGAGATTAAGATTAGAGCGGGATGAGAGGTACCTACCACTCATTAAGTGTGGTACATACTACCGCTTAACACTTATGGTCGACGAGACAATGCTCCAATCAACATATTCCAGAGTTAAGATCCAGGCGGGATGAGAGGTACCTACCACTCATTGAGTGTGGTACATACTTCCGCTTAACAAACACAAATCATCATTCAAGACACAACTCAACACAACACATTTCAACATACAATTCACTTCTAATCACAGTTTCCAAATCACATAAATAGATCATCATCTCAATTAGTATTTGCGAACTAGGACAGATGTCATGTTTGGAAACTCACAAACTCTTCATACATTATACCACTTGTAAAAGCATTTTCGTTAGAAATAATAGTAAATCATTTTAACAATTCATTCATTCGTGAACAACTACAAGATTTCATTTGAAAAGGAGTTGGAACACTCACCAATTAATCACATCTGACAATCCAAGTTAGGATCTGGTTCAAACTCTTCCCCACTTCCTATGATCAAGTAAAAGAAGATATAGGTTTCGCCCCACAAATAGTGAAACTAAATTCAAATAGCTTATTCATTTATTTTATCAAAATTCTTCCCAAAATCCCTCTAATTTTACTCAAGTGAAAAGCAGTCACTTGAGTCGAAAATCATCATAAAAGATTCCATTTTAAAATCGATACACCATATAAACAAAATACTCTCTCGAGGTACTCTATACTCGCGACTTCTCAATTTTTAGAACAAAGACATAAAGTGAGGTCTTTCACCTCGAAAATCACACCTTCTAGTTTAAACTCAACACTAACTTAAATCAAGGTTTTAACACATGTTTAGAACAATTTTCACCAAATCTCAATGTTCACAATTTATGAAAAATGGGTAAAACATTTCAAAACTCTCAAATCTATCCAAATAACATATCTACCCCACAATTAGTGAAAACTCAACTTTTTACCATTAAAGTTCAAGATTTTAACTCTATCTAAACATATACTCATAAACAAATATAATACACATTTATTTAGGTAAAATCTAACCACGAAACATGACAAAATCTCAAAATTAAGCGTCAAAATTTGCAGGCATAGGTTCGGCCAGGTCTCACTCTTTTCCTTCAAAATTTTCACTAACAAATACTACTTTTAACCATAAAATAATCTCATCTCATAAACAACAAACGTAACCACAATCAGGTCCTCAAGTCCGCTACCTAAAAGTCACCTCAAGTTCGCTACCTAAGTTGGGAATTCAAGAGCTCAACTCAAATGCTTCATACATAAGCATTCTTATCATAATAATCCATGGATCTACAATATTTAACACTAATCAAGCTAGATCTAAAAGGTTTAAGTCTTATACCTTCAGATCCTTCTAAATCTAACAAGATCAACCAAGATCTTGTGAACTCCTCTCAAGAATGATACTCCCAAACTTAGAAACTCCAAAAGCTCCAACCTTAGCCCATGATCCGCTTGACTTGATGATGATTTCCGTCTCCAAGCTCAAGAACAAGAAGTTGGCAAACCCAAGAGGCTTTCTTCCCTTTCCTTCTCTCTCTCTCTCTCACGAACCACTCTCCCAATCTCTCTTTCTCAAAACTGCCAAGGGAAGAAGAAGACACAAGAGATGTTGCTTCAATGGAGTCTTTAACCTTCAAAAGTTGGAAGATGAAGAAGATGAGTAAGAAACCCCCAAACTCTCTCTAATCTCTCTCTCTCTTTTCGTCCCTCTCTCTCTCTTTCTCCCTCTCTTATGGCAGCTCCAAGAAGAAGGAGGAATGTCTTCAATGGAGGCTTGAAGTCTCAAGAAATTTGAGGAAGAAAAAGTTGAAGAAGCAAAGTTGAAACCTTTCTCTCTTTTCTCTCTCTCAACTCACGGCCTCCCTCTCTCTCTAAGTGCTCGATTTGCAGCTGAAAATGAAGAGGCAAGAAGCAAGAAAGATGGATTTTTAAGGGACAAAAAGTTGCCTTTTCCCCAATTTAAGGAAAAGTGGTCAAACGAACACTTTTTGTCGTGTTGCATGCGACACTCTAACTTTTACTGGTTTAACTCATTCTGACACTGTCCAACCTCAAATACATCTTTGTAATATCTCTACATATGCTCAGTTTTACCTTAAAGTTACTATTCATGTCTCGGAACAAAAACTGACGCTTAAACTAGCCGAAACCAAACACCGGCAAATATTTCTCAAAAAATCATATAAATTGGAAAATAATAATTCAAAGTATAAATTCACTCACATTTTAGTGAATAAACATAAAATAAATATTATCATTTATTTTTCAATAAAAAATAGAATTTTGAGACCCTCACACCAAGAGCTTAGAGAGAGAAAAGAGAGAGAGTTTGATCTTTGTTTCTTCCAACTTTATCTTCTTCCTCAAGCTTGAAAGCTCCATTGAAGACTTGGTTCTTGTTTCTCCTCCATCCCTTGGCTGCCATGAGAGAAAGAGAGAGAGAGAGGGTGGTCCATGAGAGAGAGGAAGCAAGGAAGAGGGAGGAAAGCTTCTTAGTGTTTGATTTCTTCTTGTTCTTGAATTTTGGCGAAGAAAGCAAGCAAATCCTTGGAAAACTTGAAAGATCTCGAGGTGTCGAAACTTAGAACATCATCCGTGGATGGGACTACATTAGATCTTCCTTGATCTTGTTAGATCTGAAAAGATCTTGAGGTAAAATACTTAAAACTCTTAGGTTTAGCCTTATTAGTGTTAGATCTGTAGATTCTACGGTTAATTTTGATAGAAATGGCTATGATTGGAATATTTGAGTTGGGCTCTTGAATTCCCAACTTAGGTAGCGGACTTGAGGTGACTTTAGGTAGTGGACTTGAGGACCTGATTGTGGTTATGATTGATATTCGTGAAATAAGTTCATTTTGTGGTGAAAAAGTAGAATTTGTTGTTGAAAATTTTGAAGGAAATTTTTATGTTTGATTTCAAAATTTTATGATATTTCTTGAAGAGATTTTGCTTAAGTATATATGTATTATGTCCGTTTATGAGTATACGATTTAATAGAGTTAAAATCTTGAACTTTCAGAATGGTAAAAGAAAGACATCAAATTAAAATTATGGACGAAATTAACCCATATTTTCGTTGATGTTGACAGTTTTCACTGAATTTTGGGGGCAAATGTGTTGAACTCAAACAGTTTGGAGGAGCAGATTTGGGGAAATGGTTTTTTGCAGACAATCAGTATATGAGCTTCTTACCAAAATTTAGCTACATGAATTTTCGATAAATGAATGTTTGTTTTAACTTCATTTTCATGCGATTTTGACACACCAAATGGAATGACTTTTAGTGAAAATGAAAATTCACAGTATTGGAAATAAAACCAGCAGCACTTCCCCTCTTCTACCAATTTTGCATCTTGCTAAAGAACTGTGTTCCCAAACAACAATTTCAACAAGAACAACATCAAGAATCTAAAATCCTTGAAATCAAAGAAAAGATTTTGTTACCTCTGCCACCAAGTAAAGCTAGTTTAGTGCTTGAGTTGATGGTTGAAATTGGCTGAATTGCTAAAATAGCTAGATAATCTCAATTAGATATTTTTACCTAGTCAAAGTTTGAAAATTATCACACCAATTCAACCTAACAACTTAGATGAATCAAATTAGGTCCATACTCATTTAACCTAGCACTTTCATTTCTATTGTACTTGAAAAGTTTAGGGTTTGATAGGGTTTTAAAATTAGAATTTACAATTAGGGTTTTAAAGAAAATTTAAAAACTAGGGTTTTCAAAACAATTTAGGTTTTATCCACTTAGGGTTTCAAAATAACTTTTGGCCATTTAAATTATACAAATCAATACTTATTATAAATAAATATGGTGACACAATAGTATTATGTCCGTTTATGAGTATATGATCTTGAACTTGAATGGTAAAAGTTATGTTTTCATTTTGGGCAAATGTGTTATTTGGACAGATTTGGGGTTTGAAATGTTTTAGCTAACTGAATTTTGATTGAGACTTAGTGTTGTTTGAATGTTTAAAATCTTGAAAATTTAGTGTTGAGTTTGAATTGAATGAGTGATTTTGAGATGAAATACATCTTTATTTCATTGTACTAAGTTTATCGCTTGGATGAAGTTTTGCTTAACTCGATAAGATGACTACTGACTTTCATTCGAGCAAATTTAGAAGGAATTTTGTGAAGAATTTGGATAAAATAAATGAATAAGTTATTTGACTTAGTTTAGCTAATTGTGAGGAGGCAAAACTTACTTCTCCCTTTTATTTGATTATAGGAAGTGTGGAAGGCTTTCAAACCAAGCAAAATTTGGAATCCGAACCTTGCTATTTTGGTGAGTTTCCCTGCATGTTACTTGATTATGTGAATTTGATTTGGAATATGATTGATTAAGTGATTTGATGTGAAAATTTGGTTTTCGGTCCATCAAATGGAGTAGTGTGTACTTTATCGCACTTATTCCTATTTGGATGGTAAAATTTGGTAAAAATGTTTTGTTATGACTTATGCACATGAAAATTTTGAGAATTCCTAAGACCTATCGGAGAGTCAATCGCCTTGAGCTATAGGTTAGGCCTAGACCGAGGTGAAATGACGAGTCATAGGGTTATTTATATGATGTGTGCTCTGGACTTGGCATATAAACTTGTCCTTGATGGAAGAGCACTAATTAATTTATGTGCCACTGAATGGGAGAAAGTGCTACTTCGTTAGGGCGGTGGTCACCTCTTAGTCCGAATCAGTTACCTTTTATGTGTTTGGAGTCGGGCCCCATGGGGGTTTTGGTGGAGTAAGGAGTAAGTGGAGATCTACATGGATTATATGAAAGTTGATGGAGTGTCAACTAGTCGGAATGTGATCAACCTTCGTGGATCTTGGCTCCTGAGAGCCCCCGTATCCTACTTTTGTGTTGTTAACTGCTTTCCTTATTTGTTTATTTCTAAATTTGAATTGTAGTGATATATCATATGTGTTTTGTGCTTTGCATGCCCCTTTTGGAAATCACTAGGCTTTTAGTTCATTATTTCCAATTTGTTTTCCTTAGCAGGGACTGAGAACCCAAGTGAAGGCGCCAATTATTAGAGTTAGGGTTAACTTTTGTTTTTGGTTTGTGAGACTTGAATTTTATAAATTTGAGGGCTTATGTACTTTGAGACTTTGAATGTATCATAAAGTACCTTATGTATTTTGGGATTGTAAGATTGAAGTAAAATGTTTGTGAGATATCATTTGGTTTGGATTTATGATGGTATTTTAGTTTGATAAGTTAGTGACCTTTGTGTGAGTGAGTCTTGACGAGAGCTAGGTAGGCGGCCCGCCAAACCCTTTGGTTCGCCTTAGGGGAAAGTGGGGTTGTCACAGGTCGTATTAGAGCTTAAGTTTCAGATCTCTGTAATGTATCCTAAGCTAAAAGTTTAGGATACTGCCCTGTGGAAAGTAGGACTAGAGTGTTTCTGATGCTTGATGGTTGGTAAGTGTTACTGCTTGAGAGTTTCTTATATGAATTGATTTGATCGAGAGTTTGATGTTGCTGTGATTGAGGCATAAGAGTGACTCTTAGTGTTTGATTGACTTTTGAGGTTTGTCATAACCTTGATTAGTATGAGTTGGAGTGTCGAGGATGATACCCTTAAGGGGAAAAGATTGTAACATCCCGAAAGTTAAAGGTGTTTTCGGAATGTATTTTCAAAGTTTCTACTTTGAATAAAAATTTATTTCTTAGTGATTGGAAAATAATTTATATATGTATATAATTTCATATCTTCTTGTTTCTGTTCAATTATTTTACGAATATTTGCAAGGGTTTAATTGACCTAGTCAAGCCTATTTGAGTATGTAAACTAAATTTGGATGTAAATGAAAGGCTTATTGGCAAAGTTTCAATGACATTTTAGAGGGAAACAATGAAAGCTTGATATTTGTCCCCAAACTAATAGCTAAAGTTTTTATTAAATTACATAAATAGCCAAGCTTTCAAACCTTCCATCATCTTTCATTTTATTTTCTTCTCTTCTTCTTGTATGAAATTTTGAGAGGAAAAAGGGAAAAGAAACTCCGCTTGCTTGGCTTCATTTTCTTGTCCGACAAAATTGATTTTCCTTTATGAAGTTATAAATCAAACTTGGAAGGGAAACCCTTAGTGGAAGACCTTTGGTTTTATTTTCTTAGGATGCCGGACTGTGGGAATTAAATTGTGTGTTAAGCATAAGATGATGTCATCACTTGTTGATTAGGTGAGAATTAGAGTCATTAAGTATTTGAGAGTTTAGTAGGTTTGAAAGAAATGTAAGAGATAGCTATTATTTATGTTTAAAGTGTTAATGATGCTTAAGTTTGATTGAATTCTAATGGAATTCATTTTGTAAGTTGTGGAGTTTGGTGGTGGTGACGGGCCTGGACACAGGCAGCCTACAGTTTCCTATCAACTGGGTTTGAGGGGTGCCCACATGGCCTGTAACCCTAGAACCCGAACTAGGCGTGGCTGCGAATATTGGAAGGACTATGCATATCCTGATGAGGTAGTTTTTGTAATTCATCATGAGAGGAGGACCCTAACTAGGGTTACTGAGGAGCTACGAGAGGAAGTGGACAGGTTGTTAACTAAGAGGCAGGATCAGGCCGATCGGATCCGTAATCTTGAGAAGGAGGCCCACTTGGCTAACGAGCGAGTGGCTAGAGTTATGAGAATTGCTCGAGAGTGAGCTGATGGTATTGTGGCTGAGTGTGAGGCTTTAGTAGAGGGAGTGCTCGAGACTAATCGGGTTAAGGAGGATTTGGTTAATCAGCCCCCTAGCGATGTTGATATGAGAGGAGATCATCGGAGCGAGTTTGAGAGGGAGGCCGCTATGACTGAGGCAGATCCCTAGTATTTGGATTCTAACCCATCGGAGAGTCCTACCTCGAAGACTTCTGTCACTATGTCTGGATAGGCTAGTTGATCATGGAAACAGGATTTGGAATAGCTTTTGTGAGGGAAACCATTAAAGTGGTTCTCAATCCCTGTAATTGCATGCTTGCTAACTTTTCAAGTACTGTACTTTTGTTTAGATGTACTTGTGAACTTGATGTGATCTCTGTATATCTTTTGTTAAAAGTATACTCGTCTGATGTACTCTTGGCACTTTTGTTATTATGAAATGTGTATATAAAGTGCTTTGCTTTCTTTTTCGAGTTGATTTTCCAATAGTGTGTCTCATTTTTATGTTTTATTAAAATATCTGCCCTCTAAAGAGCCATGAAGGGTAGAAGAGGCCGAGGTCGAGAGCGAGGAATTAAACCACTCTAATATTGGAGAATAATGTATATAGATTAAGGACTTGATATAGAAAAAAAAAATTTTGGGGTAAGCACTCTTTACTTTTGAGTACTCTCATCATGGATGGTAGGACGTTGAATTTGAGGACAAAAGGGATGACTTTAAGGGAGGAATCTTGTGTTTTTTTGTTAAGTTATTAGTTTGAGGTGCTTAAGATAACAAGTTAAATTAGGGTAATCTATGTACAAATCTTCATGGTTGTACTTGCTAAGGATCGTGACTAGACATTTCTTGATATTTTAATGAGAGGATCATGTGAATTTGCTTGGGAAAGTTAGAAGAGTTGTTGATCAAATAATTAGAAATTATTGGTGGAAATTTTGCTTTATATTGGCCAAAACAGGGGAAGTAAATCAATTTTGATATCCACTTTTCTTTATAATTTTGGGCAAGTTCTTGTCCAGTGAACTCGTTAACACATCAACCTTCATTTGTATGTTGAATTTGAATCAAAGCTATGCATTTACTGCCTTGAGTTCTTGTTGGAAATTTTGTAAACTGAAGCTGAAATCAGGGAGCAATTTCAGTCAACTTCTCAGATTTTCTGGTATCAATTGGCAACGACTTAGAGCTTGATTTTTATACTATTGAAAGTTCTATGAATCTAGTTTTGAATGCCATGGATGGCATTCAATTCCAACTTTTCTATTTGGATATATAGTCATTATCCCAAAACTGCTCCAATGACCTGATTTTAACCTGACAGCATCGTACACTTCTGTGATTACTGTTTTGACCACAGAAATGTATGAATTTGATTCCGAAATCTTCATATGAAATGTGGCCCTATGTCCTATCTTCAAAACGGCATAAAATGCATCTCAATATGATAAATGAAGTTCCAGATAAACCAAAAAGGCAGCAAAGTTGTCAACTTTGCTCATTCTCTTTCGCATTCTTTCCTTTACTTTCATTGGTTTCAATTCACTTTCCTTGATTCTAAATAACATTTTCATTCCATTCTTATACTTAAACTTTTGCCTTAAAATATTTGTAGATCTTCCCTTGATTTGCATCAAAGGCCTTGCAAGATTAGAATGAAGTTGGAGAATTAAAATTGGTAATGTTGAATGAGATATGGAAGTGAAAATTCTTGTTTCTTGTGGATTGAGAATTAGTGAAGGTCTTGTTATATCATGTTTCATATCAGGATTCGATTACGTTAAGAAGTTGGATTTGTGATTGTTATGTTAAGGTGAAAATGAGTTTAATTGGTGAATGATCATTTGTTACCCTTGATTGATTTATTAATAAGATATGTGGATTTGTAAATCTATGTAAGGGGATTGGTTCTTTGACTTACGTGAGAATTTATGATTTATGCACGGATTATTGAATTTGAATTATACTCCTGATCAGAGAGTGAATACTTTTGCTGTGCAATTATAAATGGATTGATCTAGTATAAGTAACGAAAGTTCTTTTAAGATGAAATTTACAAGAATATCGTCAATTGAAGACTAGCAAGGATATATACTAAGAGTACTATTATCGACCGATATGGACATCATGGATTTGTAGTGATGCAATAAGACTAACCATGGCATTAGAGGCATTCATGGGGCTAGTACATAGCATTTAAACCTCATTCGAACTGCATTGTGATAACTTTATCAAGGATACTATGGTACATTTAAGATTCAAGAAGAGCATGAGCAACGCTTGAAAATAGTGTTGCAAACCTTGAGGAAGTACTAATTATAGGTTAAAATCCATGGAAAGTAAATTTGGGTGAGAACATAATTGGGATAAAGTGATCTGTGGGGTATATACGCATCTGGAGAATTTTTAAGTGATGACTTCCTTATAAGAGTTAAATTTATACCATTGTCAATGCAATGAGTATTATTATGGAAATGAGAAGATATCGAAATTGATGAGATGTTATCATACGAAGAACATCATATGCAAATTCTTGGTAAGAATGTAAAGGATTTGAGAAATAAGAAGATTCCTTTGGGTTAAAATCCTATGGAGAAATCAGAGAATCAAGAAAGTAACTTGGGGAAAAGAATAGGAGATTTGAAAGAAATATCCATAGTGGTTTGTAAACTGAGGTAGGAATTTCGAGAACGAAATTCTTTCAAGGGGGGAAGGATATGAAGGCCTCAAAATTTAAATTTTTATTTTAAAATGTATAATAATGTTTATATTATGTTTATTCACTAAAATATTAGTGAATTTATGCTTTGAGTAATTATTTTCTAATTTAGAGAATTTTTTGAGAATTATTTGCCGGTGTGTGCTTTCGGCCAATTTAAACGTCAATTTTTGTTTCAAAGCATGAATAGTGACTTTAAGATGAAACCGAACATATGTAGAGGTATTACAGAGATATATTTAAGGTTGGATAGTGTCGGAATGAGATAAAACAGTAAAAGTTAGAGTATCGCGCTTCGACGCGACAAAAAGTAGCCGTTTGACCACTTTTCCATAAAACAGGGAAGACCACAATTTTGTCCCTTAAAAGCCATATTTCTTGCTTCTTGTTGCTTCATTTTCAGCTACATTTAGAACTCAAGAAACAGAGAGAGGCCGAGAGCTTAGAAAGAGAAAAGAGAGAGAGTTTGATCTTTGTTTCTTCCAACTTTATCTTCTTCCTCAAACTTGAAGGCTCCATTGAAGGCTTGGTTCTTGTTTCTCCTCCATCCCTTGGCTGCCGTGAGAGAGAGAGAGAGAGAGAGGCTGGTCCGTGAGAGAGAGGAAGCAAGGAAGAGGGAGGAAAGCTTCTTAGTGTTTGATTTCTTCTTGTTCTTGAATTTTGGCGAAGAAAACAAGCAAATCCTTGGAAAACCTGAACGATCTCGAGGTGTCAAAACTTAGAACATCATCCATGGATGGGACTACGTTAGATCTTCCTTGATCTTTCTAGATCTGAAAAGATCTTGAGATAAAATACTTAAAACTCTTAGCTTTAGCCTTATTAGTGTTAGATCTGTAGATTCTACGGTTAATTTTGCTAGAAATGGTTATGATTGGAATATTTGAGTTAGGCTCTTGAATTCCCAACTTTGGTAGCGGACTTAAGGTGACTTTTAGGTAGTGGACTTGAGGACTTGATTGTGTATGTGATTGATATTCGTGAAATGAGTTCATTTTATGGTTAAAAAGTAGAATTTGTTGTTGAAAATTTTGAAGGAAAACAGTGAGAGCTGGCCGAACCTATGCTTGGAAATTTTGATGTTTGATTTTGAAATTTTATGATATTTCTTGAAGAGAATTTGCTTAAGCATATATGTATTATGTCCGTTTATGAATATATGATTTAATAGAGTTAAAATCTTGAACTTGAATGGTGAAAAGTTAAGTTTTCACTGAATTTTGGGGTAAATATGTTATTTGGACAGATTTGAGGGTTTGAAATGTTTTGGTTAATTTTCATGAATTTTGTGCATTGAGACCTAGTGAAAATTGTTTAAAAAATGTGTTAAAACCATGGTTAAAAGTTTAGTGTTGAGTTTGAATTCGAATGAGTGATTTTGAGGTGAAATACCTCACTTTATTTCGTTGTGCTAAAAGTTTAGAAGTCGCTTGGATGAAGTACATCGATAGAGTAATTTTACTTAACTAATGTGTTAATTTGAAAATGGAACCTGATAAGATGATTTTCGACTCGAGTGACTACTTTTCATTCGAGCAAATTTAGAAGGAATGTTGTGAAGAATTTTGATAAAATAAATGAATAAGTTATTTGAGTTAGTTTCGCTAATTATGAGGCGAAACTTATTTTTCTTTTTTATTTGATTATAGGAAGTGTGGAAGGCTTTGAAACCAAGCAAAATTTGGAATCCAAACCTTGCTATTTTAGTGAGTTTCCATGCATGTTACTTGATTATGTGAATTTGATTTGGAATATGATTGATTAAGTGATTTGATGCGAAAATTTGATTTTTGGTCCATCAAATGGAGTAGTGTGTACTTTATCGCACTTATTCCTATTTAGATGGTAAAATTTGGCAAAAATGTTTTGTTATGACTTATGCGCATGAAAATTTTGGGAATTCCTAAGACCTATTGGAGAGTCAATCGCCTTGAGCTGTAGGTTAGGCCTAGACCGAGGTAAAATGATGAGTCATAGGGTTATTTATGTGATGTGTGCTCTGGACTTGGCGTATAGACTTGTTCCTGATGAAAGAGCACTAATTAATTTGTGTGCCACTGAATGGGAGAAAGTGCTACGCCGTTAGGGCGGTAGTCACATCTTAGTCCGTATCAGTTTATATGTGATTGAACGGGAGAAAGTGCTACGCCGTTAGGGCAGTAGTCATCTCTTAGTCCGTATCAGTTACTTTTTATGTGTTTGGAGTCGGGCCTGATAGGGGTTTTGGTGGAGTAAGGAGTAAGTACAAGTCTACATGGATTATATGAAAGTTGATGGAGTATTAACTACTTGGAACATGATCGACCTTCATGGATCTTAGCTCTTGAGAGCTCCCGTATCCTACTTTTATGTTATTAATTGCTTTCCTTATTTGTTTATTTCTAAATTTGAATTGTAGTGATAGTCATATGTGTTATGTACTTTGCATGCCCCTTTTGGAACTCATTGGGCTTTTAGCTCATTCTTTCCAATTTGTTTTCCTTAACAGGGATTGAGAACCCAAGTGAAGGTGCCAACCATTAGAGTTAGGGTTCATTTTTGTAGCTAGTTTGTGAGACTTGAATTTTATGAATTTGAGGGCTTATGTACTTTGAGACTTTGAATGTATGATAAAGTACCCTATGTATTTTGGGATTGTAAGATTGAAGTAAAATGTTTATGAGATATCGTTCGGTTTGGATTTATGATGGTATTTTAGTTTGATAAGTTAGTGACCTTTATGTGAGTGAGTCCTGGCGAGAGTTTGGCAGGCAACTCTCAGAACCCTTTGGTTCGCCTTAGGGGAAAGTGGGGCTGTCACAATGGGGCGCGATCTTAAAAACAGAAAATAATCAAATCTATAGATATTCATCTGAAATCTTTTTAGAAATAGTAAAAAGATATCATATAAATGAAAAAGAATTACTAGTTGTAGTAAACGGTTGTAATAAGTTTTATTACTTTTTGCTACCAAAAAAATTTAATTATGGACTGATAATTCTCAAGTAAAAGCATTCATTAAAAATAATATTAAACCTTTACCTCAAAATAAAAGATTGAGTAGATGGCAAATGGCCCTATTCGAATTTGAATTTGATATTGAACTAATAAAGTCTAATCAGAATTCTCTTGCAGATTTTCTTACACGAGATAGAAGGTCAGATAAATAAGTAGACAGTTCTTTTAGATAAAGTCTCGGAATTATCTGAGCAGATATCTCATTTGAAGACGTCATTCAATGAAGTAATGAATATTGTTAATTATCAAGTTATAAATAAAGAAGTTTCAGAACTTCTTATAAAACATGCCGAGCACGGCAAGAATACTATCAGCCTTTATGATAAGGTTGAAAAAATTCTATACGACTTATTCAAAAAGGACAAAAATGATACCCTTCACCGGGAAAGGAAGATGCTGAAAATATTCTATTGAAACCAAAATATGACCGCAAGACGACTTCTCAGCGATTACCCATGTTGAATAATATTATTAATGAGCATCTGCTCATATCTTAATACAATTCTCTTATGATAAAATTATACAGTCTGCAGAATACGGATACATACTATATGGATTTTACAGGTCTTTATTCCAGAATAAATTGTGTGCAAGGGTGCAACAACGCTTTTGTCCAAAAATGGTATAATTTTGGGGTAGTTAATGCTTTTTATATGACTACTCCCAATTTTCCTGAAATATCCAAACTACCAAGATGGGTGCAGAACGGAGTCAGGCACATTTATCAAAATAATCCTACATATGGACTCAAGGATATCCTGATGCTCAAGGTTATTTTTGCAGGTCCAGATTTTGAAGAAACAAATAGATTTGATGCTTTTCATCACATCAGAGTTTTGAAATATGATGACCTCGAAATAAAGGTTTATCCCCAGAGAAAAGAATATGAATATTTTTTGGAATACAAAATACATTATCGCAGAGCTATTGGAATGAGAGTAGTCTTGCAAAATCTTGAAAATACTCCAAAGTAAGGATTTCAAACTTATGGTGGAGACGGAGCATTCTCTTCAATAATGACTACCTATGTTGGGAAGACTCCAGACGCAACACTAAATTATTTGACTTGGAAAATTAAATTACTAGAAAGCTGTAGAATCAAGTCGAGTCAGAAAGCAATAAAAACACTTTGCCAGATGAGACGACACAAAGCCAACACGTGTCCTAGTTGTAGTAAAAAGGAGAAAGAAGCATTATCCAGTTGCCAGAGTGTGGAATAAGACGTAAGCACTTACGTCAAAAGATATTTTCGGAATTCAAAATGAAGAGTTCAAGTCCATGGAACTGAAACAAGTACTTGAAGAAATCAATTAAAGTTCGGATCTGAAGTCCGAATGAAGTCTATATGAAGTTAGGCAAGGAAGAATTGAAAAGAAGTGAAGAATGAGAGAAAAGAGTGGCTGAACAACGGGAAAAAAGAGCGATGAACTTCTCTTGAAGTCATTACTTAGCGGACTTCTTTTATAACTCACCCACCTAGAATAAGTTAGAAGTCTTCCTTATAAAATTTACCTAACATATTCCTCATGAATGCTTAATAGGAGGAAAGAGTGTATCATCTCTGTCTTATACTGTGACAGCCCCACTTCCCCCTAAGGCTAACCAAAGGGTTGGCGGGCTGCCTACCTGACTCTGGCCAGGACTCAAGCATTCAAAAATACTAACTCTAAAGGATAATTCTAAAACTCATATCAAAAGTGAAAATGGAAACTGTAAAGTAATATCTAATCTTAAAGTACAACCATTAACTCAAAAGTGCTTAAAGCATCGAGCCATAGTCTAATACATTCCATGAGTTCAAAATATACAAAATCAAAAGACTATACAATCCATTCTTCCATACTTCGGACAAAAACCAAAATCAAGATCTAGACCTATCTAGGTCTCTAGATTCTCGTCACCTGTTAAGAAAAAACATAGGGGAACGGGGTGAGCTAAAAGCTCATGAATTTCCTAAAGATCATGCACAGGTATAAAGCGGGATAAATGACATATTTAAAACAAGTAAAGTAAACACAAAACACATAGAGTAGGATACGGAGTCTCGGGAGTTCAGGTCCACTTCACGTTCAATTCACGTAGTCGACACTCCGTCGACTTTCCAATCCATGTAGACGACTCTTTACTACCATATCCTTCCACCGAACATCCCCCTTTACCGGGCCCACAATCCTAACACTTAACACTTACTACTCAAGGGACGCGGCCAAGAGTAGTTTTATAAACACTTTATACACACTTTCTCCACTAGTGTGTATATATTCATGCAAAACAAATAGGTCACCTACTCTACTTAAAAGAGGGCAATAAAGTATATCCTCCTTAAGTAAGTGGTTTAACATTTTCAAAATTCATGTATTTAACACATTCACATGCAAAACTCATTTTCGAAAGATTGCTTTGCAAAACATTACCACTTCCTAAAACAATTAAAGAGCAATGGAAATAAGTTTCCTAGTTCACCGATTAAATTTCATTCAAGAAAAGCAAGTTTGATAACTTCCAATTTGAGTAGAAATCTTTGAAAAATTGTAACTTGAGTTGTATAACTTTAAATTTCACAAGATTGGTACCGTTTGAAACCTCATTTAATGTTATAAAACTTTGTAGAAGGCACCATAATAAAATTATGGACAAAAACTACCTAGATTTTCGTGTTAAGTTAAACTACAGTACAAAACAGAACAGCTCAGGCTGGTTTTCCAGCTCACTTTGGAAAATCACCAAAAATTGTAGAAAATGAATTGGCCTTTTAAATTTACACAGGTTTAAATTCCTATGTATGAAGTTTCAAAATCCACTAACGGTACTCAATTCTGACACTCGAGTAAGAAATTATAACAGTTCAAACAATGCTGGTTCGAAATTCTGAGTTTTCTGATTTCCAGATTTGCAGGGCATGATTCAACCAAAATTCAACCAACAAATCCCTCGAGAAGACAGCTTTCTAATCACCCAAAGTTCACTCAGCGAATTGCCTCAAACCAGTGAAGTTTTGATCTTCTTCTTCTAATCACCTCTAACATATCTAAACTACCACCAAATGACCCCATTTTCGAAACCAAGAGAGTATTAACCTTCCTAGACCTAATGATGGTCAAAAATGATGGAAGCTTTTATCAATTTTTGGCACTAAAACAGCCCAAGAATTTCGGACAGCATGCCTCTTCAATTTTCCAGATTTTGGTTCCAACTTAATAACTATTATTGCAACAACTTTTGAAGGGCTTTTTGTGGGAAAATTTAACATCTTAAACCTCAACATTTAAGCATTAAAGTTCAGCCCCTAAACCTACAAAAATGCAGCCACAAAATTAAGGAAAAATCAGCAAATTTCAACCCCCAAATTCACTCCTCCTTCTCGGTTTTCCTTGAGGTTTTTCTTCCAACTCTCAAACCAACAAATTCCAACATACCAACACACCATTTCATCATTTAACATGCTAGTAAACAAATTCACATATTTTGTGGGAATTCCAAGAGCCCACACATCAACCATCAATAACAAATGCAATCTTAAAGAAGCTTAGTAACTTGAAAATCCAAACCAACACAAGTCAAGGTTCTAGGAGCCCATCAACATCCCAATCTTAATTTCATGCTTGAAATTGTAAGAAATAGACAAAGGTGAGAGCTTTGAGGGTTTACCTCTTCCAAGAAGTGAGCCAAAAAGACCCAAAAAATCCTGACTCCAACTTTAACCACCAAAAGCTTCCTCCTCAAAGTTCTTCACCAAAGCTTCAAGCTTGGGCTAAGTTAGTGGCAAGATTATGGTTGATTTTGGAAGTGAATTGGAAGAAGAAAATGATGAAAATTCTAAGGGAAGAGAGAAGGGAGAGAGTCGGCCAACTAGAGAGAGAAAAGTGATGATTTTTGAGGTAATTTTAGTGAATAAATGGAAGGAAATGAAGACAAGACTTAAAGCCCAATTTTAAGGGTCAAAAGTCCAATTTGGAATAGTAATTTTGCTAGCAATTTTGGAGGGAAAAATAATTAACTCTCTTAGCTACAAATTAAGGAGTAATCTCAGCTAAGAGGGGGAGACGAAGAGGAAAAATTAAAACGAATTGGAGGAAATTAAATGGATAAACAATTACAAGTTTAGAATCCTAGTTTTTGGGATGTTGGTCCAACTAGGTTTTACAGTTTCAAAACCCTACTTAATAATTCACTTCTAGTACCTGGATTGTATTCTTAACTTACGAGTGATCATCCTTACACTCCATCGCTACTTCACTCACTGCCTGAATTGTTACCTCGAAAAACATGTTTTCCCATTTTCTCACTAATTAACGCAAAAAGGGTGAATTTTAGAATAAAATAAACGGAATGTTGAAAATCAATGAGGAAATATGTGTGAAATAAAATTGGGTCACCTATTAATCGTGATCCCGAATTTTGAAAATTATAAAACAATTGAAGAAATTGGTCTAACATTTTCCATTGAGATCATTGACAGCACAGGTCATCAAGGCAGGAATCTTGTTGAAGAAACCTATCAAAAGAAGTTTTCAGAATTGTTGACTGTCGGACGGACGATACATTGTATCGGACGTCCGATAAAACTCGAAACTTCTTTATCGGACGCTCAACTGAAAGTATCGGATGTCCGATAGACAGGGGGTCTATTGGACACTTCTTTTGGACGCACAACAACCACAACGGACGTCCGAAGATATCCAAGAAATTTTTTGTGCTCTCTAGCCGCTTTCGAACGCAAGACCATCGGACACAAAAACATGTATCGGCCATTCGATCATTTTCATGAAGATTTTCTGAGCTCACTGGTCGCTGTCGGACGCAAAGCCCATCAAAAGATATCGATCCATCGTAAAGCATCGCGCTAGCATGCGAGTGTCGGACTTCTGATAACTCTAACGGCTAGTTGACTCTTCAGCTTCCTCTATTCGTTGACCTCAATTCCAAGGCACTTTTTGGTCTCCTATAAATACATGCCTTGTCTGAAAATCAAAGATGTACACTTGGATAACAAGTTCTTAAGAGTGATTTTAGCTAGAAAATACTCTTTTTCAGTAAGAATTGTTAGTCTTGAAGTGTGAGTACATTGACAAGCTTTTCAATTGTGAGTGAGTTGATCATGTGTGTAGCTTTGTGAGGGTTTTCTGTAAAGAGTGTAAAACTTCCTAACTTGACTAAGTGGAGCTTTGGGGCAAGGAGGAAGTGATCCTTCTATTGTACACAAGGTTGATCGAATCTCATCAAATTGAAGAAGTGTTATTTGAGGAATTTTCTTCAAGCTCAAGTGGAGCTTTGAAGAAGTTTGGTTTGCTTTCTAAATCTGTTTCTTTTCAATCTTCTTTTCGAACTCTTTGATTGAAATATCATCTATACATCTCAATCTTGATTGTCTATTTGCTTGACATATTATTTGTGTGAAAAGTTATGATTAAAATTTGAAAAATGGACATTATTTGATTAGTTCTTAATCAACCTAATTCACCCCCCTCTTTGGTTGTCTTTGGGCCTTACAATTGGTATGAGAGTTTGGTCTCTAGGATCAAACTTAACCGCTTAGAGTAAAGATAACAACCAACAATGCCATGTTCTTTGAAGGTCAATCAATCACTAGACCACCAATGTTTAATGGATCAAATAATGTGAGTTGGAAAGAACGTATGATTATTTTCTTGCAATCTATTGACATTGATCTATGGTTTATTGTTAGTGAAGGTCCTTACACTGCTATTATTGATGATCCTATCACTCATGTTCCTAGATTAAAAACAAGAGATAAGTTGAATCGTGAGGATAGGGCTAATCTCACATCTAATGCAAAAGTCATGAATGTTCTATATAGTGCACTAGATTCAATTGAATCCATTAGAGTGAAAAGGTGTAAATCTGTCAAAGAAATTTGGGATAAATTAAGGGAGATTCATGAAGGTAGTGAGGATGTGAGAGAACAAAAGAAATCCATTCTAGTCACTAGATATGAATCATTCAAAATGGAATCTCATGAAAACATTGATAAGATGTATTGTCGATTCAATGATCTTATTAAGGACTTAGAGGTGTTGGAAAAGGAATACACTCTTGGTGAAAAGAATAGAAAAATTTTGAATGCTCTACCTAAAGAGTGGGAAAATAAAGTGACTGCCATTGAGGAAGCCAAAGATTTGAATTCTATGTTTATTGAGTCTCTCAGTAATTCTCTAACATCTTATGAATTGAAGCTTAAAAGCAAGGTACAAGATGAAGAGGAAGCAAGAGTAAAAAGAAGCATTGCTCTAAAAGCTGCTCAAGATGAGGATGACTTGGCTTCACAAGATGAAGAAGATGCTGATTGTGATGATAGTGACCTTGCACTTATCACAAAAAGCTTCAAAAGGATATTCAACAAGAGAAAATTCAGAAAAGGAGGACCAAGCAATCAAAACAACAATAAATTCAATACAAAATACAAAGCAAGATATGATGCAAACAAGAAGCAAGGAGACAAGTGCTTCGAGTGTTGGCAGTCCGGTCATTATGCTGTGGATTGTCCAACGAAGAAGAAGAAAGAAATGAAGAATGAAAGAAAACCAAAGTTCAACAACTTCCAAATCACTTGGAACGATTGCAACTCGGAAGGAGAAATTGAAGAAGAAGAGAAATCGGCTCAAATTGCCTTTATGGCAATTGGTGACAATAAGGTAACTTCTCATTCTCAATGTGAAAGTAACGATGATGATGATGATGATCTAGAGTTATTTGTTGCAAAATTGCATGAAAGCCTAAAAGAGTCTTATGCTTGAAACAAAGAACTAAAATAGAAAATTACTTTTCTTTTGCAAGACAATGCAAACTTGTTCCAAGATAACAAAAAATTAAAATATGATAATGATTGCCTAGTAAGAGCTGAAATGGAATTGCAACATGAACTTGATAAAAAAACAAGTCTTTGTGAAATGCTTAAGGAAAGACAAAATGACTTGAAAAGAAGAATGGATAATCTAGACATGATCCTACAAAACAAGAAACAAAATATCTCTACAAGAAATATGTTTAAGTCTCACTTTAATCCCTATGAAAGGAAGCTCACCTTTACTGCAAATGAATTTACAATTTATAGAAAAAATGGAGTTAGGTTCATTAAACCAATTCATGCAAATGACCCCACTTTTATGTGTGATTTTTGTTGTCAAGTAGGATATTTAAAGCATGATTTCTATGTAAGAAGAAATATAAGAAAAGGAATGAAATGCATGTGGTTAGTCAAACATGATTCTAACCATCAAGGACCCAAAAATTAAAAAGGGTACCAAACTTTCTATCTCTTGTATAGGTGAAAATTAAAAAAGCTATGAAAGAATCAAAGTGGTTCATTGATAGTGGATGCTCAAGACACATGACCGATGATCCATCACAATTCATCAAACTCAAATCAAAGTCAAGTGGAAAAAACTTTTGGTGATGACATGAAAGCCAAAACAATTGGACTAGGTGATGTTGGTAAACATGGTGAAACATTTGTGCATAATGTTCTCTTAGTAGATAATTTGGGATATAATTTGCTTAGTGTTAGTCAATTATGTGATAAAGATTTGTTTGTTTTATTCAAAAAATATGAATGTTTGGTTCTTGACTCAAAATTCAATATCATTTTCAAAGGAAAAAGGTTCAATGATATCTATGTTGTAGTTCTTGAGAAAATTGACTCTTCTAGTTTTAAATGCCTTAAGATTTCAAATGAAGACCCTTGGTTGTGGCATAGAAGACTTTGTCATTTTAACATGGATGTGATAAATGAAATTTCCTAAAGTCAAGTTTGAAAAGGATAAGATTTGTGATGCATGTCAATTTGGCAAACAAACTAAAACATCGTTTAAACCTAAAAGAAATGTTTCAACATCTAAGCCATTGGAACTCTTACATCTTGATTTATTTGGTCCTACACCTATTGCTAGCCTAGGAGGTAAGAGATATTGTTTTGTGATTGTTGATGACTATTCCAGATATACATGGACTGTTTTTCTTGCTCATAAAGATGATGCTTTCAAAAGTTTTGTTTCGCTATTTGCAAAAGTGCAAAATTTACTTGGTTTGCATATTATCAAAATTAGAAGTGATAATGATTTGGAATTTAAATTTTGTGGCTTTCCGGAATTTTGTGATCACAATGGAATATCTTATGAATTTTTTATTGTAAAAACCCCTCAACAAAATGGTGTTGTTGAAAGAAAAAATAGAACACTTGTTGAAGCCACAAGAACCATGTTAAGTGAAAATGATTTACCAAAATATTTTTGGGCGGAGGCCGTGAATACGGCTTGTTATGTAATGAATAGCGTTTTGCTAAGACCTATTTTGAACAAAACCTCTTATGAATTGATGTTTGATAAAAAGCCTATTGTTGGTTATTTTAGAATTTTTGGATGCAAATGTTTTATTTTAAATGTTAAGGAACATCTTGGAAAATTTGATAAGAAAACCGATGAAGAAATTTTCTTGGGATATTGTAAAAATAAAAGAGGAGATAGAGTTTACAATAGAAGAACTCTTGTAATTGAGGAAGCAATTCATATTACATTTGATGAATCTATTGGTAATTCTTCAAATAGTACTTGTGTAGATGATGATGTAGGTATTCAAAAGAATCTTGAAAAGCTTACACTTCAAGAAGGAAACAATGGTGAAGTGGAAGAAAATTCAAAGGAAGGTGATTCTCAAGAAAATCGAATGCTAGATGAAGAAAACAAAGATGACGATACACCAGAGGATTTTTCCAAATCTTGGAAGTTCATTCAAAATTATCCTATGGATTTGATCATTGGTGATCCATCCAAAAGGGTAAGAACTCGCTCTTCATCAAAACCATTATTTGATAATAATGCATTTGTCTCTCATATTGAGCCTAAAAACATTAATGATGCCTTGAAAGATGATTATTGGATAGTGGCCATGCAAGAGGAATTAAATCAATTTGAAAGGAATAATGTTTCGATTTTAGTTGAAAGACCTCAAATTTATCCTATCATTGGCACAAAATGGGTGTTTAGAAATAAATTAAATGATAAAGGTGAAATTGTAAGAAATAAGGCTAGATTAGTAGCTAAAGGGTATGCTCAAGAAGAAGGTATTGATTATGATGAAACGTTTGCTCCCGTTGCTAGATTAGAATCTATAAGAATGTTTCTTGCATTTGCTTGTTTTAAAGGTTTTAAGTTGTATCAAATGGATGTTAAAAGTGCTTTCCTAAATGGTTTTATTGATCAAGAGGTTTACGTGGATCAACCACCCAGTTTTGAAAATGAAAAATTTCCTAACCATGTATTTCAACTTTCAAAAGCATTATATGGTCTAAAACAAGCCCCTAGGGCTTGGTATGAACGTTTTAAGTGGTTTCTTGATTGAAAATGGTTTTAAAAAAGGCATTGTAGACACTACTCTTTTCACAAAACAAAATTCAAATGATCTTCTTATTGTGCAAATTTATGTTGATGATATTATATTTGACGCTACTAATGAGCGTTTGTGCAAGGATTTTTCCACCATTATGCAAAATGAGTTTGAGATGAGTTTAATGGGAGAATTGAACTTCTTTCTCGGACTCCAAGTACTTCAAACAAGTGAAGGAACCTTTATCAATCAAATTAAATACACCAAAGAACTTCTCAAAAGGTTCGGCATGGAAGATTCAAAGCAAGTAAGAACACCGATGTGTACGTCTACCAAACTTGAAAAGGATGAAGAAGGTACTAATGTAGATGAGAAAAAGTATAGAGGTATGATCGGAAGCCTTCTTTATTTAACCGCAAGTAGACCGGATATCATGTTTGCTGTATGCTTATGTGCTCGTTTTCAATCTTGTCCAAAAGAATCTCATTTGAATGCCGTTAAAAGAATTTTTCGTTATCTAAAAGGAACTATGAATTTTGGTCTTTGGTACTCTAAATGTCATGAATTTGCCTTATGTGGATATACGAATGCTGATTTTGGTGATTGTAGGATTGATAGAAAAAGTACTAGTGGTTCTTGTCTTTTTCTTGGAAATTGCTTAGCCTCTTGTTTTAGTAAGAAACAAAATGCTATTTCCTTGTCAACAACCGAAGCGGAATATGTTACCGCTAGTACATGTTGTGCTCATTTACTATGGATGAAACATACTTTGAATGATTTTGGTTTGACATATGATAATATGCCTATATTTTGTGATAATACTAGTGCAATAAATTTGACAAAAAATCCCATTCAATATTCTAGGACAAAACACATAGACATTAAGCATCATTTCACTCGTGATTTGTTCAAAAAGGTGAAATTTGTGTAAATTATGTTTGTTCAAATGACCAAATTACTGACATTTTCACAAAAGCACTGCCCGTAGAACAATTTGTATATCTTCGTTCAAAATTGGGCATCTTAGAAAAGGAACCTTAAGCTTTTCTAGTCGAAACTTATCGGACGTCTGACCCTGATGAACGGACGTCCGACAGTGTTCTTGGTCTTTTTCCAGAAAATGCTATCGGACGCCTCACGACGTTCGTGTAAGGCCCAAATACAACCTAAGAGGGGGGGTGAATTAGGTTGACTAATAATCAGCCAAGTATTACCTCTTTTTCAAATTTTAATCACAAGCTCTTGAACAAATGATTTATCAAGTAAATAGATAAGTCGAGATTGATAAATATGGATGAAATTTCAAACAATGAATATGATACGTAAGATAAAACAGTAATGATGGATAGCAAACCAAACTTCTTCAAGTCTCCACTTGAGCTTAAAGAGAATTCCTCAAACAAGCTTCTTCAATTTGGTGAAATTGATCACACTTGTGTACAATAGAAGGATCACTTCCTCCTGCCCCAAGCTCCACTTAGTCAAGCTAGGAAGTTTTACACTCTTTACAGAAAACCCTCACACAGCTACACAATTGATGAATTCACTCACAATTGAAAAGCTTCTCAATGAACTCACACTACAAGACTAACAATTTTACTCAAAATGAGTATTTTCTAGCTAAAATCACTCTTAAGAACTTGTTATCCAAGTGTACAGTTGTATTTGATATTTAGACAGTTCTTGTATTTATAGGAGACCAAAAAGTGCCTAGAAAACGAGGTCAACGGATAGTAGAAGCTGAAAGGTCAACTAGCGCTTGGAGCTATCTGACGTCCGACACTCTTTCGTCCGATGCTACGTCCGATAGGTAAAGTTTCGAAGTCTTATCGGACGGACGATGAATACCTCAAGCGTCCGATAGCTTTATGTCCGGCAAAGGGGTGAGGCTCGTAAAATTTTCATGGAATCGATCGGACGGCCGATACATGTCTCGTCCATATCCAAAGCGCCCAAGAAGCTCATCAAATTTCTTGATATCTTGACGTCCGATGTAGATGTTATCGTCCAAAGAGGTGTCCGATAGATCCTCTGCATCGGACGTCCATACGCCAGTTTGAGGTGGAAGGTTTTCGACGGACGTCCGAGCAAGGTATCGTCCGTCCAGGCCAATAGTTTTTCAACAGCATATCCGTCACAAGGATCTCACTAGAAAACATTAGACCAATTTTCTTCAATTGTTTTGTAATTATCAAAATTCGGGATCACAATTAACATTCTCCCCCTTTTTGATGATGACAAAACAATTGAATGTAAATTAACCAAAATTGAGTTTTTAACAAAAAAACTCCCCCTTACTTGAATAACTATCTACTCCCTTACTAATAACTTCAATTTTCTTTTACCCCTTTTGTCATCACAAAAACATTCAACCCAAAATGTGCAAGCAATGAAAACTCTAATGCCGATGTGTAGTAATCAAAGATAATGTAGTAATGTAAACAAGCAAAGGAAATTTCCAAATTCGATAATATCGATTTCATCGATAACATCATCCAAAGAACATAGTCCAAAATCATATAAGTACAATTGACCAAGGCCATCATCATTAACCCAAAAAAATGTTAACAATAGTAATCGGCGTTGGTTCTACAAAAGTCTTAGATGAAGCAAGAAAATAGATTGATACACTTTCACATCGAAAGGGAACAAAACAGACTTGTGCATTCTAATGTGAAGTGTAAGTGCATCCTAGAGTGCCTAAAGGGTGAATGTTGATCGAAGTTCCGTGTCGCTTCCTCGACAAGCCGATATGTTGAATCATCTTCTTCAGCTTTCATCCCCATCATCTTCGCTTTTCATCTCCCACAACCACGGTTCTTTCCCTTGGTAGATGATGTGGATCATTGTAGATTTTGTGACTCGGCCATCTCTTGGTCATCCAATGAAGGATCAGTGGCTCTTTGGCTTGGGAGGTGTTTTCATCCCTGGAGGAGGAAACAACAGGTTTCTTTTGTCAAGAAAGTTAGATTTTGGTCGATGTCATGGTTAACATAAGACCATGTTCAAGTAGAAGAACATGACTTTGAGCTCGCTCAACAAATCCAAGACATCGATTGAGAGGAAATCCTAGAGGCTGACTCCTAGGATGAATTGATGGACCGAGTAAATCTAAGAGTTCTAGCAAAACTAGGAGAGAGAGGACATCATGTCCTTTCTTTGAGCGAGATTCAGACAGCTTCCTTGGTGCACCAATTTCCATCAAAGAATTTTAAATTCTTTCTTTCAAAATACTGTTTTGAAACACGTAAGTGGTTAAGTCCTTAGGACATACACCACTTATAGGAATTTTGAAGTGTTCAAAGATGGGAGTTAAAAACTTTCCATAAGAGAGTTTTCTTCTTGTATCGGAGAGTTTCATCGAAACTTACACATGACAAAGCCAAAATCTATTCAATTCTTTCAACAAAGCAATAAAATAGATATAACTCCATTTTGTTTGCATCCGTCCATGACCATCAGCTTGGAACAAGCAAATTTGAGATGATTGAAAAGATGATCAGATTTTTAGACTTAAATCTTCCAACTTGGCATCACAGGAGTTTGAAAAGGAGATTGAAAATAGGCCATTAATTTTCAGCATTGAAATGATTCAAACTTGTTGGAGTTTCCTCATAGGAAAAGAAGTTTGCAATTTTACTTTTGCACCCAAACTCAATGGTGGTTTTAAAATTTCATTCACAACATCAATCAAATACCAAATCAATACCATTGACACGGATTTAAGCTCATCACGGAATTACCCTTCCTAAGATTGGCAAAAACTGATACATCATGTCGGGTAATAGACATTAGGCATAACAATGATGTGAGACCATTTCAAATTCAAACAACTTAAGGACGGACTCTAGATCGATTTTCTTAAACTCGTAAAGAATAATGGATCGCTGAATAATGAAACCTTTTGAGAGAATAAGGCAAACTTAGACTCAAAGATCGAATCTATGAATTTAGGTAAGGGAGCAGGTTCTATTATAACCCGAGAATCGGGAGTAGTACGAGGTGGTTGTTTTGTAGCAGTAGCCACATCCTTGTTCTTTTGAGGTGCGCTTGCTCCGTGGAGGAAGTATCTCATCTCTTGGCATCTCTCATGTCCGTAGATGACAGAGCTCCACCGAAAGGCACTCATCATGCTTGTGTTGTGATTCCAGTGATGAGAAGATGTTTACAGCTAATGCAGAGTGACACACTTTTAAATTTGTGAAGATATATCAATTTTTCGAGCCAGAAAGAGAGAAAGGAAACTTAGGGTTTCAAGTGGGATTTGGGAATGAGAAGAGAGTGATTTATAGTGCGATACTTGATGAAGATTGGACCGCAATAGGTGAGAGGTGAAATCTGAACTTTCAATTTTGAGAAATGGTGAAGTTTTGGGAATTTGAGTTTTGAATTGAGGTGGTTGGGAAGATGCGTCCAATTAAATGTAGTTGACCGATGGAAATGAAGTGAAATGACCGATTCGGCCGATCGCTCATGTGTCGGACGTCCAACGCTCAAGCGCACCCATAGCATTTTCTCGAAAATGACCAAGAACATCGCCGGACGCCGCTCATCGATCGACGTCCGATAAGTTTTACCGTAAAGGCTTAAGGCATCTTTCTAAAATACCCAATTTCGAACGAAGATATCTAAATTGTTCTAGGGTAGTGCTTTGTGAAAATATCAGCAATTTGATCATCCGAAAGCGCATATAGTTTACACAAATTTCACCTTTTGAACAAGATCACGAATGAAATGATGCTTAATGTCTATATGTTTTGTTCTAGAATGTTGAATAGGATTTTTTGTCAAATTAATTGCACTAGTATTATCACAAAAGATGGGCATGTTATCATATGTCAAACCAAAATCATTCAAGGTATGTTTCATCCAAATTAGTTGTGCACAACATGCACTAGTAGCAACATATTCTGCTTCGGTTGTTGATAAGGAAATAGCATTTTGCTTCTTACTAAACCAAGAGACTAAACACTTTCCAAGAAAATGACAAGATCCACTAGTGCTTTTCCTATCAATTCTACATCCGCCAAAATCAGTGTCCGTATAACCACACAAGGTAAATTCATTACATTTAGAATACCAAAGACCAAAATTCATGGTTCCTTTTAAATAACGAAAAATTCTTTTAACAGCATTCAAATGAGATTCTTTTGGGCAAGATTGAAAACCAGCACATAGGCATACAGCAAACATAATATCCGGTCTACTTGCAAATAAAGAAGGCTTCCGATCATACCTCTATACTTTTTCTCATCTACATTTGTACCTTCTTCGTCCTTTCAAGCTTGGTGGACGTGCACATTGGTGTTCCCACATGCTTTGAGTCTTCCATGCCAATCCTTTTGAGAAGTTCTTGGTGTATTTTATTTGGTTGATGAAGGTTCCTTCACGTGTTTGAATGACTTGGAGTCCGAGAAAAAAATTCAATTCTCCCATTAAGCTCATCTCAAACTCATTTTGCATAATGGTGGAAAAATCCTTGCACAAGTCCTCATTAGTAGCACCAAATATAATATCATCAACATAAATTTGTACAATAAGAAGATCATTTGATTTTTGTTTTGTAAAAAGAGTTGTGTCTACTATGCCTCTTTAAAACCATTTTCAACTAAGAATCCACTTAACGTTTCATACCAAGCCCTAGGGGCTTGTTTTAGACCATATAATGCTTTTGAAAGTTTAAATACATGATTAGAAACTTTTCATTTTCAAAGCCGGGTGGTTGATCCACATATACTTCTTGATCAATGAAACCATTTAGAAAAGCACTTTAACATCCATTTGATACAACTTAAAACCCTTGAAACATGCAAATGCAAGAAACATCCTAATAGACTCTAATCTAGCAACGGAGCAAACGCTTTCATCATAATCAATACCTTCTTCTTGAGCATACCCTTTAGCCACTAATCTAGCCTTGTTTCTTACAATTTCACCTTTATCATTTAATTTATTTCTAAACACCCATTTAGTGCCAATGATAGGATAATTTTGAGGTCTTTCAATTAAAGTCCAAACATTATTTCTTTCAAATTGATTTAACTCCTCTTGCATGGCCATAATCCAATAATCATCTTTAAGGCATCATTGATGTTTTAGGCTCAATATGAGATACAAATGCTAAATTATCAAATAATGGTTTTGATGAAGAACGAAGTTCTTACCCTCTGGATGGATTCACCAATGATCAAATCCTTTGGATGATTTTGAATGAACTTCCATGCTTTAGAAAATCCTTTAGTGATTCATCAATTCTTGTCTTCTTCATCTAGCCTTCAATTTCTTGAGAATCACCATCTTTGAATTTTCTTCCATATCACAATTGTTCTCTCTTGAAGTGTGAGCTTCTCAAGATTCTTTTGAATACCTACATCATCATCTACACAAGTGCTATTTGAAGAGTTGCCATTAGATTCATCAAATGAAACATGTATAGCTTCTTCAATCACAAGAGTTCTTCTATTATAAACTCTATATCCTTTATTATCACAATATCCCAAGAAAATACCTTCATCGGTTTTCTTATCAAACTTTCCAAGGTGTTCTTTGATATTCAAAATAAAACATTTGTATCCAAAACTTTAAAATAGCCAACAATTGGTTTTTATCAAACATCAACTCATATGAAGTTTTGTTCAAAAAGGTCTTAGTAATACTCTATTCATTACATAGCAAGCTGTATTTACTTCCTCACCAAAAATATTTTGGTAAATCATTCTCACTTAACATGGTTCTCATGGGGTTTCTACAAGTGTTCTATTTTTTCTTCAACAACACCATTTTGTTGAGGGTTTTTACAATAGAAAATTCATGAGTTATTCCATTATGATCACAAAAATCTGAAATCCACAATATTTAAATTCAACCATTATCACTTCTAACTTTGATAATATGCAATCCAAGTAAATTTTGCACTTTGCAAAGAGAGAGACAAAACTTTAAAGGCATCATCTTTATGAGTAAGAAAAATAGTCCATGTATATCTAGAGTAATCATCAACAATAACAAAAAAATCTTCTACCACCTAGACTAGCAATAGGTGTAGGACCAAATAGATCAAGATGTAAGAGTTCCAATGGCTTAGATGTAGAAATGATTTTCTTAGGTTTAAAAGATGTTTTGGTTTGTTTCCAAATTGACATGCATCACAAATCTTATCCTTTCAAACTTAATCTTAGGAAGTCCTCTAACAAGTTCCCTTTTGAAATTTCATTTATCACATCCATGTTAAATGACAAAGTCTTCTATGCCACAACCAAGGATCTTCATTTGAGATTTTAAGGCATTTAAAACTAGAAGAGTCAATTTTCTCAAGAATCACAACATAGATGTCATTGTATCTACTTCCTTTGAAAACAATGTTAAATTTTGAGTCAAGAACCAAACATTCATGTTTTTTGAATAAAACAAATAGATCTTTATCACAAAGTTGACTAACACTAAGCAAATTATAACTTAGATTATCCACTAAAAGAACATTATGCACAAATGTTTCACCATTCTTACCCACATCACCTACTCCAATTGTTTTAGCTTTCATGTCGTCTCCAAAAGTCACTTTTCCACTTGACTTTGATTTGAGCTTGATGAATTGTGAAGAATCGCCGGTCATGTGCCTTGAGCATCCACTATCAATGAACCATTTTGATTTCTTCATATCCTTTCAATTTTACCTACAAGAAATAGAAAGTTTGGTACCCTTTTAATTTTGTCCTTGATGGTTAGAGTCAATGTTTGACTAACCACATACATCTCATTCTTTTCTCATGTTTCTTTCACATAGCAATCATGCTTCAAGTGACCTACTTGGCAGCAAAAAATCACACATAATGGTAGAGTCGCTTACATGAACTGATTTAATGAATCTAACTCCACATTTTCTATGAATTGTAAATTCATTTGCATTAAATATAATTTTCTTTCATAGGGTTAAACACCTTCTTGTGAAACTATTTTGTTTCTTGTTTTGAAGCATCACGCCAAGATTATCCATTCTCTTTTCAAGTCATTTTGTCTTTCTTTGAGCATTTCACAAAGGTTTGTTTTTCTATCAAGTTCATACTGCAATTCCATTTCAGTTTTACTAAGCAATCATTGTCATATTTCAACTTTGTTATCTTGAAACAAGTTTGCATTATCTTGCAAAAGAAAAGTAATTTTTTGTTTTAGTTCCTTGTTTCTAGAATAGGACTCTTTCAAGCTTTCATGCAGTTTTGCAACAAATGACTCTAAATCATCATCATCATCATCACTATTGTATTGTGGATGAAGTTACCTCATTGTCACCAATTGCCATAAAGGCAATTTGAGCTGTTTCTTCTTCTTCTTCAATCTCTCCTCCGAAGTTGCATTCTGCTCCAAGTAATTTGAAAGTTGTTAAACTGGTTTTCTTTCATTCTTCATATCTTTCTTCTTTTCATTGACAGTCCAATCCGTGATAATGCCCAGCTACATCAAGCACTTATCTCCTTGCTTTTGTATTTTGTATTGAGTTGATTGTTGTTTTGATTGTTGGTCCTCCTTTCTGAATCTTCTCTTGAGTATTCTTTGAAGCTTTTTGTGATGAGTGCAAGATCACTATCATCACAATCACCATCTTCTTCATCTTGTGAAGCCAAGTCATCCTCATCTTGAGCCTTTAGAGCAATGCTTCGCTTAACTCTTGCTTCCTCTTCATCTTGTACTTTGCTTTGAGCTTTAATTCATAAGATGTTAGAGAGTTAATGAGAGACTCAATGACATAGAGTTCAAGTCCTTGGCTTCCCAATTGCAGTCACTTTGTTCTCCCATTCTTTAGGTAGAGCATTCAAAATTTTCCTATTCTTTTCACCAAGAGTGTATTCCTTTCCAAAACCTCTAGGTCTTTAATAAGGTCATTGAATCTTACATCTTATCAATGTTTTCATGAGGTTCCATTTTGAATGATTCATATTTAGTAACAAGAATGGATTTCTTTTGCTCTCTTACATCCTCACTACCTTCATGAATTTCTCTTAGTTTATCCCAAATTTCTTTGGAGATTTACACCCTTTTACTCTAATGGATTCATTCAATCTAGTGCACTATAAAGAACATTCATGGCTTTTGCATTTGATGTGAGATTAGCTCTATCCTCGATTCAACTCATCTCTAGTTTTAATCTAGGAACATGAGTGATGGGATCATTTATAATGGCAGTAAGGACCTTCACTAACAATAAACCATAAATCAATGTCAATAGATTGCAAGAAAATAATCATACGTTCTTTCCAGCTTACATAGTTTGATCCATTAAACATTGGTGGTCTAGTAATTGATTGACCTTCACGAACATGGCATTGTTGGTTGTCATCTTTACTCTAAGCTGTTAAGCTTGATTTTAGAGACCAAGCTCGATACCAATTGTAAGGCCCAAATACAACCTAAGAGGGGGTGAATTAGGTTGACTAATAATCAGCCAAGTATTACCTCTTTTCAAATTTTAATCACAAGCTTTGAACAAATGATTTATCAAGTAAATAGACAAGTCGAGATTGATAAATATGGATGAAATTTCAAACAATGAATATGATAATGTAAGATAAAAAGAGTAATGATGGATAGCAAACCAAACTTCTTCAAGTCTCCACTTGAGCTTAAAGAGAATTCCTCAAAACAATTCTTCAATTTGGTGAAATTCGATCACACTTGTGTACAATAGAAGGATCACTCCTCCTGCCCCAAGCTCCACTTAGTCAAGCTAGGAAGTTTTACACCTTTTACAGAAAACCCTCACACAGCTACACAATTGATGAATTCACCCACAATTGAAAAGCTTCTCAATGAACTCACCACAAGACTAACAATTCTTACTCAAAATGAGTATTTTCTAGCTAAAATCACTTTAAGAACTTGTTATCCAAGTGTACAGTTGTATTTGATATTTAGACAGTTCTTGTATTTATAGGAGACCAAAAAGTGCCTAGAAAACGAGGTCAACGGATAGTAGAAGGAAAGGTCAACTAGTCGTTGGAGCTATCTACGTCCGACACTCGCTGTTCGTCCGGCTAGCGTCCGATAGGCAAGTTTCGAAGTCTTATCTGACGGACGATGAATAATTCAAGTCCGATAGCTTTTATGTCCGTCACAAGGCCATTAAAGCGGTGTGAGGCTCGAAATTTTCATGGAATCACCGATCGGACGTCATACATGTCTTTATGTCCAAGGCCCAAAGAAGCTCATCAAATTTTGATATCTTCGACGTCCATGTAGATGTTATGCGTCCAAAGAGGTGTCCGATAGATCCTGCTCATCGGACGTCCATACGTCGTTGAGCGTCCGATAGGAAGGTTTGAGTTTTATCTGACGTCCGAACAGGTATCATCCGTCCGACAAATAACGCTTTCTGTGTAAGTCGGTTTCTTCGATATCCCGCTCAGGATCTCACTAGAAAACATTAGACCAATTTTTCTTTCAATTGTTTTGTAATTATCAAAATTGGATCACAATGCTCTAACGTGAACACTGTAATGTCAAAATACATCGTGATCACGTCACTTTATTTCATTTCCATCCAAACACAATTAATTTGACGCACCTTGCCAACTACCCTAAATTCAAAACTCAAATTCAAACTGAATTCACCATTTTCAAAATTGAAATTTCAGACTTATCACTCATCCATTGCTCAAAATTTCATCAATCTTCCTCTCTATAAAACACTTTTTCTTTTTTCTCACTCCCAAACTTGTCCCAAAACCCAAGCTTTCCTTTTCTCCTACTTGATTGTAAACTGATATTATCACCCAACTTTAGTTCATCTCCTCTCAGATCTCACATAGACACCTTATCATGACTCATATCACACACACAAGCAAGAATGGTGTGCACCTTGAGTTTCATCATTTGCCGGATGCAAGAGGACACCGAGATGAAGATACTCCTCCTAAGGCTAAAAGGACCTCATTATGCAGACCAAAACGTGTATGCCCAAAGCCGACAAGCCAACCTGCCAATCCTCGGGTTATGCACTGTGAACCCATTCCTCTCGCTCAAGTTTATTGATTTTGAAGTTGAATCTAGATTTTCTTATTCTCTCAAAAGGTTCATTATTCAAAGGTCTATTGACCCGTTGAGTTCAAGAAAATCGATCTAGAATCCAAAGGTCCTTAGGCTATTGCATTCCAAAATGGTCTCACATCATTGCTATGCTAAACATCTATTATCTTGATATGATGTATCGCTTTTGCATAACCTTAGAAGTGGTGATTTCCGTGATGAACTGAAATCTCATGTCAATGGTGTTGATTTAGTATTTGACTCATGTGGTTAATGAAATATTGAAAACTACCATTGAGTTTGGTAAAAAGCAAGATTGCAAACTTCTTTTCTTAACAGAGGAAAACCAACTAGTATAAACCATTTCAATGCTGAAAAGTTAATGACCTACTTTCAATCCCCCCTTTTCAAACCCCCTATGGATGTTAAGTTGAAGATTTGAGTCCAAAAAATCAAGATCACTTTTCACTTATTTCAATCTGCTGTTCCAACTGATGGTCACCGCATGGATGCAAATAAAATGGAATTGTATCTGCGTTTTATTGTTTTGTTGAGAAAATTAGATTGAGTTGTGAATGTAAATTTCTAGATGAAACTATGCACCGATACAAGAAAAACTATCCTATGGCAAGTTTTTAACCCCCATTTTCAACATTTTTTAAAGTTCCTATAGTGGTGTTTGTCCCAAGGACTCAATCACTTCGCCTTTTCAAAATCATATTTTGAAAAGAAAGAATTTGAAATTCTTGATGGTGCTTGGAAAATGCAAAGGATGCGCATCGAGTCACGTTCTAAAACACACATGATATACATATCTCTCCTATATCTCCTAGTATGCGCAGACTCTTAGGTTATCCCAGTCCATCTATTCATCCCACCAGTCTGTATCTAGAATTTCTCCTCAATCAAGTCATGGAACTACTAAATGAACTCAAAGTCATGTTCTTCTTCTCCTCAACATGGTCTTGAATGTTAACCATGACATCCACCCAAAAATCTGATTTTCTTGACAAAAGAAATCATGTTATTTCCTCCTCTCGGATGAAAATCCTTCTCAGTCAAGAGCCACCTAACTGATCCTACATTGAGGCCCAAGAGGCGGACTGAATCACCAACCCCACAGCGCGATCCCCACATCATCCAAAAAAGGAAAACCGCTTGTGTGGGAAGGGAAGGGAAGGAAGAGGAAGATGGTGAAGAGACAGAGATTGATCATCCACCAACTTATTATCTAAGACCTACGGAATCTAGAACAAGATCCATTTACACTTTGGCACTCTAGATCATCAGATTTCACCATTAGAATGCACAAATTTCTTTTGTTCTCTTTTGCTAATGATGAAAGTGTAGTAAACTATTTCAACGCTTTTAGTCTTTTGTAATTCTTTCTTGGGGAATCAAAGATTTCAGTACTTCGGTGTTGACTTAGTTGTTACAATGACAATGAATTTGACTTTCATAGTATGTGTTGAGGTTGTGATATCTTGGTAATGTCTTGTTTGATTGTGCTTGATTGATTTGGCGATGGTAGATGGTTGAATGGTTTTGGAATGTGATACGAACGTATATCCCGGATTCAAAATGGATACTTGTTGAATGCTGTTCGATTGAATCTGTATTATATCAGATTAAATTGAAATAATGGAATTCACTCTGTTGTTATTGGACTTATTCTTTGTTGTTGTTCTTGTTTCTTTGACTACAAGTTGCAAATGGTAAGTATTATTATAAGTACATTTCATTGAAGATTTCAATAGTACATTTTTGCTGAGTTCATGTGATGACAAAAATGTGGGAGAAAGGTGGGATTTGAAACTCTATTTTGACATGTTGTATTTTAATCTAAGTGTAGGGGCTTTTTTATTCATCTAAATTTAGATAGGCATTCGAAAAGTGGGAGCTTTGAGCTTTTTTTTAAGCTTTTCAATTCAATATTTTCAAATCACATTCAATTGTTTAGTCATCATCAAAAGAGAATGTTAATCGTGATCCCGAATTTTGACAATTACAAACAATTGATCTAAATGGTCTAACATTTTCCATTGAGATCATTGCGATATATAGGTCATCAAGGCAAGGAATCTTGTTGAAGAAACCTATTAAAAGAAGTTTTCAACTGTTGACCGTCCAGATGAAGAAGATTTGTAACCTGACGCCCGATAAAACTCGGAACTTCTATCGACGCCAACTGGAATTCTCGATGTAATAAGGTCTATCGATATTTCTTGACACACAACAAACTGGGCAACAGACGTCCAAATATCCAAGAAGTTTTGAGTTTCTAGTCGCCGACGAAACCATCTGACGCAAAAATAAAAAACATGTATCGCCATCGCTGCCTCGGCTTAAGCGAAGATTTTCGAAGTTTCACCGTCACCGGTTTAAAGCCCATCGACGAAATATCCATCGCCATCCGAGCAAAGATCAAACAACTATCGGATAGAACGGACGCATTGGCCAGAGTGTCGACGCGATAGCTCCAACGTGGCTAGTTGACCTTCGCCTCATCCTGCTAACCCTCAACCCAGGCACTTTGAATCTCCCATAACATGCCTATTCCAAAATCAAAGATACAGCATATTTCCGAACAAGTTCTTAAAGAGTGATTTGAACTAGAAAATACTCTTTGATTAAGAATTGTTAGTCTTGAAGTGTGAGTACATTAACAAACTTTTCACCAGTGGAGTGAGTTGATGTGTGTAGTTTTGTGAGGTTTCATAAAGAGGTAAAACCTAGATTTGATTATGGGAGTTTGGGGCAAGGAAGTGATCCCCCATTGTCAACAAGGTTGATCGAATCTCATCAAATTGAAGAAACTTCATTTGAGGAATTTTCTTCAAGCTCAAGTGGGCTTTGTAGTTTGGTTTTCTTTCTAAATCTGTTTCTCAATCTTCTTTTCAACTCTTTGATTAAAATATCATCTATACATCAATCTTGATTGTCTATTTGCTTGATATACATTTGTGTGAAAAGTTGATTAAAATTTGAAAGTGCATTATTTGATAGTTCTTTAATCAACCCAATTCACCCCTCTTAGTTGTCTTCTGTCTTTACATCATCTAAAAAAAAATGAAATTAAATTTAAATTTCCAGAAAGAAAATATATTTGGTTACAACATTAAAATAATCAAACAAATTAATGATAACATTAACAATATTTAAAATAATAACTATTAACAATATTTAAAATAATAAATTTTGAGACCCCTCACATCTTTTCCTCTCCTTAAAAAGAATTTTGTCCCCAAAAGCCATCTTGCTAAACAAACTGATAGGGATTTTCTCTTATACTCCCCTAAAGGTTCCTCGACTATTTCATTACACCCCAAATTTTAAAAAATCTCACTGCCTCCTTTACTTAATGCTTTGTATCATTTACAACCCAAATTAAAATAAAATATTAAAAATTTCATTTTGGGAAAGTAAATATAATCTCATTTCAAAATTACCTTTGTTGTCTTACTTTTATTATAGTATATTCATATAAACAAAATAAAATGAAAGTTTATCTTTTGATTGAAAAAATATAATTTGTTTTATGTAGCAAGCATTAATATTTGAATCTCTACAAGTTATAAAGATATTTTCTTTATTCCAAAGTGTTTTGTTAATTTAAGAAGTTTTACAAATTATTTACATATTTTTGAATTTTATAATTTTTGTCCAAATTGATGGTGCATGAAAATTAAAAAGATTTAATATGTCAAAAACTATAGATAAATTGGTTGTAATGTTTTAAATTGTGCAAAAGGTATTTCTGCTGGTTATAAATTATTGTGAATTATTTCCAAGAGCATTATAAATTCATTCATAATTCGGTAATTTAACTCTTTCTTGTCCAAACCAATGATTACATAGTGTAACAGCTTCAAAAAAATTTATTATTTTTAATATTATTAATATTTATTATTCTAAATATTGTTAATAATAATCGCTGCCTATTTTGATTATTTTAATATTGTACTCAAACATATTTTTAAAATTTAAATGGAAATTATTTTATTTTTGGGAACCCAATTTTATTTATTTATTTATTTCACATTTATTTTCTCGCTGATTTTCAACATTCCATTCATTTTATCTTTAAAAATTTGCCTTTAAACCAATTGGGGAGAAAACACGCTTCGGTGTAAAATTCTGCAAAATGAAAACGTACCCATGGAACAAGGAATTAATGTAGGTTAGTGTGTTATCCAGCTTTGGACTAGAGGTAGGATTAAGTAGGGTTTTGGAACCCAAGACCTAGTTGGTAAATTTTCCTCAAAATTAGATTTTAACCCGCATCATTATCCATTTGATGTCCTCCAAATCACTTTAATTTTTTCCTCTCTCTCTCCTCTAAACCAAGATAAACTCCTCTGAATCTTAGAATTTGTCCCCATTCTTTAAGTCGTGGACATGAATTTAAATGGGGATAATAACCACAGGGGCCAGGCTTATTAAGTCCTGCCTGCTTAAAACAATCCAAGTCTTCACTTCATCTCCTTCTATTTTCCCAACCACCTCTTTCTCTTCTTCCCTTGTGAGAGCTGAGAGACACAGAGAGAGATGAGAGCTATGGAAGTTTCACCTTCCTTCTTTTTATCAACTCAAAACTCCATAGCTAAAGCGTCCCAAGTTTCCCACCTCCACTCTATCCCTTTGCCACCCGTTCTAGAGGGAGGAGAGGGAGAGAGCTGTGTCGTGGGAGAGAATGAAAAGAGGGGTGGCCATCTTAGCCTCTAAACCCACCCAAGAAGTCAGCAAAGACAACTCCATGCCATCACCTCCATCACCCCATTTTCTTTGAGTCCCAGAGCTCTTTTGAAGCAGGAGAGGAAGAAACAAGAAGGTTGCTGGGGTGAGGCTGGCCGAACAAACTTGGGTGTAGAGAGAGGGTTGATTGCCGCTTACTCTTTCAATTGGAGCAAAGGGGAAAACCCAAGGGAGCCTGAGCAAGAAACACCCCAGTTGACTGCTTCCACATTGAACATTTCCTTGGGAATTTTGTTTGTGGGTTTGATTGTTTCACAGCAATTTTCAATGCAACTTTTAATTCTTCAAAATTTTGGGGATTTAATTAGGGGTTCTATATATATGATTTGTGGTAGACATGGAATTATTGGGTAGTTGGATGATCTCTAACTTAGGGAGTTTATCGCCCCTTTTAGGCCGTGTTCCCAACCTCCCTAAAAAAAGCCCATTTGGCTCAAACAGCCCTTGAATTCCCACAAATGTAAGGAAATTAAGCTGCTATGTTGTTAGATGATGAAATGTGTGTGTACATGTTGAACTGGTGGTTGAAATTTGGAGAGAAAAAAACCCCACCGGAAGAACTGAATTGGGGGGGAGAGAAACAAGAAAATCTCCAATGTTTTTCCTTTGATTTCGTATAGAATTTTAAAAGTTTAGCTGATTATAAAGGAACCTAGGTTGATATTTCCCAATGTTTTAAAAATGATAGCAAGAATGATAGTTAAATTGAACAAGAAAGCTTGAAATGAGTTTCAGTTTGTTGTCCTGATCTATACCACCCCCCACAAAAGCCACTCATCAATCAGACCCAATAGTCTAGAAAGGTAAAAACACCCAGGTCTCAGTGGGCTTCCAGGTGTACCTGAATGTGCTGCAGTACCAGAGAAGAAGGAAACAGCCAGTGACTGGAACCCAATGCTCCTGTCTCCTAAGTAAGCCGTCTCCGAGAATTCTTGGTTGAATTTCAGGCTGAGTCCCAGCTTTCATATATGGAAGTATTAGTAAACAAATTCCAGAGACTTGAGACAGCCCACCAAAATGTGGGACTTAAACTCCTCCGTAAGTTCAAACCCAGAAATTTCAGAAATTTGAACCCCTCCTGTTCAACTGTTATAATTGCTGGGTGTTAGAATTATTCCTCAATAGTATTGCTCACAATTGAAACCATTGTCACACCCATATTGTTTATGAATTTGGGGCATAAATAGTCTTCTACCATGGTACCAAAAACTCGATGGCCAGCCTGATATGCCCCTGCCTCAGTAATTCAGAGGCTGTCGCATTGTCTAAAACCAACCATCTAGCTAATTAAATGTCTCTGGGCCAACAAAGTTTTAGATTTTCAAAGATCGCTTCCCAACAGCAAATCTAAATGCGTAGAAATCTGACTTGTATATCTTGATTTTGCAGATTTTCAAAGTTACAGTCGCCTGAATTAGGAAATTGTCTAACTTTCTACCTCTTTGAAATAAATTTAGTCGGTGAACTAGAAAACTGAGCCGCCCCTTTAATTATTTTAGGCAAAGCGTTGATTTTGTAACTGTTCAAACTTGAACCCCAACCTCTACTTTGTCGGGTGAGTTTTCCCAATGGCTGTTTGCCGTTTTAATCACGTCCTAGTGCTTGAATAACAAAGCAGACTTGTTACGCGTTTATGCTGAAACTTGAAACTGTTGAACCACCGGCACCCAAAGTAGTAGGTATATTGCTCCTTTGAGTCGAAGGGATTTATTTGTTTGCATGTATTGAATTTTAGAGAGGTTAATGTCCCAGTCCACCTGCAAATGAAAGCGCCCTTGAGCGATTTACCGCCACCGCTCACCCGCTTAAATATTTTACGCATGTCCGGTAGGGGAGTTTGTACAGCTTACGGAAGAGTCGCTCACTTGATTCTCAGGAGCACGAGCGCCCTGCATCACTATATAAATGCCCGGAACAGGAAAATGGTCTCTGAGAGCCCCACATCCCCAATGTGTGCGAATTGATTTGTCTGCTTTATGTGTTTTATTTCATTTAGCCTTTACCCCACCCGCTTAAGTGCATGTGTAATAACTTTGAAACCTCACGAGCTTTAGCCCCTGCTCCCTTGTTTCCACAAAGTGAGACTGTAACCCGTAGTTTCCGCAATAGGGGCTAGTTCTAGTCCTTGACCTATCCGAATGAAATGTTTTGTATGGCCTTGGTGGAGCAAGCATGGACTATGAAACCAAAATCTGGCCCCGAGGATTTTGGAAAGGAGCTCTTGAGCATGGCAAACTTTAATTCTAAGATTCGAATGACAGGCTGGGGCCCACACGTTGCTATGGAGAGATTTCTGCTAGCAACCTCTCAGCCAGAGTCCAAGCGAAGGTCTGGTTAGTCTTGGGGGAAGGTAATTGCTTTACCATAGAAACCACTAAAAATTTTAATACATCAGTTTCAAATACGTAATTAAGAAACCTGTCCATCTTATTTACAAAATTGAACTGATAAGTTTGTATTATAGTAATTAAAACATAAGAAATGGCAACGAATGAAATATTCTCATCTAGTAAGTTTTAACATTATTTGAAACACTCAAATGGTAAAAGTTAAAAATAAGGGAGGTATGATTTAAAGTTTGAGGAGTTCTTCTGAAACCGGCCGTGAAATCCTGGGAGGTTTAAGAAATTATCCCTTTAACACCTCAAATTTCCAATAACATTTATGCAACCCATATTACCGCAGCATCTGCCATTGAGTAGTCAAGGTGCCTAACCCAGGGAAGCAGTGTCGGGCACCACAGGATTTCAAACCTCATTATTTCAGACTATCACAAGTAAAGGAAGAAGGCGTGCAGCACTGCTGACAAAGTCCCAACCTAGGTCGGGCGACAACCACCCTCATGAGAAAGGAAATAAATGTAAAGCAAGTAAAAAGAGTTAAGATCCTAGAGTTTTAGAACCTCTTGTTAGTTAGATTAGAAGTTAGTCGTTTTCATATGTCCTTCTCCAATGATTTGCTGGCAGGTAGTCCTTATGCTATCACTTTCGCTTAATGGTCGCCATGTGTAAAATGCTCTCATTTAAGATAAAGTAGTCATACCAATCTCCTTAACTCCTTGAATCTTCCTTGACCTATTTTCATAGAGAGAGAAAAGCAGAGGTACCCAAGATAAATAAGTTCAATATAGTATAAAACCAACCAACTATATCACCATTTCTGTAGAGAATATAAGTTAGTGTTAAAGAACTTAGATCTTATTAATATAAAAAAGTTTTTTCATTACATCAATGACAAACATTATAGTTGAAGCACCAACCATAAAGCAGCACAAGTCTTAACTAGTGCAAAATCAATGAGATTACGGCCACCCCAACTACTATAACACCCGGCAAATACCCATCTCACCTTCTAGATTTGAGAGGCTTCAACCAAAACATACTACCACAATTATACTACTAAATCTAATGAAATCTAGTAGCACTACAAGTATGCTCTCTCTCGGCATTTTCTTTTTAAGGCTTTAATTTCTTACTCTCGCTGGGAGGCTGGCCCCATGGTGGACATGAATTACAAGCAAGATCACTTGTCATGTGAATACAAACAAGCAAAGTAAAAAAGCCAAGGAAAATGCTCGCTAAATTCCAGCAAAATGGCCGTGCTGGAACAAAGTACAACATCCA